>VXAL01003484.1:3059-28250 GCA_013399475.1 Chauna torquata
AAATTAAAAAATGAGTAATTGTAGGTAGCTAGCAATTATAGTTCACACCTTTGTTTTGCCAGTCAAATGATTCAAAAAATCAATTATAAAGCAAATTATTAATTAATTGAGCAATAAACATCTTTACTCTTTCATATCACTTAGGCTTTTTTCTTCTGTTTAAGCATTTATTCATTAATTGTTTTAAACATCACTTAATCAGTAGTGAACTCAGAGCAGCTGACAGTTGTGTTTTGTTTATATATTTGATCAATACAACCAGCTGAAAACTTTCAGATCATTGATCATGTCATGTTCTGCTGAGTAATTGGCCAATGAAACTGGATATTTGGAAACTGATGATTAAGTGGTTCAAAGGTCAATTCAGTAAAACACTGGAGTTGGCTAAAACAGGCTTTCTTTTTTTCAGTGGGTGGTCTTCTGAATGATCCATGATCTCATCTCCAGTCTTCATGGTCTTTTTTCTCTTAATTAATGACAGATTGTTGTTCCATAGATCACCATACTCTGCTGTCTGTACTGTATTGCAAAAGTACTAGTAATGGTATTGCAGATGGAGATCATATTGACATCTGTAATTTTCTTAACGTTTTCTTTCTGTCCTTTTCAGTTATTTATAACTTTGTTAAGCTTTCACCTTCAGAGCTGAAATTTCTCAGATATGATCACTGACCAAAGTTCAATTTTATCCTAGGTCACTTACTATTTTAAGTTTTAGCAAAAAGCATTTCATCCAGCTTTGTGATTGTAAGTCATGTAACAGTTTCCTTTTTTTCATGTGAAGGGTTGTGTTTTTTTCCTGCAGAGTTTTAAGCAACACTTATATCTGAAGACTTTGAAATTTAGCTTGGCAAGCACTTAGTATAGCCATGTTCTTTTTGGTGCTTTATTAACAGTCTGCTCCTGTTTGGTAGACTTGTGCAGATTATCCAAGCTATTTTTCTTTTTTCAGTAGTATGGACTGTGTATGGAAAGAAATAGAACTTCAAAAAACTAATGAAAACTATGAGATTGCCAATAGTTGGAAACATGAATTATTTCCCCTCATCTTGGACAGGTTCATGTTTCAGAGTAAGTGCACACAAACATTTATCTCACTAAATGATGTAGTGACTTCACTTAGGAAACTACCACCTAGGAGAAACTCCGCAATGGTCAAAGAACCATAAAGAGGTGTCATGCCTGAAAAAGTGAGTGGCATGAGTGAACTCATGGGAGGTTGCAGGTATCAGTTGCAGTGATTGGGGTAATGGCGTTATTCCATAGATTTCCCTGAATTAGGCTCAAGTAGCTAAAAATTTTGGGGCTATTTCCAGCTTTCAGCAGAAACTTCATTTATCATTGTGATGAATATCTACACTATCTATACAAACATAGTTTGAGAAGAGTTTATATTCAAGTTTTAATGATCGCTAAGAGGATAAATTTTAAAGTGATAGGTGGACAACAGCAGAGATAAACCACAAGGGAAAAGCGTAGCAGTTTTTTGATGCTGTCCGATGAAAAAGCTATTGTTTGCAGATAGATTTGCTGCACCTGTTAAAATTCTATTCCTACCGTCAAATACTTATCCACCCTCTTATTAGATTGTGATCACAACTCACTTCAAAGGCAATTCTAATTATTTCTTTTATAAAACCACCTCTCTCCCTGACAGATTCACAGGAGAAATTTGAATGATAAAAAGGTAATCTCTAACATCATTTACAGTGTTCGTGTTTGAATTGGTTGTATATTGAACACAAGCCTTTAAGATTTACTTCTCCACAGGAGCTGAGATATTGTAGTATTGACTTTAATAGGCAATCATTCATCTTTTTAACTTTTAAAATGCAAAGTAAATTTAGTACAGAAAACTTGCCATTGCAAAGTTATGGATGAAAAGATACGTTTCAGCATCCACTCAGCAGTACATACAAGTTACTGCATACAAAATGTTCAGAAGGGCAGAGCTAGGATATATGATTTTGACTTTAAGGTCTTCTTTCTGACATTTTAACATCTAAGCTATAAAGCTCTGTTAATGTCAATTTTTGAAAGACTATTCTGAGTTTCATACTCTGTTGAGCATTTCTACACGTATGCTTTCCAGGACAAAGCAGGACAGTAACTTACTTTAATTAAATCTGACAAAAAACTTCTGGATTTCCATTTTTCTAATTGTATATGGTAGAAAAAAACATCTATCTGCACATTTTCCTAACTCTTCAGAAATGTGCTTATTGAGAGAGAATAATTTTACAGTAGATGTGAGAAAGTATAGATGGGTATTGTCCCCTGAAAAGGACATTTGCCTGATCAAAGATCTAAATGTTTTCCTAATCCTGATTTTGACCTTTTTTTATGTCTTTTGAGAAATCATTTATCTTTTCTGTAGGGACTCTGTACTCCTTCATAGCATCTTTACAGGCACAGAGAAAGAAGATCTGAGCATAGCAGCACTGGTATCTTTTTGCACTGAAATCTGTTTACTGTATTGTAAACAATTGGTATCGGGTTGTGTTTGTGTGTGTGTGTGTGTGTTTTTTTTTTTTTTTAAGGATTCGTTGTCTTTTGACACTTCTATTATTCCCTACTTGTTGTGTTTTATTTCTGTTGTTCCATCTGCGAACTCTTCTTATTGGAAAACTCCGCTCATGCAAGGAAAAAAAAATGCCAAAAAAATTGTTCAAAAATGAATATCACCCTTTTTTAATCAAAAAGCAAAATTAGGGGAGAGAATAAACCAATGCCTAGATAAATGAATGGCTGTAAAGTGTTCCGTGCAAATAGCCAGATATTGTCAGAAATGAAAGTTGTAATAATCACAAGATCTTCTCGTAAGAAAATATCCCCAGCTTGCTTTGTCATGCTGACATTCTCATCGAACTTTCCTGGGAGAACAAAACTTTTGTTTTGTTCGAACCTTCTCCTTGAAAGGCAAAGGTATGCTTAAGGCACTCCAGCTGTACAACAATTGCAAGCTTTATAACCAATAACACATGACAGAGCATGCTGAGAGATACACATCTTCGGTCTATTCTAGGCATCAGTCCAAGACTCTATGCTGTAACTGCAAGAGAAATACAGATTTTTTGAGTATACACAACCTGCAGTCTTTAGAAAATCCTTAGAAATCATATATATAGCATATGTTAACGAGGAGTTGGCTAATCTTGTTTGGGAGGGAAAAAGCAAAAGAAAAAATCCCAGTCCTTTTTGCAATACCCATTGAACAACCCATTGCAATAGTGGCAGTGTAGCTGTGTTAAAAGAAGACTGAGAAAATAGCTTTTAAAATATCAGTTACAGTTATATGAAAAAAAAGATGCTTTGCTGGAGGAAAACATTTGAGTACCATTCATATTTTCATATGTCATATTTTCTTCTGTCATTCTGGTTGACTAATAATTTATTTTGGTGAAAGCTAAGACCTGATCCAACTACCAGTGACTTCAGTGGAAAGCTTGTGCTGATTTTGATCATAGAGGCTGTTTCTATCCTTACAGAGTCTGAAATGGGATTATTTTGTAATATACTTGTTGGAACAATGGTAGAATTTGCGTTTTTTTCCACTGCACTCGGAGGAATTCCACACTAGTATGTTTAAAAGAAAGAAAAAAATGTGAAAATGGAAAGAAAGGTTTCAAAAAGCAGTGATGATTATGAGGTTTTTTTTTTTTTTTTACGGTTGGAACCAGTAGAACTGCAATATTTTGTCAGAATGTAGCACTGTGATGCACTTTTTGTCAATAAGATATCCAGAATGCCAAAAAAAGGAGGGGAATTTGGAAGTTCAGTGTAGGATAGCCACCACATGCTACATAGGACAGTCATCTAGTTAATGTTCTAGTCTGAATGGGGCGACATGAGAACTGGGCTCTTTTCATGCAAATATTTCAGCTAACACCTCTGTCTTACAGGTCCTCATTGTTTTGGTGTGCAGGCGTGCTTGCCTTTTTCCTTCTGGTCTTAAATTTGTTCTGGTGTGGATCAGAGGTGTCTGAAACATGAGATTTTTGCAGGAAGAAAGCAAGGTAGCTTTAGCAATGCTTCAGCCCTTCTCAGCTTCTTTGAATTACCTGGACTGGGCCATTCCTGCAGAGACTGAGCAGGCTCCATTCTAGAGTTCAGAGGCCAAACAAAACATTCCCAGCCATTTTCCTAGTGCTGCAAAAGATTGTTTCAAAAAAAACAACAGACACTAAGATCAGGAATGCAGGCCAGAAGCAGAGTATAAAAATAATTTATAATCAGTAGAGCACACTCTGCTGCAGAACTTGGAACTCAGCGTAAAGTTCCTCAGTCTTTGGCAAGGAAACAAATAACTGGAACCAGTGACGAGCAGTAGTAATAGTCTGCATAAAAGGTAACAGTTTTCTATTGCTACAACTTCTTGCCTTGGCTCAGACAAAAAGAGGAATGTGGTGTGGGTAGCAGCACCACCAGTGGCCGGATTTTAAATACATCTAATAAAGTGCTATATGTATTCTGCTAACAGAATGGTAATTTACAAAATCTGCTTTTCAAAGGCTAGAAAATTGCCTGTGTCTCCCCCCTTCCAATCTGTGTCATAGATCATGATACAGTCCTTTAATTACACAAACACCAGCTATTTTTCTACAGGCCTCCATGGGAATATGAGGAGCCAGAACCATTTCTAAGAGCTCAGTATGTATGTTCAGCCAACCTTCCCATCCTCATGTCTTTAGTTATTGCCTCCTAGTGGAAACTGATCACTCAGCAACCAAAACCAAAAACAACAACCATTACTTGATCTATTCACCAGTTTTGTTTGAAAGAGGCAATTAAGAGATACAAAGGACTTGGATAAAAAACAGACTTGCTTATCCATAAACTCCACTTTTTGTGTGTGTGTGTGTGTTGTTTATAAAATTCTTTAGTATTTAATCAGAAGAGGAAGAATGTACATGATTTCATCTACCCTATGCAAATGTTCAGATTTCTCTGAGCAAAGCTAAAACATGGGGAAAGATTAAAGCACTTAAATTGAGTGAGATACAGTATTCATATGTGTGACTTCTTTGCTAAGTAGACAACCTCTGTGATGATAAAAAGGTCAGTGCTGCACTGTTATACCTACCATATCCTTTAATCTTTTTTTTATTATTCGTGTGTTTAAATCAAGCAAGAGACAGCTATGTTAAACAGTTATATTGATTTTTTTTCCTTTCAATTCTGTTACTTTAGATTCAGGGTCAGGTACGTGTTTTGTGATATTTCCAGAGTAACATCATCCTCAGACATCATCTGTAACACTGGAAGACTAAAAATATAAAGCATGGAGTTATCTGAAGAATAACCTGTATTTACTGAACTCCAAATAGGTGCTTGGATTACTTTGTCAAATTAAAGTACTGCTGTGCTACTTATCTCACTTTCCAGGTGCAAGCAGTGGTATTTACTAATATTTTGCAGGATAAAAACAAAGAGTACAATGGATAGTATATCTTGCAAAAGGAAAAAATATTTACAGCATAATGGCATAGCACAAATCTTTTGAAAAGTAATATCAACTACTGTCTCTCATAGTGTGCTGCTGCTTAATAGTAGATAGTTCCATATTGCTGATATAGAGAAGTGGAATTTATGTAAATGCACTAATATAATGGGATTTCTTAATCCTGACTGGTGGAAGAAGCTTTTCAAGCATATTTGCTAAAGTCATAGTCAATGTCATTAGTCATAGTCAGTGACATTAGAAACAGCATTTCTGTAAGAAAAGAAAATGAAAGATAGAGCTTCACTGCTATAAAACCTAGTCTCAGTATTTCTAGATAATTCTGAAAACAAAATGTGGGACTTTACAGGTCTTAATGCAGATCATAAATGTTGAAATCATTGGGTTTAGACAGTATATCCCCAGTATAAAATTGGTCTGAGCAGAATCCTTTCTACCTCATTCTGGGCATGTGTTAAAAGAAATTAAAAAAATACCTAAAAAGTAATAAATAAATAAATATAATGTTAAGAATTCAGGTTGCCAGTGTTTCAGCCAAAAAATCTTAATAGAACTGGAAAAAAAGCAGTTCAATCATTCAAAGTTTTAAAAACAGGTTTATATGGGGGTTTTGATTTTTGCTTTTTTGTGCTTTTACACATCTTGCTTGAAGCATTTCCCAAAGTGTCTGGGAGACGCATTTGTAATGAGTGTATTCTCTGATGCCTATTATTATAGTTGCACTTACTTTTCAGGCTTTCCATCAATTGCAACACCAGTATCACCCTATCCACTTATTCAGCCATTTATTCTGACAAATGTTAATTTTTCTGTCAAATTTGGTTGAAGCTGGCGAGTGATTTCCATTGATATCAGTTGGTAGGCTGTGAGGACAAAGTGGCATCATCCCTGTAAGAGGTCAGACTTCTCAGCTGCTTTTTCACCCACAGCGTGATGTGACTGGAGCGCATGCCTTTCCCTCCTGGGGCATGCAGGGGCAGCAGGGGCTGCGGGTCCACGTGTGCATGGGGTGGGGGCTGCAGTCAGTGCAAGCTCTGCCCGGCTTTGCCTGGATGCTGCTCTCCTCTTTGTGTTGGTGGCATGTGGGCTCAGAAACCAGCAACAAAAAGAAAGCCTGTGCTGTGCAGGGAAATACCTATGTTGTGAGTGCTAGGGTGGGAGATTGATACAGAGAGCACGTACGTGAGACCCAGGAATAAAACCCAAGTGATCTGCCAGGTTTCTAAGGGTAAATATGACTTAGTCGATAACCAGGCAGAAGTTTCACAGAGGAAGCATCAAAACAGCCAGGTACTGGGCCCACATTTTCAAGAGAGTGACATTGACCTGCAGATTTGCATTCATATGGACACGTGAATGATGTTCCAAAGTGAGGTAACCCTTGGATAAAGTGTTTGGGTTTCAAAGTGTACATATGGGGAAAAAATGGGGCATATGGGTTTTAAAACAGAGCTTGGTATGTGCGGTGAAGTTGATATACGCATGATTTTGAAAATTCAGCTGCGTGGAGAGATAGTCTATAGATTCTTGACATGAACAAGGAATTGCACTGCTTTCACATGCATGTAAGGCTTCTGGACCTCCTATTTTGAAAAATGTTAACAAGTTTAGCTTAAAATCGTTCAGATGTCATCCTAACCACTTTCAGCCAATCTGATCAGCTGTAGCAGATATTTTCCTGGCAAAATCATATCAAGAAACTTTGCCAGTAGGCAGTTTCTACAAATTTCTTGAAACTCAATTTCTGAAAAACGTAGGCAGCTCTCCCTGAAACATCAGTGAAGGGGTGCTTTCTCAACAAACAAGTGCCATTCTCAGGGGACCTTTCTCATGTCTGTGTATGCTTCTGGTATTTTTATGTTGGTTTTCATATATATATCCTCTTTATTTTTTTTATTCTGACATTTTTGCATGACAGCTCATTGTTTTTAAGCCTGTTCACTTAGAAGGTGAACAATCCAGGAAAGTGGAACAGCAGGACATGCCGAGATATAGATGAATAGAGCATGGTTTTACATGAGCCAGTTTTTCTACTGGAGTGTGCAAATTTAAAGCTGTGGATCAATGCCCTGCTCTCTGCACACTCAGTGTTGGGTCGTAATGTTGTGACAGTGACAAACTCTTGAGCGGCCAGGCCCACTTAAAAATTCTGTATGGAGGCACTCAGCAAAAAAGGGCTATTCCTTCAACAGCCAAGAGCTACCAAGGACTTTTGATGACGGATGGCCAATATGGAATATCGCTTTACATGCATACTATACATCCTAATGCTGTGCCATTCCAAATTGCCGAAACCCTCTCTGGTACAAGCACTGATATAACATTAGTTTGGCACTCCACTGTAACTTGTATACTGTTATTCCCAGCAAGATTAATTTTTGTGAGCTCCTCAGCTGGAATTAACTTGCTCACTACTAGCTTTAGCTCTCCAAGATATTGTGCACATATATCTGATATTGGAAAGTTCATAGCAGCTGGCATTGCGTCGGCAGTTTCCTCAGCAACATCAAAAAAAAATTCAGGCTGCATGATGCAATTACCAGAAGCAGTGGGAGAATATTTTATTTCTTCAGTCTCATGCTTTTATTGTCTTTTAGCCGGTGGCTCACTGTTATGTCATTCACTCCATGAAGGACAACACTCTGTTAAATGGATGGCTTCTAAGTTTTCTTCCTGGACAAAATTCTGTAGCTGCAAAATCTCTGAACATCTGACTGACAGTCTGTTTTCCCAGTGCCCAGACTAAATGCAGAGGAGAGCTGACGGCAGAAGAGCTGCTTAAGATGAGTCATTACTGCTTATTCTTTACTATTGCTGCCCAAATTTCACTGTTTTTCTCTGCTGCTGAGTTACAGACTGTTGCTTAGTTTTCCTGGTATTCTTAATTTTAAATCTCTGCTAGCATTGCAGCTCTCCAGGTTTATACCTATAACACCTGTTGATTTTTTTTTTTACCCAAATATTATTCTTCTATTTTCTAAACTGAATGTCATTACAATATTCTGCCTGTTTCTAATCTTGCTGTGACCCCTTGTATTATTTCTTGATTTTCAGCAGTATGCTCAGCTCCTCCTAGTTTAATAGATCTGCAGATTTCATTAATGTACCATTTACTCCCTCTTCTAGCTCATTATTGAAGCTATTAAATGAGATCAGAAGTAATACTAATCTTTGTGTACTGCACTAAATACCTCCCTTCAAAGTTATTATTTATCATTACACTTCATTGTTTGTCATCACCCTTCATTTCAGTCAACATGAGAGTTCATTTCCAGTTTGATTTAAGCTTGCGAAGAGTATTTTGACACAGTGGAGATGGGAGAAGAAAGGCTAATCAACAGTCCAGTAGAGGCTTCTAATTAAGGCTCAATTTAGAGGATCAAAGTTAGGAGGCCTCTGCTGCAGCGACAGTGCAAGGTGGAAACTGTCTCTGTAATGTAATTGAGAACACCTAAGCTCAGTGCTAAAACGTCCAAAAGAAAACAGTATACTGCTAATATTCAGACATGACAGTATAGCTTCTGCTGCCTGTTCATTAATTTTGTATTACTATAAAAAAAATCAACTTTGTCTGGCAGACTTCAAAGTGGTTTTAGTAAATTTGTTTTCTCAGTAGCTGTTTCATTATGTTGCCAGGGATGGAAGCTAAATTTATGAGTTGCAATTTCAAAGACAACTCGCAGAATATGTGAACTTCTATCTTTGGCTCTTTCAGAGACATGCACTTCCAAAGCAGCTGTATCCTTTTTCTGTTGCTGCACTGTGTACTATTTCAGGAGAGAGATTTTAATTTTCACAACCCCTCCAAAGTTTAATTTCTGAATTGTATAGTAAATATTATTAAACATATTTATAATATGTAGATAGGAAACAGAGATTCAGTCAGGAAAAACACATTTTGACAAGATACAATTCCTCTGATAGTACTTAATGCCACATGACTTAAGGGACCAACACCAAAACTTGTTTGCCCTTCCCATTAACATAATACCTAGCGTTTTATAAAGATAAGTTGCCAACTCTTAGCATCAGACCCAATTACTCTTGACACTTACTAACTTGCCAAAAAATACTTTTATCCAAGTGTATTTGGATATCCAAGAACTGCTTATTTTTTCCTAGGAATACTTTGCTTGAGCTCTTTTAGTTACATATAATCTGTGTCAGTGCAAATGTTAAAAAAAACAAAACAAAACAAATTGAGTCTGGAAAAAAAATTGGCTCTAGGTACAACTGAGTTCTCTTATAGTTTTGTACATATGTGTTGGACAAAGCAATGGAGCAGTGCACTACTGAATTTTAGGTTGAGGTGAGGCTACTTATTAGATGTGGGGAAAATTGCCAGAGTAAGAAGGCTGCATGAGCCAGGGATGCATCCTGAAGGCCATGGCATGGAGTGGGTCTAATGGAAATGTGATTGCAAGTCCCACTTCTGCAACAAGAAATAGGATCATGAGTCCAGAAATGCAAGCTGAAGTGGGGTCACAAATCTAGAAACTGGGTTGCCAGAATAGTTTGCGATTAGCTGCTGTAAACTCAGCTGCCTGAATTTTGAAGCTCTGCATCTTTCAGTATCTGCTTACTTATCTGACATAGTCTGCTGTCTCATTACTGTGAATCTGCCTTAACCTCTGAGGCAAATTTTGTTCACTTTTCCAGACTGCTTATGGAGTGTTTCCCTCCTACTCAATCTCTCCTAAAACCCATCTCTGTCTCTGTTGATTCCTGCCAGGGAATCAGCAGTGACACTTTTTAGCCTTGTTTTTATGGTTAAGCATTTTTATAAAACTTTTTATTGGGTTTTTATTGCTACTATCTCCTGTCTGCCTCTTCCCCCATATTATTGAGTTACATATTTATTATATCTCTTGTGAAATTGAATTGTATGATTTTCTGGGAAAAGATTTAATGTCACTTACATTTTAAAAGGTACCTACCTATAACATTTAATGATGTAAAAAATATGCATAATTACTCTGGTTCATTAATACCTATTAATCATGATTTAAAATGTCCCTGATGAGTTTTACTGTTAACTGTCCATCGCTTACCTTCTTGCAAATGAAAGCCTGAGGAGGCTGCTTCCACCAGAGAACATTAACTCATTCATTGCATCAGTTTTTAGTCATCTGTATGAAACATGTAAAGGATATGTATGTGTGTCTAAACTATGCATCAGTGTGTGTTTTGGGAGCAAGTTGGTATGTTGTGCCTCATTTCCCCCTTTGTTCCTTTGTATTCAAAGGGCTTTTACCTTTCCTTTGAAAGACACTTTGAGGAAGTGCATACCTGCTGTGAAAGCCTGATTCATTTTGCATTGCATCTGCACTGTCTGGTTCTGTAATGTGCACTTTGGATTTAAATCAGCTTCTCTGCATCTCTGCAAAGAATATCTTTTCCTAATAAGTTGACTCTTTTGTTGTGTGTATTTCTGGCAAAAGTGTGTGTTTTAGCTGTATTAGTGGCTTTTCTGTGTATCTTACGTTTTTTCGTATTTTCCTTGTAAAAGAAAGTATTACATCTGTGTATAATGCTTTGCAGGAGTAGGTCCTCACCTGGAAAGGTTTCAAAGGTGAAACAGAAGTAAACAAACAAACAAAAATAGTAGTTGTCAGACATTATCACCTAGCAGTCCAATAAGTGCAGATACTGACCTTAGCAAAAGCAGTGTAGCTTTGGTAATAAATGGAAAAAAAACTCCTCTAACTCCCCCCGCCCCCCCNNCCCCCCCCCAAAAAAAAAAAAAATTGCAGTAGTGCCATCTAGTGTGCCAGGTGTTGCAGTTTTCTGGGAAGGGACAGTAAACTACTTTCAGCCCATCCCGCTTGTTACAGTCGTACCCAGACTCGTCCTCCTGCTGCTGCTTCCTCCTCAGCCAGCTGACGGGGCAGCAGTGACAGCACTGACAGAAGGTAGAGGAAGAGACCTGAGGGCTGTTCTGCAGATGCTGATTCTGGCACACGTGCCATAACGTTGTCATTGCTGCTCTAGAAAAAAATGAGCATCCATGGGACTTTAAAGGAGAAAGATAGCTCTTCTGCCTGCACTCCCACATAAATCTTACCCTTCTACTTGTTGATTTCCATTGCTAAACATGTAACATCCTTTCTCACCCACTGCAGCATAGACAGGCCGATTGTCTTGGTGTGGGGAGAGAAAAAAAATACACATTTGATGCCACAAATACAGAGGTGCTGCTGCTTTTTGAAGCCAGGAGGGGGTGGAAAGGATTCTTTGCCTGGTGACTGAAGGATTTGCGTTGAGCAAAGGGTCCACAAAGTCCTTTGGCTGGGAAGTGGGATACGGGGGGAGGTGAAGGGGAAGAGGAACCTGCTCTGTGTGCTGATGCTGCGTACTAGGTGGAGCCCTTTTACCATGACCACTGTAGGCTTTTCCACTACTGCCTTTTTCACTTTCACTGTTAGCTGACTGAACCTCTCTGCTTTAATCCTGAGATATGCAAAGTGCACGGCTTACCCTGCAGCCTGTGAAGCTGCACAGGGTTTATTTTTGTCTTCGGTATAGAATCTGCTTGTAAGAGCGATCGAGCCAGGAACTGCTGTCTCTAAACGAAGCACACATCTCCATAGCATTGCACAGTGCTGTGTATTTGCCTGGCCTCTGCAGCTGGTGCCAGAGGATATTGCTTTTCCAGCTGGATTTGCTTGGGGTGCAGCTACAGCGGCATATCAAATTGAAGGTGTCAATTTTTAGCTGCCAAAGTGTTAAGGCAGTTTCAAGTGAACAGGAAGTCAGGATCCAGGAAGGAGAGTGTCTGAGCTTTGCTTCGTTGCATAGATGCTACATCTGATGCAAATGCATGTAGCAGTTCTGTTTAAACGCTTCTGGCCTGAGCAGTAAGAGGAGGGTAAAAGGTGGTTCAAATCTCAGAAATACGGCTAGGTAATAGAAATGGCGGAGGAACCTTCCACTAGCTATTGAGAGTGGGGGAAAAAGAAAAAGCAGAAATCAGTAATTTTCCCACTAGCTCGCATTTCCTCTCTCTAGAGCTAATTTAGGTAGATTACTATTGGCTATTCCAAAACAGCATGGATGGGAGAACTACCTCATCAGACCTTGGTACTCATGGGGATCCTCAGTGAAGAATTCATCTTCAAGGAATATGAAAAACAGTGAACTGTGAGGTTAACAGTTGGACTTGTAGAGACGCCCCCCCCCAAGCACGTGTCATGTTCCAAACTGAATGGTGACACTGACAAAGCAGTTTGCCCAGCATGGTAAGGAACTATGTGGCAGAGTAGGGAATGCAAACCCATAAGGTACAGGGACACAGACAGCTGTAAGCCCCCTACCTTTCTCTCTTCATAAATGTGTGTTTAGAGACCTCTAAAATATATATAGGTCTGATTTTCTCATATTATACCTTGCAGCATACAGGCACTTAGCTCCCATTGATTTCAGTGCCTAAATGGGAGTTGTAGATCTAAAATTGTCTTTGAGGATGTAGCCTTTAGTTCTTGGTTATTGCTGAAAGTGAGAATGCTTGCCCATGCCTGGACCCTTTTAACGAGCTCTGCTCGTTTCACCTAATAGCCTGAACAGCTCGCTCATCCCTGGGAATCGATATTCTGGGCCAGATCCGAACTCGAGTCCTGCAACGCGCAGAGCTCTGCTAACTAATCCTTAAAATGTGAATTGTGTGTGCATACAGAATGACATTATAATTTCCTGCCTTTTGAGTGGCTAGATGCAACTATAATGTTCTCTTAATGTATTTTTAATGAGCTTTCCTAAGGCTTCTGAGTGGGAGAAACGTTAAAAAAAAATCTATAATGTGGTCTAGACACTACTCAAATGACCCTTTTCCCGCAGAAGTAAGAAACTCAACAGGGAATTCCTCCTCCTGAAAGCTGTGGAAGCTATGCAGCTTCTGACTTAAAGGCAGCGTGATTGAAGCAATAGTTCTTGTAGAGTCCAAACTCAGTTGCTGCACATATCACAAGATACACAGTGGATGAGGCAAGGAATGACAGGCTACTTTATTTTTTTTACTGTCAGCTATGTATTCATGCACAGCACAACCTTCTTCACTCTGTATATTTCAAAGTGCTAAAAAATCATACCAATTGTACTCTGCATGCTCAAAGTGCAGATTTCAGAGGTTCATGACTCAGTCAAATCAAAATCAATTTGCACCAGAACACTCAAAGGCACTTCTTACTGAGGGCCATTTCTATGCTAAATTTCAACTCTCTGCTTGATTTTTTTTTTTTTTGAAAGAGAAGGAAAAGTTGCAAAAAATTCTTGTAATGGTAAAAGTGGTTTTCTTCACTTCTTTCATATGCCAAATGATTGAGCTACATTAATTCAAACAAAATTTTACCTGGCAGAGACCAGCCCAAGAAAATTTCACTCTGAAAGGTAAAAGCACAGCTGAGTTAGAAGAAAAGCTAACTTGGAAAGTACATGAAAACTTAAATAGTCTGATCAGTCATAGCCCTGCTTCACTAGCTCCTCTTAAAAGGAAAATAACTCCATCTTATTCCATTGTAATAATTGCATAGAATGGGGAATATGCATCACGTTTCATCATGTTCATCATTATATTAATCATTTGATGACATGTTATTATAATATGTAAGGATTTGATAGCTAAGCCTCACCTATGTGTTTGAAATGTAAAATGAGTTCCTCATCACTGTTTTTTCCTGGCCCTGAAGCTTGCTAAAACTCAGGGTATGTCTACACTGTGAACTGCTGCGTAGCGTAGAGGCTTCTGAGCAAGCTTAGAGGTGCAGGCTCAGTTCATTGAAGCTAGCTGAAGCAGAGCAGAGCTCTGTGCAGGCTAATTGTGGCTCAGCAGGATGCTTTAGTGTATGTGGAGCTCTCTGTTGCCTTGGCTAGACTGCTTCCTACACTTTATTTAGCTAGCTCAGGTACTCCACACGGCATGGAGAGGCTCTCTGAACAAGATGAGGAATGCTTGAAAGTGGGTCTGTTTGCCACAGCCCCAGTCAAGTCTTTACGGCCGCTAATGACCACCAGAGAAGTAGTCAAACTCTGCTGAAAATCAAATGCATCTCCCACTGCCTCCCACCTCCTTTGCTGGACGAAAGCAGACAAAAAAAAAAAAATCGCCCCCCCCTTCCCCCCCCCCCCCTATGATGAACAAAAGAAGAAAAAAAAAAAAAAAAAAAAAAAGCAATGGTGCAGCATGTGCACTAGCTGCTGGTTCTTAAATGAAGGTGTCTTAACTGCCCATTCTGGCAGCTTTTGGCTTCCCTTCACCCCCACTGTGGTGAAAAAGGAGCTGTATCATATCGATGTGGTGCAGGAAGCCTGCTCTTAAAGGCTTCCACATTCTAGGTGGAAAGAACTACTCTACCACCACCAAAGAACTACTATTGTTTGTTATTTCATGCACTCCTCTGAAATGAACATTTATTTTTGCAGGCATATTTGAAATCAAAAGCAGGATAGAGAAAACTCTCAGTACTGTATTTTTCTGAGGAGCCTATAGGCAGAGCACAAAGTCTGTCATAAAATCTGAGATTAAGAGAAACTCAAACTGTCTGGATCTAAAATTTGACCTACTTTGAAGGTTGTCCCACATAAGAGTTTAATTTACTGACCAACCAAATGTAGATGTATTGGTGTTCGTGTGCTGCAATAAAATTCTGTAAAGAACATGAAATGTGACAATGATCTTTGAAAAGCTAGGTTATAGAAGTGATATTACAAATTTTAGTAATGCTTTAAATTAAGTGTCTTCAATATGCTTAACCTTGCATTAAACTTAGATTTAATAAGACAGATGTGTATTAAGTACTGAATATACTTAAGGGAGCAATCTTGCGTTGGCAGGGGATGGACTCAATGACCTCCTAATAGTTCTCCTCCATCTCTAATTTCTATGATACTAATTGATTATTAAAACACTTTTATTGAGGATTGATATGTAGCTATTATATAGTTATTAATCTTACAACCCAACTGATATTTAATTTATACATGATTTTAGCACACAATGTCATTTTAGTTTTTAGACAGTAACTCTGGAACAGTGCATTCATTGGAGCTCTGAAAAATCTTGCTGGTAAATGAGGTTGGCCATTTTGGGGTTATTTGGAATTTTGTGATAAAATCACACTTCGCAGGAGTGTAAGTTTACAGAGCTCTCGACATTAAAAATGAAATGTTTGTCTCAGTTACAGCATTACTCTGGAAAGACGAAGAAGCTTGTCAGAAAGGAAGGTGCATATATTTGGCTTAAATACTATGTAATGTTAATAAAGTGTAATCTCAAAGAGCTAAATTTTGAATATTTTAAAGGTAATCTCACTATCTCAGTTTTGGAATTGCAAAGAAATTTCCCAAAACTATGAGAGTGAAGAAAATGGTGCAGGGATTTTGAACATTTAAAATTCTTTTCTGTGAACGTTTGGCTAAGCAAAAAGCAGAAGTTTTGCAGAGCTCTGTTATTAATTCAGCTTGTATATGCCTAGGGCCATGGCTCATAATGGCATTCCTTTCTTTTTAACAGACTGTCAGGATTTTCAAAGGACATCTAGAAAGCCATAAGTGCCTATTTGTTGGATGTGTTTCTCATACCCTAAAGGCTTTCTTTGATATGGACTGATCTTTTATATTTATGGATGGAAGCTTCATTAGAAAATGCCCTTTGTGAAAACCTGTAATATCTCCAGCCCTGCAAACATCTGATTTTTGGCTAAGGAATTATGAAGTGTGTCAGAACTCTGAGTGCTTTTTGAAACAGGATTTTCAAATAATTAGCAGCAAGCAAAAATATGAATAAATGCAAAACCTAATGCAAATATATACCAATGCTTGAAAGTTCCTAGTTACTTTAAATGACATGGGGAGGCAGATGATACTGCTTGATTTGCTCGTAGAATTTTCAGGTTCTTGTGCCTACTTTGTGATAAATATTTACATTCAACATATGCTTTTTGATGTCAAAAGTGTAACAACCAAGTTTTGTTTTTCAAGCAGAAGGCTGGAATGCAGATGGAAGGGGCCTAATGTCTGGGACACATTCACCCATCAGGGAGGAGATCGAGTTTTCAAGAACCAGACTGGTGATGTAGCTTGTGGCAGCTACACTCTGTGGGAGGAAGATTTGAAATGTATCAAACAGCTTGGATTGACTCATTATCGCTTTTCTCTTTCCTGGTCACGTCTGTTACCTGATGGGACGACAGGTTTCATCAACCAGAAAGGCAATTGTTTCTTAAAAATAGAAGGTTGCAGCTTTAATTCAAGGTTATTGCTGCAGTCTGGCATAATTAATCCAGTATGCTATTCTGCAGTGTAGCTTTGAAATTGCAACTTTTTTCAGAGTAATTATGGGATGATTTTTTATAGGTTTGCAACAACTTACTAATTAATATTCTAGATCCCTTTGGATAGCACAATCTTTTGGGATAGGATTAGTATTATGTTTCCTGTGTATTTTTGCTTACTTCAGTTTAATTGTAACGCTAAATCATTTTGCTTCATCAGAATGTTTTTAGTTACAGGGATCCTAGCCACAAGGATATTTTTGGATGGTTTACAATAGACAAATCTCTTATTTGGCAAATACATTTAGATAATTTATCAGTATACTCTGATGTACTGAACTTCATGTTGACTGTCTTACGCTAAGAGGGACATATTTTTTCCAGATATGTTCTATAGAAAATTAGAGGGGATTCTTCAGACTCAGCTAGGAACTATGTGACAAACACAAAACAGCTTCTGCTCTGAGAGAAGAGTTTTCACAATCTCAGCAGACAAAGTAAAAGTGTAAGTGTAAAGGGATACAGCACATAAACAAGCTGGCCGGATGGCTAGATATCAGGTATAAAAGTTGTTGCACATCTGATTTCTTTATTTTAATTCCATTGGTATAGCCTGGAGGAAAGATGAAGGTGACCTACTAGGAAAAGGAAGGAAATGGCAGCGTTCCCTGCAGAAAATAGGGAATGGAGGAAAGAAGAAATAAAGAGAATTGTGAAATATAAAAGCAACTGAAGCTGAACCAGAAAGGATGGGAGAATCAAAGCAGTTGGCTGAGGTCTCCTGTATGCTGGCAGGATAATGTTCTGAGGAAAACAACACAAAGTAGGTTTGGATGAACCTCTGAATCTCAGCTCTGTCTCCTACTCCTCTGAATCTCAATTCTACCAAGAAGATATATACCTTTGCACTTCTGGGACAGTGTTTGCCTTGGCAATTCTTTTCTTCCACTGGTTTGAAGATTGCAAAGATGGAAGGCTTCAAAGGGAAAGGATTTTTTAGAAAATGCTGCTCCAGTTATCCTGATCTGTACTAGGAAGCAGAAGCAATATTTTTCTGCAGAATTTTGGTCATGGAGAGCTTTGCTGTTCAAAAGGCAGTAGTCTGCCCTCTGCATCCTGCAGATTATATTTTTCACCAGAGAGCAAAGGAGCCTTTGTTTCAAGAATTCAGGGCGGGGTGGGGGCGGGGAGGCTGGTGGATCTGCTGTAAACAGACCAAGCAACGATTTTCCCCTGCAGAGCATGACTGCAAAAACTGTGCCAGCATCCCGTAGAGGCTTGAACTGAAGCCTTTGCTTTGCCACCAAAATTTACAATATGCGGCCCACTTTTACTAGCACAGCTTGTCCTTCCCATGGAATGCTTTTTGTGGCACATTGAATTTAAATTTGGCTGAGTCCTTCTGGTTTCTTCCCTGTACTGGTATTCCTTCAGCTGGTGCTGCAGGCACTGTGCAATACCACAGAGCTGCCTGATGAGCGAGCTTTGTTTTTCAGATGTCAGGATGGGAGATAGCAAGCAGACACTTGGTAAGGAAAGCTAACATTTTGACAAAACTCAGCTATAATTTCAGAAAGTGTTCACTTGATCCCCAGTATAAGCAGTTGCCTGATTAATATTATGAACTTTACATTTAGCGAAAGGGCATTGGAGGAACTCCAAGTAGGCCAGCTTTCATTAGGCAGGAGTTCACTTCTCTTGTGCAGTGATCTGTTGAAGCAATTGTAACTGCCTAGCATGGAAAGGCCATCGTCTTCTATATAAACATTTTTACAAAGAGCATGTAAAGAATTAGAAATCTTAGAGCAATGTCCTTTCAAATAAAATCATTCACACCAAGAAATACGCTATCAATTTCACACCTAAAACAGAGGACATTTGAAAACCTTTAAAACCATTTCCAACTCACTGGGGTCTTTTAAAGCAGCAATGCTGTAGGAGTATTGTGTCAGGACCAATTTTGTTTTTGAAGTATTTTTGCATGATTATTTGTGCCCTAGAAGCTACTCTAAGCAGTACAGGTTAGCTGCTAAACATGAGATGCAGGTGTGGAGGAGGGCAGAGGCAGTAGACAGAGGGCTGTTAGGTCTGGGAGAATTTGATGTTTTGCCTCACTTCAGCATTAGGGTGGGGAATCAACATGGGGAGGGAAGGAAGACAGAAAGGAGAAAAGAAGAATCCTTCATTTTCCAGTGACAAAATGCTTCTTAATGTCTGTAGTCCCAGAATGTTGAGATGTCTCCAAAAAACCCTTATCTACACATTTTCCTGGAAGAAAGTTTTCTTCTGTATGTCTGATTTTAGCTAACCCACAGATGTAGCCATAAAAACTAAATCAGGCTACTCTGGAAGGTATGAGACAATGTGGAATTTCGATTTGACGTTTATATTTTTCAAGGATGCAGTTAGATTTCTCTTTTTTTTCCTAACACAAAGGATAAATCTTTTCCAATGTTGGTGTTTAAATGAGATGTAAAAAATCAATGATAGCTGGTTGTGCTTAAATTTTATAAATTGTGCTAAGTAATTTATAATCTGAAAATCAGAATAGGAAACCCTATTGTCTTCTAGGCAAGCATTACTTTCAATGTGGTAGAATAGGATCATGTATTAGTGAAGGATTGCTGCTCCCAGACTAGGTTTATGTAGTAAAACTTGCGGTCCCTCCAGCAGCAGTTAACACACAGCCAGTTCCTCTGAAGTTAAATGGGCTGCTATTCAAACATAAGAGAATCAAACTGTATTTGCACCTAATTGGTTGCAAGTTGCAAGAATTGTCTTTTCAAAAACTACGATTCTGATATATTCCTTCCCCTTTTATGTGGGTGCATTCTCAGGCACACACACATATCTCCTCAGAGTTTAATGTGTTCTTCTGATTCTGTGTTTGGAAGGAAAAGCAAACTACCTGTGAGATTTATTGTGAGTTACTTTGTAAACAAACTTACTGAGTCTTGCTGTGCTAAAGCATGTGTATGCACCTGTTTGTTTATGAGAAGGCACTGTCTAAATATGGGGTTCATAATTGATTGCTGCAGTATATGCTGCATTAAAAAAAACATTTGACACAAATCCTTAAGATCAGTCATTTGAAGTTAGGATAATTTGAAGTCTAATATCAATACACACCAAGCTGAACCTACAAGCTGCTGGGAATATATAGTACAATATAGTACAGGCATATTTATTAATGAACCAGTTTCCTGGTTTGGATTAAAAAAAATCTCTGGTTCACACACTGTTAATAGTAATACAAACCATATGTAATCTCCTAAACCTACATTTTTTTAACCTGTGCAGCTTAGTCTTCCTTCTTTCCTCTTCCTCCTTTCTGCTGTGTTCTGAACTTTTTTAGGCTTTTTTCAGTTTGGGGTTTCAATACAGCAACTCCTTGTGATAGACATTTCCTAAGCAGCTATGTCTTATGAGTATACATGGGAGTCTAAGACCGACAAACTCTCAATGAATTTTAGATTTCTAAGGTTCTTAAACACTTTGGTATATTTAGCCCAAGTCCCTGAAGCAAAGGCTGTCTGATTTCTAAATTCTACCAGCATGATGGAGACCTATTCCTGGCTGGAGCCTCTTAGCTTAACAAATAGTAATTCAAGGCCACTGTTGGCCTTTTCCAATTACCTCACTAAACCAGATAGTTCTAGTAGAAGAGCAGGCTAATTGATATTCTTTGAACCAGAGCTTATGATATGTTTTGCTATATCTAGTGTTTTCAGAAGGCTTAAAAGCAATGTAGCTGTGTTTGGACTTAAGCAAAATTAAAAATGCTTATATGAGTGTTCAAGGTATTTTGATATTTAAACTCGCAGTGAACTCTGAGCAGCATAAAAATAGTCCTTTAGGAAACATATTCATGTCAGCCACTGCTAAATCTGAACAGAAGGTGAATTCCTTTTAAGCCTCGAGAAATGCATCCCCAGTGCTGGCCGCCTTTAACAGTGCATCCAAGAAATTGTAGTTGAACTCTGTCTTATCAACAGGGGACTAGAAAGGTTGGAAGTCATGAGAGTTTAGAGAGGTGAGCTAATTCCTTCTTGGAAGCAGAGAGATTGAGCAGTCTGCATAACAGTGGTGTAAAAGGAAAAGTTGGTTTATTGGATAAACTATTGCCAAGCCATTCAAGTTTGTAACTAAATAGACCAGTGCCCTAAACTTCACCTAAAATCTACCAGAGCCCCGTGAAAAGCTGTAAATGTCTTATAGATCTGGTAAGATTGCCCCATCTAATGAGGGAATGATTGAATTCATACCATTGCAAAGTGATGAGTGCATTGGCAAAATCTTCTTTGTCTTGATGTTGGCATGGAGAGTGATGGAAAACAGAACAGGCTAGAGGAAGCAGAATCTAGCCAAGTTCAAATCATAAAAGATCGGCTTGGTTACCTTGGTGAATGTGGCACAAAACTTTTTAAAAGATACAGTTCTTAAGGAGAGAAATACTTTCATTAGAACAAATCTACCTGTCAGACTCTCAAGTGTCAGGATTTTTCCAATGCATTTTGGTCTTGTACAAGCACCTGGGCTGCCATTCAGGCATTTAAATGAAAGAATTATATTTTCATGTGACCAGCACCCATCAGAATTATATTTCTCCTGAGGAGTTGGTGTCCAGTGATCTATTTTGAAAATTTGCAGCCTCATTTCATTTTATGTGCCTGAATGGAAGATGTCGTGTGCTGAGCATTTTTGCCAGCTCTGGGGTCTTGTAACAGTAGTCATCATGCAGTTGAGAGAAAACATCTGCATCTCATAACAGAGGAAAATATGCAGTGAGGTTTCTTCATGTGTTAAAATGTAATAAATTTAGTAAGTTAACCCTTTCATGTTTCTTTCAATATTTTTAGGAGTCAGTTACAACAACAAAATCATTAACCTGGCAAATGGCATCCTGCTCACTGTATCACTTTGACTTACTTCAGTCTTTAGAAGATGAAGGTGGCTGGAGATCTGAAAAGATCATTGAGACCTTTGATATTTATGCAAAATATTGCTGCAGAGTGTTTGAAGACTGAGTGAAGCTGTGGATCACTATTAATAACCCTTATGTTGTTGCTATAGAGGGCTGTGAAAAAGGTATAGCTCCAGCTACAACAGAACCTGGTACCAGAGCTTACAAGGCAGCTCATAATATGATAAAAGCTCATGCTAAAGCATGGCATAGTTGCAATAAAATAATTGCAGAAAACAATGTGGACTTGTGCCTATAGCTCTGAACTCAGATGGGCAGCATGTCTACAAAGTCTGCAGCAGATCAAGAAGCAACTAAAGGGTACCTGTCCTTTACCTTAGATAGGTTTGTCAGAACTGTATTTAGTGATGGTGAATATCCAGCCATCATGCAGTCTCGGATTTCTGCGGCACGTTCAGTTCAGGGTTACTGATCATCAAGACTTCTGGAATTTAGTAAAGAGTTAAAAATGATGGTCATGAATACTGCTGACTTCTTTGCTCTGAACTATGCTTTGCTCTGAACACTGAACTAAGACCAGGAAAATACAGACAAGAAACTAAGTGTCTCAGTGACCTGCGAGGCTGAACAAATAATGGATCTTTCTTGGCCTGTTGCAACTGGGAGTTTACAGCTGGCTGTAGTACCATGGTGTTTACACTGACTTCTGTATTATATCAAGGTATGACATAAGGCTCACAGGATGATTTAACCACTATTAGCTGGCCAATGAGGGGTTCTGAGAATCCAATGAGTAATATGAGTGATTTGGTTTTTTTTGAGGAGCCCATCTGGATGGCGTAAGACATTGTACAATATATAAATAAACAAGTCACCATGGGATTCTTAGTTTAATTTTTGCATGCTATCTATAAAGAATAGAAGCCTTAGTGTTTTCCTTTTACCTTTGTACTTGATAGCTATTTTACACTTTGAAATGATACACCAGTGTTATATCATGTTTTGAACTCCAGGAATGATCTTTGTAATGCCAGCAGTAAGGCATTCCTGGCATGCCTCTACTCCTGGCAATGGGACATGTGGTGACTGCCAGTACCAAGGGGTTAAGGAGCAGTGACAATATGCAGATGCTAATGCAGGAAAGATATTTTAGTCTTCTCATTAAAATAAGTCATTTCACTGTCTTCATGGATATTTGCACAGTTTTGCTTTTCCATTGTTAGTCATAAAAGGTCAGCTCATGGAAAATTAAGTTAATAGGGTCAATGCAATTTGATGAAAACTAGTTTTAGTGTGTAGCTTAGAAAAGATAGAGGGTAATGCATCTGATTTTATGGGCTTTCTTACATCTGTTCTGAATAAAACTTCTGCTTTCTTGTTCTAGGATACATATACTATTCCTATAATATACATCACTGAGAATGGGTTTTCCCAAAGTGACCCTGCTCTACTTGATGACAGTCAATGATGGGAGTATTTCAGGCTGAATTTACAGGAAATTTTATAAGGTACCATTTAAAATGATGAAAGATCAATTGTGCTAACTTAGTATAATTTTCCTTTGTGCTTATTTGCATTCAACAATGACCAGTGATTTTTGAAGCTTAACCTCTTGTAAATTGGAGTAAAGTGATGTGGTTAGAAAAAAATCTTTAGCTGAAAGGAAAGCAAGTAGTTTTAATCCTGCTTCCCCATTTTGGGATGGAAACAGATGAAAAGGTACTCCATACATGTATTATTTCTAAACTCAGTTTTGTAGGACCATGGTTCTTCATTGAACAAAGCAACCACATTGATCTTCAGAAGTGCTCATCACATACTTCTCATTGTGAAAGATGTAAAGTTGAGTAGTTGAGTGCACCTGAAAAACTGACCATTATATCTCACAATATCCTTGCAGAATACAACCTCCCATACAGAGTGAGGTCCGTGTAATAATTCATTCCTGTACAGGGCCATTAAGTCTTTATAGCTCTGCTTCTGCCTTTTTGTCAGGATGGCCAACAGCGTTCAGCACAGGCATGGCTCTTTTTTTTTTTTTTAGAAGATGCTTTACAACTGACTTTGATAGAAACAAAGTTGATCCAATTTTGAGAGCTTCTGGAAATTCCATCCCTACCTTCCTTCTGTTGGGAGTATTCTCTGAGTTAATTTACAGGGAGTAGGTCATCCCTCTATGTATCATGTGAAGTGTATTTTAAAATGCTGATTCATTTAGATAACAGCCAGTCTCCCTGTCATATTTGTCCAAAGTGGTCATAATCATGAATGTCATATCCTTGTTTAATAGTTTTTTGTAGTCATTCTTCTACCTTCATTTTGCTTCTCTTTTACTATTGCTATGTTTATGTTCTTTATTTTATCTTTACCTTCATTTAAATGTTCATTTAAAAACTACCTTTCTGTCTTCCTCCTTTCCATTCAAAGACGCAATTTAGACTTGTCATCCATGCCAATTAACTCTTTTTCTTCAACTAAGTAGAAGATGCAAAGGATCATTCTCTGTTACTGAAACCAATTGGTGGGTCTGCTTCTATTTAAAGCAGGCAGACCATATTCTAGCTGCCTTTGGAGAGCAGTACCTGTGCTGTGCCATATCTGGCCCCAAGCCATATCTGGAGAGTGATTTTGTCAAGGTCTAAAAATTAAGCTCCGTGGATTATCAAGGATTGGTGTTTGAGTCAAGCCATTGGCCCTGTTTTGTTTACTTATAAAGTTGTACACATGATGTCTGGATTTGACTTGCCCTGAAGAAGACACCAAGAAATTAATAAACATTCCACTCCTAGTGTTCGATGCAATGTGAATGGGATTAATTTACCAAATCTAGTTCCTCTACAATGTATAGTGTCTTATCCTGAAGTAAACATTTAAAGTGGATCAGATTGATCACATTGGTGCATTTATTTACACAGTTCTATTCATGCACAGTAAAGCAATGAGGGGGACTAGCTGTGAGATAGATGGCTGTATGGGAGACATCAACAGTTGGGTAAAATGAGCCTTACTTTGCCGTTCTTCCAGTCAAACAAAGCTTTTAAACATATGTGGTCTGACTGTAATCAGTGCAACTGTACACAGGCTTAGTTACATTGGTGCTTTAACATTATCTTGGATTGATATCTGTCTGTTCGTTCAGTAATAAGCGCTGTGGGCCACTGGTTGAAACAGGTCTCTGTATACAAAGATAATACAAGTATTAAATCCATCAGCTGTAAGGCACTCTGTGAAGAAATGCCAGTAACATTATCAACATGCAACTTCTCTCCCNNNNCATGCAACTTCTCTCCTGATACTCTGAGTAAACAGTTTGTTAAAGCCACTCCCTGTGTTCTGACCCATGAATGAGCAACCCATTTCAAGTTTTCAGCTCAGGTATCCTGCAAAACAGGATATTCAAATTTATTCAACTTATTTATTCACTTTATTCAATGCTTAAATGCTTAACCATTTATTAAGTGTTATGTGAAGCAGAACAGTTTAATTGCTCTGCATACAGTGTCTACTCTATAATAATTCCTTATTTTTGAGCTAACTTTCGA
>VXAL01003487.1:2859-18964 GCA_013399475.1 Chauna torquata
ACCAGCATTAAGCTGACAGCCTGTGAATTCTTTGCAGATACCATCAGAACACAAACCCCTTTTTTGGAGGTGGGGAGCAGGCAGGAAAGGAAGCAGGGGAAGGACACATGGGTAACAAGGTTGGTTTAGGCTAAGGAACATAACACTGACTTTATTCACACAACTCTGTTTCACAAGAGGTCATAGTTGTATTTGCCTTCAAGATAGCAATAAATGCATTGAATGTGAGCTAGGCAGACACCCCCCCATCCACAACTGCATTTCAAGAGCCCAGACCTTTAGTTCTTGACATTGTTCAAAAAATGTATCTTTAAAATTAGACTTACTTGATACATGCAACCCTCTTTGGAAGACATCATAAGCTGTTCTCACATCATCATAGTAGTAAGTTAACAATTCATCGCTGTTAAGGAGAGAGGACCTTCGAGCACGTTCACCACCCTAAGACAGACAATTAGAAAGGTTAGACACTTGTTGTTTATAGATGAACACGAAATTCCTGAAGGAATAAAAACATCTCATCCATTTTAAATATTTTGTTATGAGCCTGGTAAATTCTGCTTGAGAAAGCTTCACTTCTCACCACCATGGGAGAGATCTGCACGGTTTCCCAGGACACTATCATTTAAAGATGTTAGATTTCTCCCTGCATCGCTAGAAGTGTGTCAGGTAAAAGCCTATTCTCAGCTACATATGATGCATAGAACAAAGGTAAGTACCACAAAATACCCTTGACACCCCTTACTAGACAGGGTTTTTCTTTAGAAGTGTTTTAATCCATTATAGCAATAATTAATCCATTAAGCTTTCTAAATCCACTCAACCTCAGTTGGAGCATTCCAGATACATTACACAGATCCTAATTTACTTTTCCAACTAAAGTTAGAAAATATAACCATGTTCAAACTGAGGTTTCAAAACCTGAATTATTTTAAGCATGATCAAATTTAATTGTCACTATAAAATAGGCTATGTTAAATAACCTCATTTTATACCAATTAAAGTTTCACAAATCACAGTTATGCAAGTACTATTGGGCCATATTTATTAGTGGCACTTTGACATACTTCCAAGCAGATCCTAACAGGGAGAGTACAGCTGGTTAAATGGTTTCAAGTAAACACTACCTAAAATCCTCTTATCAGTGGTTTTAGTCAACTCCTGGCTCTTTCACAAAGAAATCTTGGACTACTTAATCTATGCTGGTATTGTACCATTGTCCATGATGTCAAAAACCTATTCATATGCAATCATAGGCTCTTCCCAGGCTATCAGCTTGGTTTTGTTTTCAAAGTACCCTGGAAGACCAGACAGCATCTGTTTATACATAAACTAGAAAGACACAGGTTTATCTGCAGAAGATGTCATATCACACATGTCCATGGAAAGGAGCTAGTGCATTAGTGGTGCATCAGAAATGGAAAAACATTTTACACTAAAACAAGTTTAACTTGCTTTAGCAAAATTATGTGTAATGCTTGCCACACCTTTGCCCATAAGCAGAAACGTATGCTGAACATGGCCCAGAACAAGTTAATGACTGGCTTACCTCTAAACAGTCATAACATTAGAAATTCAGGAGTGTAATTGCAGTCAGACCAACATCTACTCTATAGCAAACAAATTGATTACTTGGACATCTCTGCCTGGAAAGAAAAGCATGACTGCCTGTTTTACTGCACTTATTTCACAGACCTTGGGTAACTAAGGTCAGCTTCTAGATTTCACCGTTTTACCAGCTCTGGAGCTAACCAGACGAAGATCAAGCCACATGGTTTGTATCCACAGGCACAGGTAACATCTACAGTGTAATGTATTGGCACCATGTTTGATGCCCTACAATTCCTGTGTAGGTGAAATACCACACCTTAAGCCATTCCTTGGCAACAGTCTAGAAGTTTTTTTTTTATCTGAGCTAGTATTATTCTTGATGACATGCCCTACTACTTAGGACTACAAAAGCAGTTTTCACAGGGCCTGAAGCACTAACTGAATCTGAGGATGAGGCTTATTGGACAGACTGCACACTGCTTAGAGTCAGAACTGACTGCACCATCCTTCTTAAAAAGGAAAATGAAGAAACTATTACAGACTACTATTGGAAAAAATATCAGCTCTGAGTTTTATCAATAAAAGAAAGCATAACCAACTTATGACCCTGCTTACTTAACTTCACTTTGCTTTGGGAAAAAAGTCAACTCTTATTCAAGGGCTGCTGGAAATTCACTTTCCACTGAAGAACACAGCTTCTTGTCTGAAGACCATCAGGAGTTCAATATTATTTTTCAGAGAAGCAGTGAAATATGCCTTGACATGCTGAAGATCATTTAGACCTTATCTCATGCTGCCACTTCGAAGTCATTAGGTAGCATGATGGTATTGGTTTAATTTTGCTTTAGAGCATAAAGTACTAAAACTACGCTATTTTAAGAGTATGTACAATGGGTCCTTATCCAGAATATTTGTGCAATCATCAGGCAAAGTTTTGTTCAGAGCAAGCTTCTAAAAAAAGCACCTCTGCTACAGCACTGATCATTACAATCAGAGAACCTCAGGACTTCCCAGGACTGGAAAGTTTGGCTGATTTCATACAAGTTATCTGAATGAGATCTAACAGATGTACCTAGTACAGAAGTGCTCAGAAGGGTTGTCAGTTTTAGTGTTCTTAAGGAGCCAAGAAATAAAGTTTTATTAATGCTAAGAACAGCCTTGGGTTACTTGTTTAAGGCAGCCATCACAGCATTTTACATAGTCACAAGAAATTGACCCATTACACAGCAAGTTGTAGACATGAGGAGGCCTTGGCATTGGTTTGGAATAGCTGCATCTGAAGGAAACAGATTTATTCCATAACATAGGCATATACTACATAACCTAAACAGGCATTGAGTAACATGAGACAGTCACTTTAAGACACAGGCTTACTTCTTGTTGATACAAGCTGTTTAGGATGAGCAGTACCGTCAGAACATACTGTTGCCTCAATCATGCCTCAGAGGGAAGAGGCCCAATTTTTATTTTCCTGAGGGAAAGTACACTGGTAAGCAATGCTTAAGTCACTAACATCCATAATCTGAGCAGCAACAAGTACAAGCTAGAATTTCCAGACCAGACAGTTTTAAGAAAGCTAATGCCCAGATAAGCACACAACAGCTAAAAATCAATCACTTAATATGGAGACAAGCACAGGTCTAATCAAGCAATTCTTGAAAGACAAGCCAAGCTAGAGTTCCAATACCATATCAGGAGAGTGCAAGGCGGTTTAAAAATTTTCATGAGCGGAATACCACTCTTACCACCTTATGTACCACCTTATTTGAATGTCTTTTCTTAAGGGAAGGAAAAAGCTGAAGTTGCTAATCCAAACTCTTGCTACAATACAATGTTAACATCCTTCACATTCATTTACAAGCCATACTTCTACATACTCTAGCAGAAGTTGACCCAAGTAGAAGTACTTGCATTTTTAAAGCAAGACATAATATTTGACAGCCATAAATCTTGCACTCTTAAATGAATAGCTCAAGTTGTTTAAATATGCATCACCAACTAAAAGCAATCCACACAGACAGATCCAGATACATCTAAAGTTACAAACATTATTGTTTTGCAGAGCTCACACACACCCTTACAACATTAAGGCCTTATTGCTAGCATTATTGTAGCACTGAGATTTTTAATATAGTGCACAGCTGAGTACAGCATGAGTCTCAGCAATACAGTCTCATGCTAGTTATTTATAATTACTCTTAATCTTGTCTTCTTTTCTACAGACAATGGATTCAAGCAGATTCTGAGAGATTTTCCACTTAAACCTGAGATTGTCCTGAAAAAAATGTCAGGTTGGGACCTTTGAAACAGGGTTTCTTTCAGCAAAATGGAATTGTAGCGTGTACATTTCGAAGACTCTACTCTGCACATTTTGTGACATCTACTCTAAAAGAAAGTAGATACTTTCAGTAACTCTCTGTATCCATATTCAACTCAGCATACAACCTCTATGCTCACTCATTGTTGGTTAGAATGGGTCACTGGGTGCTGACCTACTAAATCAAAGCTTCTCAGAGACAGGAAGTGACCTGGAACAGCAATAAATAGGATATTTTTCCTCCTTTAAGAAGCTATGAAGATTTATCAGAACATGTAGAAACCCTATGCCAGTCAATGGCTTCATTTAACTTCAATAGAGGCCAAGAAAAAAGTCACAAGTAAGAGTTAAGCAGAAGCATGTTTATAATTCAAAATTATAACCATTAACAAACATGTAGATTTGATATTCACAACTACATAAAAGAAGAATTGCATTCTGCCAGAACTCTTTTGGAGCACATTGTTGACTCCCTAGATCTTTTAACATCTTTTCTGATTAACTAACAAAATTAAGACAATTTGAGAGCAGTGTTTTACAGTTTTTTCCTGTGGAAGTAACAATTCATCTAATACATCCATAAGAGAACGGAGTATGTGAAGTGAAATTCTAAGCAAACAGAGCGAGCAACTGAATCCCAAGCACTGTATTATACTTGGTACTATTATAAAAGTACCAATTCCAACAGATACTCAGAACTCACTTCAAAATACATTCTCATTCAAATAGTTTGGTACAGTTACAACATTATATTGTTAATCCAAACTGTCAAACAAAACTAAGCAGATTTTGGTCATTTCAACATAAAGTTTGAGCTCTTTATGCCCAAGACATGCTAACACATTCAGCTGTTTTCCATTTAATACTAGTTAGTCTATAAATGTGTTTCCTGAAGGGGCAACAAGTAATATTGTTCTACCTATCTTTCTCTGATCAGAAAGCTGATGTTAGTACAATATTGATCAATTGTGCACTATTTAGTGATGTCTCATACTACAAAATGATTTTAATCGTGGAATCCAGTAGTGATGAGCAACTTAGCTTGAAGAGGTAAAGGTAGTGAGCTGAGACTGCTGTTTAGTCTCAAGCATGTAAACATCCGTCATTGGTTTTATGGCCAGTTAAGAGCTGCTGTTTCATGATCTTCCAACACAAAGCCCTCCCACCAGTCTGCTACTGATGTATACTACACTGAGTAGTGAGGGGCTCCACAGCTGGAAAGCTTTCACTGCTAGTTTATTGCAGTGAACTAAAACATGCTGTTCTACAAGACTATTCCACACACTGCCTAAATGGCTGCTGTCCAGATTGGGAAAGATCACCAGAAGTGAGATCTAGCCTCTGGATCCTCACACTACATGTGCTTCTTGAAGAGAGATGTTTCTGTAACCAGAACGAGTTTGTGTCCCCTTTGTGCAATTCTAACAGTGGACCATTACTTGCTATGTCTTCATTACAGTAATGTGAACTGTGAGATTACCAGTATACCATACTGGAAAAAAGGCTAAGAAATAAACAGTTACTAACTAAGCTTTTGAATGGAGAGGCAAGCTAATGCTTCACTCTTCAATTCCAGTATCACAAAACATTGCAGAGAAAGAAACACCTGATTTGAGGCTATGTCAGGAGTCTGTTTTGCTAAAGCTCATGGAAGTTTGCCTACTGTAAATTTCAAACTGCTGTGCCACATTTGTTCACATCAGTTTACAGTCACATCTACTCTTAAGCTCAACAAGAAGTCATGTTAACTGCCTGTGACACAGGACACGCAAATGTGGTCTAGCCACACAAAAGAATAGGCTTTATTTTGGTTGCAAACAAAAAGAAATCCATAGATGTCATTTTTTAGTATCAAGAGTAATGCAATAAACTGTCACCCTGATATTCCTACATTTTGTAAGCACCTCACTTGAAGATCACAACCATCCAAAGCTATCTCCTTCCATCCAAAAAGGAAATACCTTGTCTACTCTGAAGTAGTAGAGAGGCACTCTTCAGAGAATAAAACCCATAGTAAAACAGTGACTCTGTAGTAAACATGGAAATTGATACAACTGCTGCTCAGGAAACTAACCATGTAATCAATTGTCTACATTTGCCTCTAAGTAACAGTTTCTCCCAGTCAGACTGTTCCCATATTTGACCCCAGTATTAAAACTACCACCTAACTGCAACACTGTGCCTATGAAATCAGAAGGCAGAAACTAAGTTAGCATATCCAGAGTTTAGTATGTAGTTGCTTTAATTTCAACTTACTCTATGGCTGGGATCTCTTGGCAGGACTCATATCTTTCCGCAGATCATTTCAGGACAGTTAGTACCCTCTTCATGCTTGTAACCTAATATAAAGTCTCATCTGTCAGCTATTATAAGCTAGATATTGTAACAGAAGAGTATTAGTCTAATCAGTATACCCCAGCATACATACCCTGATCCCAAGACCTAATTTAATAGGTCGTCACCTAAACACACAGTTAGGAAGTGAAAGCTACACTGTACCAATTCTAACATTGACAAGTTTCCTCCCACCAGTCAGATCAGAAGCTCAGTTCTCACCACAGCCTCTCTCCCATGCTAGTTATCACCACAGTGACCTCAACCCTCAAATTAGTTTTCAAATTCAGAAAGCCAAAAGAGTTCAAGCTATATTTCAAAGCAAAACATGTCCTGTGAAGTACATTCCACCCCTGCCCCCTCCAGTTTAGAAACTCTGTGTAAAGCAGTGATTGGTCTCTCAGGGCTGCTTTAGGCTTCAAAAGGCAGTGAACTACAGCATCAAGTGACACTTACCTCTACTTCTACAGACTGCATTGCTAAATCACATGGTGGTTTTAATGCTTTCGGTCTTGTTGCATACCAGTAGGTTGTGAGAGCTGCAAAAGCACCAAAACCCATCAGTGTATTTGTTGGAAGGGTGCGCACATACTGTCTGACGTCCCCAAGTTCTGGCATTCGTAGATGTCTAAACAACTCATGTGCTTGCATTGTAGTTTAGTGCAGTTGTCCCAGTGCTGGAATCTGTTGACATGAAAAAAGTTATACACAGATTTGAAATTGTTTCAATTCAGTATTGTTGTGGGAGAGCAATGTATGCTTTGTCTCACCAGCTTCTCACTATCAAGATGATTTTACCTGCCACTAAGCAGGCAATACACTTAGACTTCTGTAATGCAATTAAGCAAATAAACTATTACTGGTCCATAGTCTAGAAGACAGGTGTGGCTGACCAGAGGCAATTTCTTCAGGGTTTTAATATTGCTTTTAAAAGACATTGCATTTTAACAAAACATTTTTTTTTTTTTATAAATCCAAAGGTCAGCATTTCACAAGTGCTAAATCTTTACTGGTAGAGCAGCCACACTGCAAGACTGTTGAAAGAGTTAAGTGTCAAACAGGACTCGGGGGGAGGGAGGGCAGGGCTATGTTAACTTTCCTGCACTAACCCAGAGAGCAACCTAATCCTACAGTAGCTTAGCAGGAGCAGGGTTTTCTACTACCGAAGTCCAGCCAAATAACGCCCCCCCACCCCCTTTTCTACTCTCCCCTCAATCACACACAAAGCTCTCCAAGAGCCTCTGCAGAGGCTATCTTCCTATAGCTCCACTGTGCTAGCTAGCTTCCTATTTCTCCCAGCATCACACCAACAGTTTATCTTTGGTCATGAGGCAGAACAAAGCAGCATCTATGGAGCCACAGCAAACAGCAGCATAAACAAGCACAGGAAGCACGTTTTATTCATCACGTTCATACAGAAAGAGCTGAGGAGAGGCGACTCCTTGCCCATGCCTCAGCATGATCTGACAGAGATATTCCACAGCAAGAACCAGCTGCAGAAAAAAGCACTGCTGTCAGCTCAGCTGGTGCCCTCCTCCACAGCCAAGGTCCCTGGGGACGTTTGTCACATGCCAAAGCCACCAGCTCCTGCCCACTAGGTTAGAGGTGAGCAGCAGGCAGCCGGCCTGCCCGGCCCAATGGTGACCAGCACCCGATCACCCCACCGCGCTGAGGGGCGGCTGCCAGCCCTGTGCCTTGCGGGCACCTGTCACCAGCTCAGCCTCCTGCCACCCAGGGATGGCAGGGGAGCCGCGTGTCCCTGCGCTCAGCCCCGCTCGCTTGAAGAGCTGCGATGTGCTTGTCTGGCTTGTTTCAGCTGAGCCACTGCCTATGGATGATGAAGCAGAAGACCTAAAGAATGTCAGATGCGTTTGAATAGCTAGGACATGCTGTGAAATTATACACTCCTGCAGGGTGGTAGCGTAGGAGACGCTGAAGCCCAAGCAGTCAGAATTACATGTGTATTCATTTTAAAACCAAGTACACCAGGTTAAGATTTCACATTTCTACAGTAAAAAATCTCAAGTTTAGTCTGCTGTTGAAATCTTTGTTGCTGTCATCAGTTTTTCAGCCAGGCAGAGGAGTTGTCTAGTCCATAAAAAGACTAACTAGTAGTTGGACAAGGATTTGCTAGAGACAGCAAAAAAGCCATAACATAGTCCAGAGGGCCCACAGTTTCACAACATTACCCAGAATCACAGAACAGTTAAGGCTGGAAGAGAGCTCTGGAGATCATCTGGTCCAACCCCCCTGCTCAAGCAGGGTCATCTCGAGCACATTAGCAGAAGGACACTGAAATAAGGTTACAGGTAGGGGCAGCATTAGGATGGCATCAGTTCCATCTCTGGATGGGTCCCAGACCCCCTCAAGAAGCTCCCTAGCCTGCAGGCACTGCCCTCCCTCCCCTCTTCCTTGCATTTGTGTGTAAGGGTACTGACTGCATCACCCAGGTATGCAGTGTACAGCCACTACAGACGTGGCTTTCAGTTATTTGCTCTGTGATACAGACTGTATCCAAAATCTGTAGCACATCAAGCTGTAGTAATGGAAGGTAAAGAAGGACTGAGTGTATTAAGAAATCTTTTTCTTCAACATAAAAAAATTACTGACTCAATTAGGATTATTATGCCATTGCTTTTTACATATAAAATTATGCTTATTTGCATTGCAGGCATGAAAACTCTGAAGTTAAAACTTCATGTAGATGAACAGTAAGAATAAAGCCATTCCAACAAGGAAGGTTTAGCTTACAAGTCAATTTTAGATATCCTATTAGACACCATGCTATCAGATTAGAGAAAGGCAGGCTATAATATAAGTGAGGGCAAAGAGCAAGCTTAGCTCTTTCCTCCTCAAGCCCCACAATAAGCACCTTTGACTTAAGAACAGATACTTGCTTTCCTCTCTGCATTAGTCATGATGTGTCCTGCACACATACTATGTAATTCAGGAATGTAGCATAATTAGAGAATTATTCTTTCAGAAGGCCGTTATGCTATTACAGCTGAGAAGAACTGAAGTAAACACATTCATTTAATTCACATAAATGTCCCATTGTAGTCAAGAAGTTGGTATGATTTAGGACTAGGTAAAGAAAGAGCTTATCACCACTTATTTCCTTGACTGGTTGGTTGTAGAGCAATTGATAACATAAAACATACTAGAGTAGTTAAACCAGAATTTCAGTTACATAATATTTTATTGCTTATGTTTATATTGAGGGAGACTCATTTTTTATTACACCTTCTGCCTCTTCAGCACAAAAAGACAAGGCAAGGATAAAAGTTCTCAGCAAGACTAAGCACTTCCTAGCTTTAACACTATCTGCTCGGTCATATCAACACTTGTTTTCCGCACTTAAGACAAAGTCAGATGCAACAGGGAGAATATAGTCACATTCATAAATGTGCACCTGAATATGCTGCTCAAACAAGAGGCAATGTTTCAACACCCTCAGCCTTCTTTGATCCATCCCAATAATTATTTGGCTCATGCTCTAATCACATCAGAAGTCCAAGGTCTTCTCCATGACCAAGGAGCACAGTTTAAAGCCCTTAAATGTAGATACAAAGGTCTCTTCAGTGGAGCTAGGATCTGGCCTTCAGTCCTTTTCCTCAAGAAAGGGCCCAGCTAAGTCTACTTACTCATGACAAACAAAACAGCCTAGCAAGGCTTCATACAATCCACTTATCTCCGTTACTTCTACCCTCTAGCACTAAGACATTCTTCAAATCATGCAGCCCACCCATGCCTAGACACTAACTGCTACCTATAGACCTCCACATTTTTGAACTTCATTAAAGCTTTTCCCCCACCTTTCACCTCAACCATTAGAAGACTAAAAAAGTGATCAGTAAGCTATTAACTTCACTGCATAATTAGCATGAACCATCCACTTGGAGAAAAGCACTTTGAACTACTTGGTGGTGGGACACCTAACACAGAGGCAGAGCTGTGCAAGGCCAACAAGATTCATTGACGCAAGCAGTAGTAATGCCATGTTCTTTTCCACAAACTCAGGTACTGCAATTGCTTCTTATCCAGATAGGGCCTGGACTGCAGACAACGGACTGAAACTAGGCCCTACTGTGAGATGGTACATAGTGACTGACTGCAGGTCAGGGCTGGAGACTCAAAGGAAGCAGATCCCAGATGACAGGTACCAGTCTTTGATCCTCAGGTTGCTACTTGGAACAGAAATGACAACATCTGAGCAGGCCAAAACTTTTTCCTCAAAGCAACCAGTAGACCATGGATGGTTTGTCTTTAGTTAGGAAACTATACCAGACAGATACAGGAAAGGGGTTTTCATAACTATGTCAAATGTATTTCCTGTTCTCTATAGAAATAGCGGTTTCCAAAACCTAGCCCCTGAAAGCACGCCTCCAAATTCATCACATCAATTCGGTTAGAGTTCTGCACAGCTCAGACAAAGCAAGCTCTCTTCACATACACATGCGCACACACCCCACAGCACCCAAGACTCATTCTTTACAGCAGAGCCAGTGTCTCAAGGCAACAACCCAAGTTGGCAGCACTCAGTTGTTCTTTGCTGCTCCTACTCTTGGCATACAATGGGCTATTTACAGAAGGCAGCAGCCTGCCTATTGTCTATCCATAGCCAGACATCGTTCGAGTGCAAAGGAAGAGAACAGGAGAGCAACCGTCAGCTTCTTTATTGCAGAGAAAACAACCAAGAGCCAATGGCCTCTCTCCCCCTCTATCCTAACATTGAGAGGAGCAGCACACTACCACCGTGGCGGCCTGTGATAAAGGCAAGTTCACCACGTGGTGTAGAAGGAACAGCCATATTATTTCTACAGCCTCTTACAGAAAGAAGGGCAGCTTAACTTGCTATTTCTCTTACTATGATCAGTATGGCCCCAGGATGTTTTCACTATGAAATGCTGGGATAGATGATCAGCCACCCATATACCTTTGAGTTATCCTCAAAGCTATTGAGCATTAGTTTGTTTTTTTTTTTTAATACTGTTACAGGTTACACTGCAGAGCTCCCAACATCTCTGTAGTGCTTAAGTCTCTCCGCTTATCCTTTAAAAGATCAAGTGCAGAATCATTCTAGCTTCTTTACAGAGTACAACAGAGTGCAACAAATAGCTTTGGCTACTGATGAAAGAAATCCTCTTGCCTGAATAGATACATAAGCCAATTGTAAGTTGCACCATGAGATGAGGATTAAGTTTGAACCAGCCTAACCCTTCCCAGATGCATGTTCCTAAACCCTCTTTGTTGGCCTGGGACTCATCTGGTGGTACACTCACAGTAGCAAGGTGGTCTAGCAAAGGCTTTCCTAGGTTAGTTCTGATGCTAGTTCTCAGCTAGACTAGCTCCTGGCTTGATGACCAGTTAGCCATTAGCTCCCAGAAGGACACAAGACAGCACAGCTGGGGAAAGCAAGGGACAGTTGTAACACTGTGCCTTAAGCGCGTAACTCTAAACACCGCACGCAAGTCCTCCCAGGATTCTCTTTCCCCTGCCCTGCAGTCAAGGCAGTAACTTGACTGAGGTCTTGCAACCACCTGTCAGAGCCAAACCATAACCAGCAGAGAAACCACAACCACCCTGAAGACACAAAGGAATATATGTAATTAAGACCTGAAGGAGATTTCTCAGTTTAAGGCTCCTTTAACATAAATACTACAGCAAGATGTATGACATAACAAGATGCAGCACCGCCAGATACATCACATGCAAGTTTGGCCTTAGCCACAAATGACTCCCCCAAACAAACCAAATACTGTCAAACTGTAGCAAGGTTCCATCAGCTGCTCCATTCTCTTCCTCCATGTCCCCTTCCCCAATTAAAAAAATAAATCTCATCTTGCCTAGAATCACCTCAATCACCCAGCCAGGTTTCAGAGCTCTAAACCCCATTTGTAAAGCAGCTAGTTGCCAGATTGACTTTCCTGCAACAGTGATGAAAGAATCAAAAAGCTGTTAGTGAGGAACCCATCCCACAAACAGAGAGGAACTAGCAGGTCCCTAACATTCACCCTCAGCTTCCAGCCTCCTACCTGTCTACAGCCCCCTAGCCTGGCTCTGAACAAACAGGGCATCATGCAGTGGTTCAGGTTGCCTCTGACAGCAGAGTTTGTTCCTTCATTTGGGACAAGGCAGGTGACTGGAGGGAAGCAGCCTGCAGCTGGATTCACCCATCAGGTGGGACACAGCAACTTACTTAATAAGCTGTGACTGAAGAAATGAAGACTCTTGCTGCAACCTTAAAGCACTACATCTGACATTGATGTGTCAAGGCTCTGTCCCCTACCAGCAAAAGTCACAGCCCTATCCTCAGACATTTGGCTGCAATCCTCTTACAATCAAATGGAACAACACCTGGATTCTTGCCTTTTTATGATGTCCAACAATTAATCTGATTGCACACCAGTGAGGTCACTGGAGGTCACTCAAGTTCAGAAGCAAGCAGATTCATGTCATGTGGTTCAACGTCTTTTGTGCAATTAGCACCCTTCAGCAGCACTTGGTAATACCATATATTAAGGAAATCGGTACTTCCGACTGAAGCTTTTGAGACCATGACCAATTTAAGTGTTTCCATTGATCTGCACCTATACACACAGAACAGTTACTAAGCAGTCTTATCGGTTTCTTATCTTTGATGACCACAAAAGATGCTTACACATCTATTTTGAAGCCTGAATTACTTTTCCCTTTAGAACTGCACCCCTACAACTCTGACTGGCAAGTACATCATGGCACTCTCATGTTAGTTTGTCTCAACCCAAACAGCTTAGATGAGAGTCACCCCACAGCTGCTCTGAAGTGGCAGCTTTCTGGTGGCATTTACAGCTTGAGTAGATCATACCAACTTATCCATGCTACTTGTCCTAGGAAAGTGCTACAATTCAGAAAGCCTTGTGTGCACATCAGTTAACATTGCTTCAAGTGCTGACCCAAGACCATACAAGAATGAGCTTCTTACTCCTACTTCTGAGACCTGGCACCCATAGCAGAGGGTAACCTGGGTCAGGCATACTTAAGCCATGGTGCATCACACCAGACAGTGTTTACATTCGGAAGAAAGCTTAAAAAAATAAGCTGTAATACTGAGACCAGACAGATCAGTAAGTGCTTCCTAGAAGCAACCAGTTCACCAGACAGTACTACCACCACAAGAAAGCTATGACAAATCAAGCAGCCCCCTGACACCAGGTATTAAGGTGCCCCTTTATTTCCTCCAAGTCAGTCCTGCTCTTCTGGGAAACTAATCCCTCCTCACTGGCCTATTAATACAACCTAACTGCAAATGCCAAGTTGTCAAAGCAAGGCACATACAGTATCAAGCTAAAAAGCTTAAGCATTCTGGGTTTAAGAACTGTAACTCAAAAGCCAGAAGTCCTTTTCAGCTAACAGCTTCTTGTCACACAAGATCGTGTATTTCTGCTATAAGCCTTAAATAAGACAGTCCAGCAACAGAAAAAGGAAAACTGGTTTTTCCTCCAAATCTCTATAAAACCACAGAAGCTGTTTTCAGTCAGCATTGGATGATCAGTAATATTAAGACTCAAATCTTAACCAAAATGAGTTTTACTATCATATTTCACCCTCCATAGATGAATAACTCCTAACATGAAAGGCAGCAAGAGAGCAGAAGCTTTTGTGTTATCAAGTGTCCTTGTTTCAGGAGTCAGGCTGGATCTGAAGAAATCCAAGCTCCCCCATCTGCAGGCAGGGTTCACCTACCACCTGCAAATGTCAGTGCTGTACAGCAGTGCTTCCCTCAGCCACGCAGCATAGTAAACTCCCACACAAAACCATTTACCAGTGGAAAAGCCACCTCCCCTCCTATTTGTGAGGATTTCTGGGGAGTTATCACTGGTTATATTTTAACAAAAAATATTTTGTTTATTTTTCACTTGTAATTTAGCACAGTGGTGAAGCAGAACAGGGCAGCCAGTCTTTGCATCAGACTACCAGAAGCCCAATTTATCAAGCAATGTATCCCCTTGGGCCAGAATCTCTCCCTCTGCTGCACATTTGAAAGATTTGGTGCCATTAGCCTCTGAGTCAACCCATACCAGCCATCTGTATTACCAAGATTTGTACAAAACAAAGAAAAACCAAAACAAACAATAAAACACTATTGCATTCTATTGCTCACATTCGCTACAAAGTGTCTTCTTGGAAGACAAATAGAGAAAAGAGTTTACTCCTCCCCAGTGGAGATTAACAGGTCTGAAAAAGGCATAACCCACCTCTACCTCCTCCAAAAATCCAATACAGCATTCATTTGCAGTGCAGTGACCAGGTAGGAGATCAGCCACAGAGACTTTACTCAAAAGAAACAGGAGTTACTTACCCAGATAACTACTTAAAAGTTTTCTTTCCTTCCATTTGAATTACTGGTTTTGTTTTTCCACTGTACCAACCTTGTACTTGCCCTTGAAGCAAAAGGCTACTTGGGGGCTTGCTTCTCAAGAACTGATGACCTACTTCCAACCTTGTGTTGGAAGATTTGTAGTTGTAAAACAGTATCTACTAAGTTTAGAAGCCACCTTTTAGATTCAATATAATCATTGCAGCCCTCAGAATAGACTACAGCCACTTACTCAAGACCTTAAATTGAGTGTACTACACCAGACAGCTACTTGTAACTACAAGCTTCAGATTCCACCCCCCCATCACCTAACCTCAGACATTTTTGTATTCCAATATAAGCATGCTAGATGTCTTTGAGCTTCAAAGAATCAGTCAGCAACAGTACAATTCCATGAGGAACACTATTTCAATTTTCTGCACTATTAAGTGTTACTGCTGATAAAAGAAAAGTATTTTCCCCCCTACGCTCAATGCCTTCTTGCACTTGAAACTACTTGATTCAAGAAATCTGACCTCAATCTCAACCTGAGAAACCCCAGATCTCTAGTCCGAGAGCACATTCCAAAGTATAGAGGTTAATACAAACGCTCCTGAGCAGGCTGAGGAGACTGCTCTGTTCCCTGTAAACAGAACATGGTCAAAAAAGCCTGCTAACACCACATGCAATAACTCTGTTACCTAGGCACGAGTATAGAACCATGGGGCTTCAACAGCAGTTACTTTAGATGTCACTATTTCCTGTCACAGGATAGGACCATCATACCTCAGACACTAACCCAATGGAAGTAAGTGTTCAGACGGATTACTAGGTCCAGAAGCGTTTTGGTAATACCCCAGACAGCTCAGATTTGCCCTTTAGAAATTTAGAAGGCTTCAAGTGTTGCAATTCCTGTTCAACAGGAAGAACAAGTGTACGCACCTCAGAACAAAAGGATAACTAGGATAAATCCCCGTGCTGTAGCACTGTATCCCTACCCAACAGGGGAAAGGAGGCCCACAATGTCAAAGTCACTCAGCCTTCCATTTTAGGCCAGTTTGCCTGATGCCACATTTCCATACACACTCTCCACTGCTTAGAAAGAAAATGAAAGCTGTTTCAAGAACACACTGCATTCATGCACGCAAGAACAGCCTCCTTGAGATAAGCACAGCAAGGTCTAACGAGTAAATGCGAAAATCCTCAGCTCAACAGCCGGCACCGCTAGCTGCTTCACGCTGCCCGGCCCAGAGGCAAGACGGCAGGGACAAGGCGAGGAGCCGGCTGAAGCCCGAGCTGTTTACCCCGCAGCGCCCGGGCTGGAAACAATGCTCTGCGAGCCTGTGCTGCGGCAGCGCTTGAAGGAGGCCGGAGAAACGCTTCCAGGGCGGCTTTTGTGCTCGCCGCAAGCGCCGGTTCCGCAGGGACGCACCGCTCCGCTGCGGGGCGGCCGAGACGCAGCCCGGCCCGGCACCCGCCTGCCAGGTGACAGCGGGCCGCTCAGGCCGCCCCGGCCCGAGGCGGAGGGCAGCGCAGGGCAGGTCGAGGCGGCGGTCGAGGCGGCG
>VXAL01003487.1:19127-70899 GCA_013399475.1 Chauna torquata
GGCCGCCCCTCACGGCCTGCCCGGCCCCTCACGGCCTGCCCGCCGTGAGGCGCGACACGTCCCCGCGGGCAGCGCCAGTAGGCGCTCTGCGCGTCCCGCCACGGGTTTAAGACCTCTCATTTGGATCCCCCTGAATAAAAGCCGCCCTAACGAGCTGCCTCGCGCCTGTGCTACCTGCTTGCCCGCAAAACTTGGAAGTGTTGAAGGAGGCGGACGATCATCGCGTGTAATATGTGGTTTTGGCAACTGTGCTACCTGCAGCACCTGGTGGGTAGCACCGCGGCTTCCGCCTCGGGCTGCCTGTCCATGGGAGAGGCAGTCTTCAGTGCTGTGGTGATTTGTGCGAAAGCCTGGTGAGGGTGATGGAAATGCTGTATGTGTGGACACATGCTGCAGAGAAAGCATAAGCAAGTAAGGTGAAGAGCGCACGCACTACAGGGTGCATCCCTTTATACCTTACAAACCCCAGATGACAGCTTGTGAGGGAAGTTTTTCCTTACGGCTTTGCAAAAGGCGTCTGCGTCCAGTACAAATATGCTAAAAAGATGCACATTTTGTGATGAAAGCGTTCAAAGGGGATCATGAACTCAGCGCAAACCAAGAATCATCTGTTACCCACCACTAAATTTTGCTTATGAGCGGACTGCGGATTTGAGGCATGTTGTGACAAAACAGAGGAACCTGGGGTCATTTCAGCAACCTCTGAAAGTTGTCTTAACTTGTTCTGGTTTGGCTGTGTGCTTCCTTAGCCCATTTGGTTCGTAAATCATCAACCCAAATCTCAAAGTTCTGCTGTATTGTACACACTGTAGTGCCACGGTTTTCAGCCTCCTCTGTGTCATGGGTTATTTGGGCCGTTTTAAGGGGGGGGCGGTTCTAAGACTACACGCATTCCTTTACATATACTATGTTTTGTAAAGTCTTGGAGGTACTTTTATTTTACATAAAGACAACCACTGTTTCCTGATTCTTCAGTTTCTACTGAAGTATACCAGGTGTAGGACTTCCTGTGAAATCTAAATGTTAACGAAGGACCAGAGCCTATACTCACTTTGCACAAAGGAGGAGCGCACTTGTGAATCTGCTGGGAGTCCCCGCTTAACTGCACTTGGGTCACATTGTGGAGGGTCTCAGAAATGCAAAACAGATTCCTTTCTCCTGAAGGGAAATGGAAACATGTCATCCAGGAGTGCATCTAAGTCACTGCAGCTGCTGATGGGCATGGAGTGCACAGCACAACCAAAGCAATCTGAACAAAGCCCCAAGGCACACATAGTGTGGACATCAGCTATCTGCAACAGTTGCGCTCTGCTAGTTTGTCCCAATTGCACCACGCTTCTTGCTCATGTAGACAGAGCCAGACTCTGCCAAGTGATTTTGCATCGCGTCCATAGTTTTGGATGAAGGCATCAATCAAGTGATGTGGAAATACACCATCTCAGGCACTGGTGACTTAAGTTTTTTTTTTTTTTTTCTCTCCTGAGTGCTGCTATCTGCCAACCACAAAAACTCACTGTAATTTTATCTACTATGCAAATTAGTCCTTCATTATCACATCCTTCTCCACATCTGGGTTTCTAAAGGACACAAACCACATTTTTTAACCCTCTCAGAGAAACTTAACCTACTTTTGCCTTGTTTCCTACTGGAAAAAGGGTTTCTAGGAGGTGTGTGTGTGTGTCTCTCTCTCTCTATCACTTGCATGTGCCCTTTTATGAATCCTGTCATCAACATGAAAGTGCAAAACTGCCAGCTAAGTGGTTTTTGAATATGTATCTCAGTAATTGGACACTGACCAGATTATACATCCAGGTACCACATTACTGTCTGAAATTGGCTTTTTCCAGCCAATCCAAAAACAGAGGGACCTAGTCTCAACCAAATTACTTAGAAAAACGCATAAAGAAAACAGAGAAGCTGTACATAAATAAAATCCATAATGAAAACGTTGGGCTGTCTTATGCAGGGGAGCTAAGGAAGCTGGCTCCAGTGGATCAGTGTATTCCAGTTTGTGCCCCATTGTCTCTTGTCCTTTCACTGGGCACTGAGAAGAGTCTGCTTCCATCTTCTTGCCACCCCCACCACAGATACTTATGCACACTGACAAGACGAACCCCCATGCTAAGCTTTCCCTTCCTGAGGCTAAGCACTGCCAGCTTGCTCAGCCTCTCCCTGTATGACAAAAGCTCCAGTCCCTTTACCATATTCATGGCCCTTCACCAGACTGTCTCCAGTATGCCCTTGTCTCTCTTGTACTGGGGAGCCCAGACTGGACCCAGCACTGCAGCTGTGGCCTCACCAGTGCTGATATAATGATACCGATATTGAAGTACTGCTCTTATATACATATATTAGCTGTCATTGATGAAGTAAATTAAGCATCTGACAGAAAAATCACTTACCTGCATTCTTTTCAATTTGATTTACAGGATATGCACATCACTGTACTGAATCAGCTCTCTCCTCTTTGAGAGCCATCCCAAGTGTATCATTTAGATACAAAATAAACTGTCTAGCCTTCTAACATACTGTATCTGCATCTACTTACACTTGCTCGGAATATCGAGAGAAGAAAAAACAAATGTCTTGTAAACAAGCACTTCAAGATGTCTAGCATATGTTGCAGTTAAAAAACATGAGCTACTGGATCCACAGAACAGGCGTGGTTCCTTATGTCAATTCTCTCCGTAGTGGGAAATGGAATAATTTTCATTTCGCATTTTTAACTGTTTTCACACTTGGGAAAAGGATTATAAGTCCTGATGGCAATTGCCAGGGAAGAGGAAGAAGGATTGGGGTCCCTCCGTGATGGAGAAAGAGCGAGGAGCCAAGGGGGGCTCCAGCAGAGGCGATGCCCCCCGGTGCAGTCCCAGAGCAGCAGGGCAGGTGGCAATGATCAGTTTTTCCCCAGGAAGGTGAGGTGACGAGTACTGGCGGGGCTCTAGGTAAAGGTCTGCCTGGACCCAGCCTAAATTGCGCTTCAGTCACGCTCGCTACGTTACCTTACATAGCCTAAACTTCAGCTTAGAAACACAGGCGTAAGGAAATCATGAATTCAATGCATTCCATGAAATACAGGTCCTCTGAACAATGAGATACCAAACCAGGAAAACAAAATGTTTACAAAATCCTCTGTATAAAAGCAGAGAAAAATAATTGCAAAACTTTTATGTCATATCAGAAAAGAGACATGATATATATGTGCATACGTGCACACCCAAATATATAGAGAGAGGATATTTGGGGAAACAGAAACAAAACTAGAAAGCCAACTTAAAATGGCAAACACATGTTTTTAAACATGTAATTACTTCGTCAGGTTTTGAGGTTTTTGTGTTTTTCTTCTCAAATACAGAAAGGATATTTCAGCTGTTCCTACTATTCCTTCCACTTTCTGTTACTGTCTTTGTTTACGAAATATTTCTCCTTCTCCTGCCCCCTTTCCCCCTTGAAGATAAATACATAGCTTATGGTTTGGGATCTTCTGATGGCCAGCAGCTGGCATGAGTTGACAAAGTCCCCGTCTAGCTCCCACTCGGAACGTGGGACCTGCCCTTTCCACAGCACTACAGTCAGCGTGAACCCCCAGAGCAGGAAGGAGATAGCAGACTCATGGAAATGGCATTCTGTCAAGTAAAAAGAAGACAACCTGGCCATAGCTGATTCAGCTTGCTTATGTCAGGCTAACAAAAATGTTATGTCCTGAAATGACAAAGTACCAATGTAATGACGCAGAACTGAAAAAAAAAAAAAAAAAAAACAGCATAAAACAGCAGCAGATTAGCTTGTGCTAAAGCCAGTTCTTTTGCCACCAGTCCTCCTTCTTCTTCTGAACTTTTGTTCACATGCTGCATTTTTCCCCCCTTCCACCTCCAAGCCATACATAATCCCTCATCCGAACAATCAACACGTAGCTTTTCAAATTTGAGTTTTTTAAATGAAACTTCAAACATAAGAAGGATGTTCTGCTGCTTGTTTACGGCAGTGTAATACAAACGAGCCAAATGTGCCTGTTTGTTAACATTTCCTCTCATAAAGTGTTTTTCCCAATGGCTGTTCCCCTGTACATCTCTTTGGGGGCACCACACAGAGGAGATAAAAGGTTGCATTCTTTACTTCTAAAATCTACTTGAGAACAGAAGCTATGATGTGTAAAGCTACATTACAGGAATATATAAACTGATAATAACGCGGTCTGCTTAACTGAATATTAAGTAAAATGTTACACAGAGATAAACAGAGCAAGAAAGCTCAGAAGTTAAATATTTATTATGTTTAAACTCCAGCTGAGAAATGAAGTGTATGTGTCAAAAAAATAAAAGACCATCTCAGGAATATATCCTGAGCACAATCCTTTCTGGCTGACAAAAAGAGTAAATTGTTTTATTTGGTACAGTTTACAGTTCACCAGACTATGTTTAACACAAAAAAGAACAGCAATGCCCAAAATAGTGCAAGAAATAGTGTATTGAAAGTCCCTCTCTAGAAATGACCTCCAAGTGCACAGCTTGTTTTCACATTCTTCCCATAGCCACAACTCCTCCTAACTGTTGCAAGGAGCACTGGTGTACAAGTGCGAGTTCAGCCCCGGGAGCAAGCAAGAAACATCTGCTTTTAAAGGATGTCTAAGGTGAGGTGTGCTTACCTCCCCAAACCTGCCAGCTCAGCAGTGCTCAGTCAGACCCCCCCCAGTTCAATGCTAGCACCTACAGGGGCCGAAAGGGGAACATACGAAGAACTAATGAGAACCAAGCCCTTTCTAAAAGCCAAAGTATATAGTGATTGTGATGCTTTGATTTTAAATTAGTGCCTACCATTCAAAAAAAAAGTCTGAACAAGCCTGCAAATGCCAGTGGGAGATGATGGGAGAGCAGGGTTGATGGATCACCCCCTGCCCAGCTCCAGCAAAGTGAAACGATTCACAGGAGCCACCTGTGTGAGCCACCACCTATAGAAGGACACTGAAGCACCAGCTTCCAAATACACCTTGTGATTCGTGCGTGAAGCAAGCCAGCCGTGCTGAGCTCCATCACAGCGCACTGCAGAAAGTCTGCCTGCCCTGAGCAGGTGCCTGGGAGCTGGGGACCAAGCGCAGCACTTGCACACTGGCAGCTGAACAGCTCAAGCTTTATCTCCTTGGCTGACGTCCTCCTTGGCTACAGAGCTGAAGTTGCATGCTCCTTCACACTTAGCTGCAAGCTTGTGTTGAGAAAGGGTGAGAGCAAGAGCCAACAACACAGGTTAATGTTGTGGGGAAGACAAGCCTTGGGAATATTTTTTATAAAAGACTTGTAGAGGTGGATAAGATCAGCACGGCCAACATACACCCCATTAAAGTATTCCACAACAAGGTGTGTAAGTAAAGTACATCTTCGGTTGGGATAAAAGCCAATCCAGGGATTAAAACAGCATCTTGTCAAGGCTCTTCATCATAAATTACCTGCATTGTGTCTTGCAATGGGTGGAAACAATTCCACCCTCTCTCTGTGATGGTATGATTCACAGAGTTATGCTGTGCAGTAAAACAAATAGGCCTGGCTTTTGAATAACAAGCCTTCCCATCCAACCTCGCTTTTATACGAAATAGACATGAAAAACAGGCTAAATATACCTCTCCCTGCTAAAACAGTGTTAATAAGCAGAAAATAAGTGTTGTGTCTTATCAGGAACCGCCATTAATCAGATTACATGTTGAGCATATATCCAGTTGTCTACAGAAAAGAGCTGCTGGGTATTGGCGCAGCTTCCCAGCCGGTGAGCACTGGATAGGACACAGCCTGGCCTTATGCATGGACCCAAGCTTTAGAGATGGGACGCCGCGTAGTTCTCAGAAATTAAGTTTCCCTATCCTGTTCCTGAACAGCACAAGTGGGTCAAGCCATCCCTTCTGACCTGGTGTTTCCCCACCCATCTCAATGCCCTGCTTCTGACACTTAAAACCCCAGCTACCCACCTCAGAGACCCCACTCACTTTACCACACCCTGATCTTCGATGGCTCCAACCACATCCTGCCAGCGGTGTGCCCCAGCATGGTTTCATGCAGCATCCCAGAGGGAGCCTTCGTATGGGATACTACAGCCTCTGCCCCACACAGGAGCACACACATCCCTGCAAGCTGTCCTCCCCTAACCAGCGTTCAAGCTCCGGCCCAGAGGCACATGCGTGAGGTTGCTTCCTTTCTCCTACCCCACACGAGCCAGGAGGCTCCGCATCAGCTGTCACTCCAGAGAAGTGACTCGGTGAAGAGACGATGGTCAATGCTGACTCAACATGGAGAGATCTGGATGGCACACACGTGCAGCACTCAAGCAATCACTTGGACTGGAAGGTCCTAAACAGAAGCATGTTGAAGGCTTTTGACATCTTTTTGTTGCTACCTTTTACTATGCATCGTGGTAATGAAATTCCTCTGTCTTACACAGAGATGGGCCTCGAGGAATGTTTTAGAACCATTTCATGCAACAAATGGCTTACTGTTACAAAACACTATTGTCTGAAATGTTTAACTTTTTTTTTCATGTAACATTTGTGGATACCTACACATTGGTACTTCAGAAACCTGATTTTCCAAAATCTCTGTCTAGAAATATCTAGTAGCAACAAACTTTACCAGAGACAAAGAAACCTAAATTGGCCTGTGTCTAAAATAAGCAAGTTCTTTTCTTATCTTTTCTGCTATGCACCAGTGGCAGATCCTATTTCAAGGTTGTTTAACCTCTGTGTGAAAACACAAATTTTTGTATGACTACATCTCTTATGTACTTCTGAAGTTTTAATTAAAATAGTCTCAAAAAAATCACTTGTCTGAACAGGTGTATGAAAGGAGGATAAAAGCTATAGAGCTTATCTGAAAGAAAAAAAAGAAGTAGATCTTCATCTTCAGTGGCCGGCTGGAGCGAGGTCAGGCCCAGAAGGACCGACTCAGGGCTAAAAGAGGTAAGATGAGCTGGAAATGAGCTAGCTCTGCAATGACCACTTGGGGTCTTAGTGCTAACTTGCCCAGGAGGACCCATTTCATAACCCACAATTTCCATTCTTTTGGTACTCTGATAGATGAGGGACAGCACAAGGCGAAATCCTATTTGCAGCGTGGAATCACCATGCTGCTTTTCTGGATGGCATTTCTGAAATTCAAGACTCCATGTTTTGCCTCAACATTAAACATACCTGACTGTGTATCTCAGTGAGGCTGAAGAGCCTTTTCTGCAGGAAAAAAGAGGGAACCTTCTCTGCCACTTGTTCAAGAGCAAGATTTAAAGTTCGTCATCCATTTGGATATTTCTTCCACATCCAGTTTCTTTTACTATAGAATTTAAGGTGTACTACAAGCCTCGAGAGCCAATCTGTCATGTATCTAGCCCAGCAGGATTACCAGTCACAGAATATTCAATATTTCTGAAAAGTACCAGTCCTCTTTTAACAAAAGGTACAGTTCAGCAACACACACCAGTTTCCCTTGCAAGGGTCCAAGCTCCACCCTGAACGTGCCATCCTGTTGGAGCTAGGTCAGGATCTTGGCACTGTGCTCCACTGCGCACCACAGGCGCGCACTTTGGGTGAAATCCCATACTCGCTCCAATCGATAGTAAAATTTTCAATGATCTCAATGGGACTACTCAACCTAAGGCAGTCCAAATCCAGATTTGCTTTGAGAAACAAAGCTACAAGTTATTCCCACATTTGTATCACAGAAACTACAGGGCACTTGGGTGCATGACCTATAGCAAAATACATTATCAGTGAGTCACTAGCAAAACAGGGACAGGCACCCAAGCATGTGCCATATGAAGCACTTAATTTTAAGTTGCCGCTTCTGCTCCAGGCACAAAGAAGGGTTTATGTCCAGCAGTTTTCCATTTTTCCAGCTGTAACATTTTTTCTGACAAAAAAGTTCATCTCACCTTTTGGGGGGTTAGGAGCATATCTAGCTCTGCACTGAAAACGTTTTTAAAAAGTCAGAAGCAGTTTTGTTTTAACATGAACTCACTTGTCTTCAAGCAGTGTCACAGTTCTGCAGTGCTTCCATATCAATGGCATATTTTAAACTGTTCAGCTGATCATCGTTCTTACCCATGCAGCATTCATTCACACTGACTTGTTTACAGTGCCCACCACATCTTCCTATTTCCTCTTCTCTCATCCCTAAACTTATTTCCCTGCCTCTCTTGACACACATAACCCTCTTAGTCACCTGATAACAAGGTGACCTGAAGACAAGTATCCAGTCCTACTGGATACTTCTTACTGGTGTCATCATTTATTTGACCCATATTCAACTACAAGAAGAGGCATTTACTTGGGTATCTTACTTACTCCTTTACTTTTCAGCATCCATTTGTTTCATCTCTGCTTCTCTACGTTTTCTGTTGAGCGATCTTTTATTCCCCTTGATTAGTTTGTATAGCAGCACCTCAAAATCCTCCTTAGACTTCCTCAGCACTGTTTTTTTCATCGCTTTTATGATGCTTGAGTCTTGCTTTTTGTTGTAAGAATCAATAAGGATGTTGGTCCTTGCCTCTTTCAAGCTTCTAGGCATCAACTAAGGAAACAGAACCAGAGTCCCCAGAACTGGCTAATGAGTCCCAGATGTCACCACACTGTTAGGACCTGTTCACAATAAAACTGTATAGCACCTTTGAAAACACATGACCACCCTGAATTTTCAGCCTGAAAAAAAGCATCCCAGAGATTGAGTCACTCTTTAGATAACTCTTTTTTCCCCACAGTGCAAAGGCAGCATGGCAGCATATATATGTTCTCCCTGGCTGAAGAGAGAAACAGAGTTAGGAGTTAAGAAATTAATAGATCAATAGGGTGGGTGAGAAGAGCAATGACTTTAAGTTCAGATTACAACTTAAAGTTTAATCTTAAATAAAAATTACTTACGTTTAAGCTTGATTAAGCCAAACTAGATTAGCTAAACTAAAACCAATTATTTTACTTCGCAGTTTGCAGACATTTTACAATTTCTTTTCCTATTTGATACTCCATTTGTTATTTGTGTTTTAAAGTTAATTAATATTATAAATACATTTGAAGATAAATCACACAACTGATCAATTTTAAAGGGTAATTTACTCCTTGCAAGAGCCGCCAGCACTGCCTGGAATATCTGCCCAGGGTAACAGTACTTCTGGATGCAGACACCTTGGGGTGGCACTTGCAAGGACAGCAGACAAGGGCTGGTAGCAGCGATGACATTAAGTGGCGAGCAGGGTTCTCATGCCAGTCACAAGCATTTCTTATACTCCAAAAGGGACTGGGATGCCATCAGGCTCTATTTGCTTCTCCACGGAGAGGTCGGTGCTGGCTCTCACGTGCTGACACGCGCTGCTTTTGTGTAAAAAGGGCAACAGGTGGCAATGCTCGTCCCAAGGTCACGGAGAAATACATCTGCTGCTCACGTAGGTGGCCAGTGAACATAAAACCCCATTCGAATTCTCATCTCACCTGTGTGACAGACAGCAGGTACTGTGCTAGTTAGAGTGTCAGGTCCCATTATATGAGGATTTGCTGACAGAACTTCAGAAAACACACATTTGGGGCAGATATTTTTGTTTTAGTTTTTATTTGCCTGAAGTGACCATGGAGAATAAGGACCCAGGGGCATTAGTGTGCAGTGCTGAGTACATTAGAAAAAAAAAAAAAGCAAGATTAAAATAGACTTGCAGCTGAAATTGCTGAGGGTTGAAACATATGAATTGGCACAAATCATTGAGGAATGCAGCAGAAATCAGCTTGGCTTGACTGAGTTATGACGAACTGAAAATTATCTAACAGCACAGACCGGGAAGTTTTTGCTTACTTGTTTTTGTGCTTATGTTAGTAACTGCACACCTACCTACAAGGTTAAGCATATGCAAACTTCCCTCTGCTCTCGCTGAATAATGCACCTCAACGGGCATTATCGTACAGAGGTAACCTTTAGATAACAATTTAGAGATTAGCTGTTAACAAAACAGTTAATGGAAAAACAACAACAACAATAACAACAACAACAACAACAAAACAAGAGCTAGCAACCTTTCCAGAAAGTGGGATAATATTTCCCCCCTTGTATCAACTGCTTTATTCTCTGTACAGGCACAGCTCCACGCTGCCTTCGTATCACCTTCCCGGCGGTGGCTGCAGCACACTGCTGCAGGTAAGCGTGCCCACCCTGCACACCCTGCACGCTCTGCACACCCTTTCAACAGGAGTGGAAAGCAGAGCAATGTCACACTGGGTGCATCCTGTAGCAAGTCCCTCTGACTAAGCACAGGCCTGTCTTGAACTGTCAGTGGGAACTGCTAAAGCTGAAAGGTATCTTTTAGCTTTTTAAAAATATGAGTTCATTCATTTTCATTCAGTATACTCAACATTCTTTTTTTCTATTCAAAGGCTTGGAGAATGCAACTTCCTCTCCGCTCTTATCTAAGCACAGAAAAAAATCCTTTCAAAGCCCAGACTATACACCTTGGAGAAGCCAGTCACAAACTATGCTGAGTTATCAGAGATCTGGCTTTCACAGGGATGAAAGGACCTCTATCACATTCCAAGAAAGCAGTGTTGGGCATGGTTTTGCCCCATGCAGAAAGAGTTTTTCCTCCCAGTCTGATCTTGTGGAGAATGCCACAAAAATCTGACAGTGTCCAGAAGCCTTATGCAGTCATTTAGAAAGTGAACTAAAAACTACATCTTCCTTAACATCAAGAAATTCTACCCAGCCAAAACATGGTAACAGATGTTTCCTGAAATTTGTCATCACCTACTATAGCATAGGGTTGCTACCATAACAACATTTCTGACAGGTTAATTTGATAAGAATCGTGAAATGGAAACAAAAAGATGGAATAAAAATGCAGAGATCATCTTCAACCTTTTTCAACAAGTCCAGACCAGGCCATATACAGTAATGGGCTCCTCATTATCACTGTAATAACTAGTAAGAACTCAACTTTTAGCAGCCCTTCATGTGTGATAATGCACGTGAATACTGGTGCTAGCTAATAGCCTTGTTCAGATTCTTCTGGAGATGATGAAAATCTCTCCCTTAGCTTCAACAGAGCCTAGATTAAGACATAAATAATTCACAGTGGGTGCAGTGTATTGCCTTGAAGATCTATTGCTGCTTAGTGGGGTTTTATCTACAGTAAGATGGCACTCGTTTTCCACGCTTGTAGTTATATATGTACCCTTTGTACAATCAGATTTTACATGCACCTATAACTTAAAAACAGGTGTGTTTTAAAATGCAGGTTCTCCAGGAGGTGAGAAATTCCCTTCCACATCCACAAAAGATTCCCTCAGAGTTCTGGATGAGTACGGATGCAAATGGGTATAAGCAAAGTTTCTTTGACAATTTAAAGACTTCAGGTATTCATACTCTTCATGACAAAAACAATTACTCAAGAAAAAGTCATTATTGAGCTTTTCCAGTGATAGAGCACATACAATATTATGTTCCTCCCACGTTAAACCTGTATTATCTAATGTCCCTTACATACACAAGCATATGCACGCACACACACATACGTATACATAAACATGTCTTGCTGTGGGACATTTCATTGAGGAGGAGGTGCAACACAAGCATTATCTTCTTAAGAACGCAGAGTTCTGTACAGCCAGGATTTCAGCCATAGTATTCGTAGCACCCTCCTGCCAAGCAGGGACTTTGCTACAGGACATGCAGATGTGAACCACACCAAATCGGGCAACCTCTGGCTAGAAAAAGAGCACTCCAACTCTTGGGAAGCAGAACTCTAGGCACTGTTGTAGGGGGTGTTTTTGACTCTTTGAGACCACAACTGTGAAGGTAATTAAATAGTTAATTATCCTTAAGAAAGAAAACCATGAAATTAATTCAAAGTGAGAGGTCAAAAATACTCTTTCCATTTAATAGAGGTTACTCGTATCTTTCAGATAACACTCTGATTTTAAAATGTATTTAATTATTTCTGTGCATCGAAATATTTCACAAAAGACTCCCAGTTGATCAGACACAAGCTAAATTTTGGTGCTCAGGACCTCAGTTAGCCTGACATCCTCAGCCCTACTTCCACTGAAACCCAAGACAAGATTTCCAAGGCCTTCAACACAGCAAGGTTTGGTAAAAAGAAGGGCCATCTCCAATCTGTTTAATATTTCCTCTTTGAACCAGCAACTCCAAATCCAGATTTAAATCCCTAAAAAAAAAAGAGTTCATTCTTCTTCCTTTTAGACACCCTTATTAGCTCAATGTACATTTGCTCATTCTTCCAGTAACTTTTTACTGCACAAAAGTGCTGTAAAAGTAAAAAAGGAAAAGCACAAAAAAAAGTAAAAAAAAGTAAAAAAGTAAAAGCACAAAAGTGTTCCAGCTTCTGTTAGGGAAAGTGTTTTTTTATAAAACCTCATATTGGGATCTGTTTTTTCCTTGGAAGGTAGGAAGAGGGCCAAGAGTGAGAAGATGTGGTCAGTGGGGAGAACTGAGGGGGATTTGCAGCTCTGTTAAATTCCCCTTTCTTCCCCGGCAGTTAAATTTCTGTCCAGCTTCCTTCCACATAGAAAAACTGACTCTTTTCCAAAGCAAGCAAACTAATAGATTTTATTTCAGTCCTTTGGATCATAGAAAAGCACTTGCTTGGGTAGATTAGTCAGGATTAGTAGTTCTCTTTCCTGTTTGCAAGTATTAGAAATAAGTTTAGCAATCATGTGCTCTGTTTCAGGACTGTTATGAAACTTTCTTTTTCAACATGATTCCAGTTTCTAGACTGTCATGTTCCTTTATCTGTTTTATTCATTCACAGTTTGTGTGCATGCATTTCAAGCAGACTTATTTAGAAAGCTGCATGTATTTAATATTAGACTTCCTACAAATTTCACAAGTGACAAGAATACTTGGGTTGAGTGGAAATAAAAAAAACATTAAACCAATACCCAAGTTTGCCAAATGATCAAAAAAATGGGGAATATTCTCGTTTATGTGGACGCCACCTGAAAGCACATAGTGCAAATGAAATTTAGAAGGATTACAGAGTGATATTTAATCAAAAGGCCCCTGCACAACTCAGAAGCATGCAGTTGGCAACATCTTACCCTGACAGAACGGGCTCGCAAATACGCACGGTACATAGTGACTATGCACCTTATCAGTGTTTTAACATCATAACAAAAGCACCAGGCACATAAGGGTATATCTATCCTAAACTTCTTTGGGCTATTTGTCATCATAATACTAGAGCGCTTTCCAGGCAACGTAAAGGCAACAGCAAAAGCTTTGGGTTGTGAATAGGAAGATCTTGTCAGGGGAAACACTTTACTTGCTGAAAAATTGTTTTAATGTCTTAATCATTACTTACGAACTTGTTTCTTGTTCCAGTAGGGGTCTGTGCATTGGCACCCTGCATGCCATTGTCACACCAGAGCCACGTTTCCCAGGAGGAGCCTGATCCCCTGCCATACGGCCGCCCCAGGACCATGATTCCACATTTCCCACACCAGGATGACAGGCCAGTCTTGAAATTAATGTTCATTCTATGCATTAGAAATGGTTGGGGCTATACATTTTCCACAGTATCTTGGTAAATTGTGGACCAAGCTGAAAGACGTAGCGTTTAAAACAACATTTAATGGAGGTTCCTGCAGGGGGCCATGTTAGGTAACCAGTAACAGGGTATATCTGACACTGGCACTGCTGGATAACCCCAGGCTGAATAAAAGAGCAAACCAGCAAGGACTTCTGACACCAACACACTGGGTTACTTGAAACCATCCATTTACTCTGCAGCGGGGCAGCAGGGTGCCCTGGAGAACCACTATCACATCTGGACTGGGAACCACTACCACAGTGGCTCTCAGGAGCATGGCTGCCAGCCAGGTGAGAGAAATCAGGAATGACAACTCTCATGTGCAGCTGCTGGATTAAGCAAGGTTGTAATGAACGAAAAACAAGGACCTTCTGCAAGCTAGGGAAAGCCATCATTCTCGTGACAAAGCCTCTATCCTGAACTTTAGGATGGAGGTTGGAAGACGAACCCCAACCCAAGGAAACTTCCCAGAAACTTCCCATTCAGGCTGCCCAGGCCCTGCAGGCAGCTCATATGCATCCTCACATGGTGCAGTAAACGCGGGAACCATAGCTATAAAGTGAGTAAAAACTACCCACATGAGTACGCGCTACACAGATCTCTCTGAGCTGGTGCTGTCAGCGGTACAAAATGATCAGACAATTGGCAAGCTTAGCCCAGAGCTGACACTCCACTTAAACAGACAAACCAGTCCAGATGGCTCTGAATAGCTGATTATCCAGCGTCGTTGCATAGAACAAGCATGACCCGAGGAGCTCAGCGGACGCAGCTCCCTCTCTGCAGTCACTAGGAGCTGGAGAGGTAGCACAGCTCAGCCTCCAGTGGTCATTTATCACCTTGTCACTGCAGGGCACAGCGCAGCTCCTCAGACAACGCTGCTAATCAGTACCTGTGCCCCACGCAGCAGGCTGCGCAGACCTGAGCGCAGATTACCTGCTAGTGAAGGGCAGCAGATGAGCGACGAGCAAAGATGTGCCTTTGCTTGAAGTTCCAAGCCAGCAGCACTGGCTTTGCCTAGAGGGCTGTTTGCTTTCATTTGTTACCATGAGAAGATGGGAAGGCGGTTACTGCTATCCCTACCGCCCTGCACGAAGGAAGAAGCAGAGGTGTCTCCAGCTCCAGGGTACTCTTCTAACATCGTCCAGCCCCTGCAGCATCCCATGCCTCCCAGTGCCTCCAGGCCCAGTCAAATGCCTGACGGTGCTTGTCAGTGCATTTGGCCCTCCCCCAGTTCCTCCAAGAAAGCATGCAGATTTCTCCTCAGAAAGCTTGCAAACATTTTTATGAGAAGACATACTAAACTTCTCCTTTAATCTTTAAGTTTTGGAAGAAATTAGGATCAACAATGGTTATTTCCAGCAATCCTCTCCTCTACATAATGAGTTGACCCCAAAGCAATGCTCAATCACCTGCAGCCCTTCAAAGACATACGAAATCACACTGACCCTTTGCAGTAACCAGCTACTCTTCCTTACAGTTCTCAGCCTCACTTGCACATCAGTTTAATTTTTGAAACCTCACACATGCACAGGCATGCCGTGCTGCTTGCACACATCACCTGTTGCAAGGCCAAGCGACTGAGTGTTATTTTGTTGGAAATGCTGTAGTATTAGCTCATGTGGATATTTTTATTTTTGTACCTTATGTTCTTCAAATCTGTCTGTGGAAGGCCAGGTTCAATCTGCACATCCAAAACCAGCATCAACTTCTATTAACCAACACAAGGCTCAACAACCTCTGGATGCATATGGCTTGCTGGCAAGCTTCCTGACTCCTGATTCCTTTTTCACTCCCTTACCAGTTATGCTACCGTTTTGCAGGAGATGCACTTCCATTTTCATTAGGAAATAACCAGTGCAAAGCATCTAGGTGACTGATGAATTCTGAGTGTATTACTAATATCCGTATCTCACATACCTAGAGTCTTTTACCATCAAAGCATTTTAAAACTATCAGCAATAAACCCCCGCAGTGAGACAGGAGTGAGTAACACAGTGCTAGGTTAGACCTGAAGAGAGGTGGCCCCAGATGCCTTCTGACTGATAGGAAGGGATGTTCTGATGGTGTTACATTTAAGTAAACAATCAACAATCTTAACAATTATTTATGACCCCCTTTCTACGGTAGGTCCCAGTGGGTTAAAATGCAAGCCTGGATTTTATTATGAAGGCTTCATCACTTTAAACAAAGCAAAACAAAAATCTCAAGCACACAGGAAGAAAAGCACTCAGGCCTGGGTAAGACGGACGAGAAATAAAGCTATGCTGATTTTCAGCCTATTGCGGCATTTCAAACTGCACTGCAAAACCATAAAAACCTAGAGGGAATATCCACAATGAGAGAGGGGAGCAATGTTTTAAGAGCTCTGGCATAGTCCATCACACACAATTAGCCAGAGCACAAGAAGACAAGAGAGCATGGCAGTGAAGGCGGTCATAAGTACATCTCCAAGCAAACCTGCAGTCTCCACAGGGAGCAACCACAAGTCTGGTGTACCCTCTTACAAGGCTCTGTACACAGTAGTCCATATCTTACCTCCTTACTAGCCCAGCTAGCAGGAAAAACTCCATGACTACCCAAACAAAATATTAGCTACGGCAAAATGTTGAAAGAAGGCGTTCAAGTAACTCCTACTCCCCTGGATTGGCTTTGTCAGTTTATTCAATGAGGATTTCTAATGCTTCGTTTGTATTATTACCCACTTACATCCACACACACAGCTGCGGTGTCTACAGACAGCAGAGCTGGGAATGTACAAGGCCTACAAAGCAATTTAAGGATGGTGGGTTGGGAATTATTTTCCATTTTAACAGTTTTACAGAGGTAATTAAGTACCTCTTGCCCCCTTTCTCATGAATACAGGTGCACGTAGTGATAGGAACTTCACCAGAGGTGTAGCCCCCACTCCCCACTCTAAACCCACTCCGTCCAAACGCAGCTCTTGCCTTTCTGCACTAGCAATCACAGCCATCAAAGGCGGACCATCTTCTGCATAAACCCAACAACAGTGGTAAAAGTCCACTGAACCCTTGGCACTTGCCCTCTCTTCTGGGTAAAAAATTCTACTTTGTGGTCAGTTCAAGGATTTTACATGTTAATAAGTTGGGAAGGGGGAAAATGCCTAGGATTAATTTGTTTGCTATTTATTTGCCATTTGTTTGCTATTATTTTGTTTGCTGGCTATTCCCTCCTTTTCCTGGCTGGAGAGAGGAACTAAGCACAGAAAGGCTTGTTTATATAGCCGACACATCTTTAGAAAGGAAGGAGCAGCTGAGGTCTGAATTCACCTTCCCCTCTGCATTGTCAATTCACAGCTTTGCCACTCCACTGCCATCAATGCTTCCTGTGAAGGTCCAAGAGAAATAGTATTTGCTCAGCTTTTTACATGCACTGGCATGCTTGCTCGAAGATGTGTCAAAGAAACGAGGAGTCCTGGGCTGTTCTCTGCAGCACAAAGACAACCTAATGCTAAAACTGCCTGTAAGGAGGAACTCCTTTTGCTTCAGAGAACTCTTGTGGTGTGAGGCTGGGGTGTGAGGTGTGACTAGATTACCTTGTGCCACAGCAATCCTGAGACCAAACTGCCCTGACAAGACTTTAAGCACTCAGATAAGCTCAGCTAATTTACAGACAAGGGTGGGAGGAACGCAGAAAGCTTTCACTTCCATCAGAGAAACACAGACAGAGTAAGAAGCGAAAGCCCCCTGTACACTGCAGTAAGGTCTGAAAAAGTTTGGACATACCTGAAAAACAAAGACGCAGGCACTGTATTTTAAAGGATCAACTGCAGTTCCGAAAGAGGAACAGAAATAACGCCTGATGCAGAAATCAGGAATCTGAGAGATGGGGCAGCACCTGACCCTTGGACAAATCTAGATTATACAACCCAGTCGCTGACTTTACTGATCATTTGCTTTAAATATGAATATGTAGTTTGGCCAATGGTCAGGTAGCAGCAGATATATAGTCCGGCTTTTCCTTCAGACCCACTCTCAGTCAGCAGAGGGTTTTTCACTCCCTTACTCCCAGAAACGATGCTGGATCAGTGATCACAAGTTCCTTTTCTACACCAAGGGCTCCCTGCTGCAGCCACCCTCTCGTTGCAGGTATTCCCTGTTCCTCATCCTTTACCCCCAGGACTCACCCTTCCTCTCCCCTGGCAGCCTGAGCTTTGCTGCTTTCTCTGTAACTCCAGTTATCTAACCCCTGCTCGCATCCTAACCTCCTTTCCCAAACCAAACACTTCTCCCAAGCTCCACATCAGCGTGTTTTACGCACCCCAGCTTCAGGAAGACAACCCTCGTATCTGCCGTCGCACTTCTGTCCCCTGCTCTGAGCAGCAACCTGGACATACAGAGGGGAGAAAAAACACCCAAGAAAAAGACCCCTAATTCCCTCCCTGCTTCAGATCAGAGTTTGAACAACAAACTTCTGGGAGCGAGGGCAACATCAATGTGATGCACTTCATCAGCAGTTCCTTCAGGGACTGGGCACGTGGCGTTCAAAGCAGAGAGGGCATCCTGGGGTGAAACCAAGCTCTGCTTCGTACCGAGGTAGGTTCCCGGAGTTGCCTGGGACAGACTCCCTGAGACAGACCCTCAGTGGCTGCCCGGACAAGGCAGGGGCTTCCACCGAATGGTGCAATGGGTCACCAGCCTGTTACGCGTGTGATGGATGTAGTAATGGAGAAGAGGAAGCCCTGACCCACCCCATGTCAGCACCAGCTTCTGGTACGTTAGGAAACTTCCTGGGGGCTGTGCAGTCAGCCAAGTGCTGTCACTGGAAACCAGCAAATCATAATCACTTAAACCTGAGAGAAGACAATTCTCAACTCTCATTTTACTCCTTGCCATACGCATCAGTTCTCCACTGACCCCCACCCACCCCAAACACCCTTTAAAGAGAAACCGAGAGCACATCGGCCACACCAGCCAGATGCTACTCAGCAAAAGCTCTTGTACCGATTCCTTGTGGCCTTCCTGCGGGGAACAGAGGACTATAACAAGGACTCATGAGGACACCGTTCTCCTATCACCAGTAAATGGTCTCCTCGTTTCTAGTTTTCAAGCAATATTTCATGTCAGACTGAAGCCCACAACCATATTTTAAAACAGCCTATGGCTATTTGCACCCCTGTATTAAATCTCTTCTGCGGAGATGTTGTCTGATCTGTTCTTGCTGCCAGGGCAGTTTAAAGAAACATGCAATCTGCATGTAACACAAAGCGGATTCACGTAGACACACTCCGTTCCTTTCAAAGCTCAGAGGAACACGAGCAGCCGTGCAGGAGCTGAAAAGCCTCCGTTCTGGCAGAAAGGAAATTCCCCACGGGGCAGGTGCTGCCTGCAGGCACAGCCAACCCTCCTGCATCTCCTCCCAGCCCTCAACTGGCGTGCTGGGGCTAAAAACAAACTGCAGAGAACTCCGCAGTGCTGCCCGGGGGGCGAGCCCGGGTCTGCCTGAGGAGATGTTGCCAGCCTTGCAACAACTCCCTCTGAAGTTGGATACATCTTACTTCAAATCTTTGAAGCAACAGCCACTTCTTTTTTTCCCGTAGAAAAGAGGGTAATCAGTTCCTAGCGCTCTGCTCAACATTTTTTTTTTTTTTCACAACTGCATTTCCTAATTTCCTTTTAGATCTATAGCTACCGCAGAAACAACCCAAAGGCACGTACATCTTTGATTACATCAAGAGCACGGCTCCTTTAACAGCAAAGATCTTTGCTGGTATTTCACTGCCTTACCATCACTAGTAAAAAAGTCACAACTTCAGACTTACCCTCCTGAGGTCAGTTTTTTGCTGACACACACATGGGCCAAGCCAGGACTGTTCCCAACTAAGTCACAGTGATGCTGACTCCTTTGGGTTTCTGGAACTGCCCTGGGATTTAGCCCGTAACAGCACTGCCCAGACATCTCAAATCACAGAGCAGCATTATCTGCATTTTGCAGATTGAGAAAGAGGGGCAAAGAGAAGTGCATGGATCTGCCTGCACAGAAAATGAATAGCGACAATACAAACAAAACCCAGAAATGTTTACACCTCTGTGCCTGCTTCAATGAGAAGTGGCACGATAAAAGTATGCACTTGTTCTCTATTACTCTGGTGTGTTCTCATTACAGAATAAGCCTGAAAAAAAAAAAAAAAAAGGGATCTTTGCTTCTATTTTTCTATTTCAAATTAAACAGACCAGACCTATGTTTCAAAACTTCCCTGATGTAATTCAGGGAAGGGTGGCACAATCCTGTATCAACGCAGTTTGTCATGGGTCCCTGGTGTCAATACCATGACACTCAAGAGCTGGCATAGTTTATTTCACCCAGAAAAATAAGGAGTTGTGCCATGTCCAGACTAGTAAGCATGTGCCCTGGAAAATTTTACTGCCCCATTAAAGAACACCAAAAAATGATACAAGCGATTCAAAGCAGAATAATCTCAGCACTCTGATTTACTTTGCAATGATCAGCTTTGACCTTTTTCATTTTATAAAATGTGTGTGACATTTGACATTATTGCAACAGTAGTCTGAATAAAAAATAGTCTTCCTGTTACAACTGTAGCAATGGCTTCTTTTATTGTTGCTCACAGCTTGACGAACGCCTGAATTCCTTTTCTTGCAGATATCCTTAGGAATGATGTAGTGACACCACAGCTCTACAAGCACTGTAGACACATCACCAAGGTTAGCAGGTCTCACATTCGAGCGCACAGAAAAATCATAAGCTTAACCCTCGGGCCTTCCCCATTTACTAACACACCAGCATTAAGACCTCTTATTTCTAAAATCATATTCAGACCTCTGTGTCCTCCAAAAGCTTGCAAGATTGCCACTGTAATCGGAGCCAGAGCACAAAATGTGCTCACTCACCTTCGTATGGTGATTATAAGAACAGGAAGCAAAAAAAAAAGATTTTTTTTCTAATTGTCAAGAAAAAGGTCTACAATATCCATGTTCAGGCAAAGCCCAGTGGTAGGACAGGAGATTGTGTGCTGAGGATTTTTGGTTTCCTTACACAGAATTATGTGATAAAGCTGATGTTTTATGTGATGTTTCTCCAGCGTAAATAAATAATTAAATTAAATTAAACATCTGAAGGAATGAAGCTAAGGCTGACTGTCCAGTGGCTAATGTCATCAACACTGAGCTAATGCATGACTATGCTTTGCCTTACATCGAACCCGAACCGTAACACAAAGCTCTTCTGTGTCCTCTTCCTCTTGAAGCTCACCAGCAGCTTTCAGCAGCGCCTGCCCTTCCCAGGATTAGCCTGAATTAGGTCAGAGTTTATCTGGAGCAGGGAGGGACTGCCTTTCCTGCCTGCTGTTTGCACACTGCCAAGCACGAGAAGATCCCTATCTGCAGCCAGGGGCTCTTCAAAGTTGTGAAAACACGAGCTGGTGTTAGAATCTATCAGATACACTTGCATAAATCCAGAAAACCTCTCTGTAGTTAACGATAACTGAATAACAAGATGCAAATTTTGGAATTCAGGATAATGAAAACAGACTCAGACTGCACCCTGCGCCTACAAAATCCCAGGAAAACAGCACTGAGCTCTGGGAATTATTCTGCCTTCACACTGATGAGCACAAAGCTGGGTCTGGCCTGGAGTTCCAGCAGTGACATTTGGTTTTTGTCCTTTCATAAATTATTTTTTTCTGTGAAATTAGGGAAAGGCGGATGTGTCACTTGTGCTGGAAAATTTAATTAAAAAAAAAAAAATGAGTTAAAACTCATTTGAACACCCTGAGATATATTGGGAACTTGTTCAAATTAGTCTTTTGCCAGGGTAAAGCCTCCATCCTACACTGATCCACTATGGACAGACTTCCTGGTCAGCATGAAGACCTCTGGAGCTTCAGGAAGAGTAACTGACAGAACGAAGCAGAGTTAAATGAGCAGCACCACTTGCCTTCAGTGACCCACTAATAATGACACAGTGCCACAAGAAGACGTAGTGGAGGCCACGCAAAGCTCAGGTGAAGACACCAGAAGGACTCCTAGAGCAAGGTTTGGGTAAAAATGGGAAAGGATGGACACTTGTGCAATAAGCGGTTCTCCAGCCCTTTAGGTGGTATTCCCCGGACAGTTGTCCCAAGCCGCTGGAGCAGGCTTGGGATGTTATTAGACTGAGCACAGGACGAGCAGCAGATATTACTACAGGCACAACAGGATTCTGGGGGAAACACGTAAGAGTCTGAACTTAGATTTGAGACATACCTGAAAAATACTGGGGGAGGGTGGGCAGGAAAGAGGGAAAGGAAGTCAAATGCAGCCCCTGCAGGACGTAAAGCAAAATTAAGTAAATGTAAACCCACTTTATGCATACAGTGCTGCTTCCTGACCTGATTTACTCACAAGCAGAATATGTCATGTTCATTTTGAACAGAAATTTTTTCTTTAAAAAAAAAAACAAACTGCCTAACAAATAAAAAGAACATAATGAACTGAAATCTGTATTCTTCAGAAGACGGTAAAAATCCCTCCAGGTTGTTAATAAAGCAAGTGCGGCCAGTTCCTCACATACTTGACATTCAGTGGTGTTTACAAAAGTCTGCAAAGTGACAGCACTGGTTAAAAAGTGCAGAAATTTCACAGAGTTAAGTGCACACTGTGGGCACCTTCCTGTCATTTGAAAGCCAGCAACCCTCTTTTGAATGTGACCAAGTTATGGCCAGGTGAAAAAAAAATACAAGAAAAAAAAAGAAAGAGAGAGAGGGAACATAAAAAGCTGTATCTTATGAATGTCACTGAAAAGATCATTTTGTACAATTCATCAGGAGGCACGAGTGCAAGTGTACAATTCTAGGATTATAACACAGGTAGTGATTTAGCCCAGAGGAATTTTGGACACAGGCACGTTTCAACTTTACTGCCTTGCAGAAAATAATGCCACCATGATGCAGACGAAGTGGTCTCCCCTCAGCCCGTGACTTAAAAGGACAGACATTATACAGGAATTTATATAATTAAGTAGTTGCCAACAGAAGCTGATGGAGATGTCTGTAATCCAAACCACTGCAACTGTTTGACTGTGGTTGCTTTATGGAAGCAACATGCACTGATGGTCAAAACCAAAGGCCTAGCAAAATAATCAGTGGACAAAACACACACCAGAGATCCTGAGCGGTGTAGTTACAGGAGAGGGTAAAACCTATATCCAGAAATAGTCATGCATAAAGTGATTTCAAATCCTCTCATACTATTGTTTGTTTTAGTGACACGAGCTCCACTCCAGCCACCACCCGTCCAAAACCACAAACAAACGAAAGAACAGATTGGAAATTTTCTGTTTTCAGGGCAGGTGGGTGACATCTGCTCCGCACCATCAGGTGCAGTGGCAGAAGCAGCTCTTCTGGTCTAAGCTGCTGCAGCGCACAGGCACAGCCCCCTAGGTGCTCCGTCCTGCCTCGGTGAGGCTGAACTCACCCAGCTGTCTCCTCCCCAGCTTTTAACGAAGTGCAAGGACTCAAGCTGAACTCAAAGAGTCCAAAAGCACATTAAGGAGACCCAAATACATCCAAGATGCATCTGTTAATACATTACCATCCAACCAATCTGCTGTGACAGACCCTGACTTCTGTAACTTCAGGGTACATGAATCCTGCCCTTGCAGACAACATACCTTAAGGGGAGTAACCCATTGCCTGCAGCCAGATTGCTTTTATGAATAAGGGTTTCTGGATCGTGCCCTTAAACAGAAAACGCTTGAAGATACATACAGACTAGACCAAAAAATGGAGTAGCTACAGTTCAGTTTGCAACTTTATTTCAGATGGCTCGCCATCACATGACTTTTCTTCCCACAGATACAAACACATTATTATTGCTTACAAAAAAGGTGTATAATAATCTATGGTTTAATAAACAGGAATTTTAAAAAATTACTTGGCCCTCTACACAGAAGAGTCTCCCTACCTACTGCCTACAGAAATTTATGTAAATATCAGTCACCCACTATTTTTAGGCAGAATTTATTATCAGTTTGTTGAACTCCTATTAAGTCATATACATATATACACATAAATACATGATATAAATAATATATATGGTCATATATGATATACATAATATATACACTTACATATATGTACATATATATAAAAATCAGACTGATGTTTTTGTAATATCCACTAGCAGTCTACAGAAACCCCAGATTCACCAAGGTCAAGTGCTCATTTTCCTACAGCACTCCTTCCTAAGGAAAAGTCATCTCAGATGGTAAAGCTGAACTGGGGATTATCTTTATGCAGCCAGATCTTGGCTGTGTGACAGAAAAATTAAAGGAGCCTGCTGATCAGCTAAAATACTACAGCCCAAAGTATGTTTGGATGACGGCCAAAGTCTTGGAATTGTTTTGCCATGAAATCTGCTTTTAGACAGGAAGAACAGGAAAGTTTTCAGGCTGGAAGAGGTTTCATGATGAAAAGCTTGGAAATCAAGCCCATTATTCACATCCAATCAAGCCTGCCCCTCACTCCCCCCTCCGTCCCCAGCACAGGCATGCCCATGCATACAATTGCACCCCACATGCCATGCATGCGCTGTGCCTCCTGCACACTTTCGGAAGTTGTTTTTAACCAGCTGTGCAATATTTAATTCAAAATTACATCGCTGGTTTGCCATTTGAGTGAGCTATGCTTCATTCATACACCACAGGTCATAGAGATGACTTAAAATAAGTTCTCTGCCAATACTAGACGTACCCTCCACCACAAACCTCCTGGCTCCTAAGGGTGCCACAGAGAGGCTCTACTTGCTTTTTTCTCTCTCTTCCTGCACTGCAGCCTTGGTGTAAAGTTACATTTCAGACATCACAGACTTACCTTACCCCTTGGTTTCTGTACAGTCAGTACAGCACAGAAATATATTTAAAATGCAGATGACACATTAAACTACTATCTTGTGGCCACCAAGCATACTACAGGGAACTTTCCACGGCTGCTGTTGGTAGTGAATTATTGCAGTCACGCTCTCACTGAAGTCCAAGTAAGAATACAGTCCAGGGTCTAATCCTGGAAATTGCAGGCAAACAAAGAGCAGAGCCTGCACAGCTGCAAAACACGCCCTGAAGCAGAGTATCTAACCAGCTTTCTTCACCTGGGACACCCAAGGAGCTCCCTCCATCCCTACCCAGACCTGTGTTTAGCTGGGCACATGCCCTTTGAGCCCAGCAAGGACTGGATGTGGTGCAGAGGCAGCCCCAGGACTTGCAAGAACACTTGCTGATCTGATCTTTGCTTCCATACAAAATGTTTGAGAAGTTTTTGCAAGACCAGCTTGTCACCACCCGAGATATTAGACTGGTTTCACAATACAATAAATCCAGTTTCACAGCTCCTGCTATTGAATTTAAATTTCCTTGCATCAGACGGCAGCAATATTAGCTTTGCTATGTCAAATTTCTTTCAGGGGTTATGACAAGCTACCACTGCAGTGGCAGGCTTTAGGGCAGCTCAGGTACCCTCCTGTCCTCCTTCACACTGGCACCAGAGAGCAGGGATACCACGAACTCCATGCCAGCTGCTCTAGCTCATCTGAGGGACATGCAGTTGCACGTCCTCAACTGATCCGTGGTCTGACATTGCTGGAGCAGCGGCTTTAGTCAGCTTGAGCCGTGCTGAACTGCTGCACAAGCCTCCTGAGACCACTGTGGAAAGCCATGGCCACTGACACCAGACACTGCCACCACTGCTCCAACACTGCTATCTGATTTGAATCCCAATCCGATCAAGCCCCTCTCACACCGTCTTCCCTCCCTCCCTTTCTCCCTCCCACATATCCACATAAACTGGATCTTAACTCTACATTTCAAGCAAGCCATTCTCTCCCCACCTCCCCAGAAGTGTTGTAACAGCCTCTTGTTGTAGAAAAGGAACTTCATTAAAGGATTTAATGGTGTATTTTATAGGATTGAAATACAGCTTTTTAGACCAACAGGTGTAGAGAAAATAATTTCAAATGAATGTGTAGAGACCGTTTGCCTCCAAGTTATTTTTATTCCAAGCCTGAGAGGGCATGAACATTTTCATGTACACATATGGCAGGGAACACGACAGGGGTTTTGGCCACCGAAGGTTAAGCATGACTGAGAGACGTTTAGGAAATGCTTTGAAGCCTTTTGTCTGTGCTACGTCTACACTTAGCAACACACAGGCAATTTCATAATTACAGTTTTATCCAACCATCTCTAGGAACACTTGCAGCTACTATAGAAATACTGAAGCAGTCACAAAGCCCCTCATGGTTCTGAGAACTGAAGAGCTCATTAGGACCCCAAGCAGAGTTAATTCACAGCTACTGAATGGTCTCCCTGGAAAGCCATGGGAGGCAAAGTCTACCTACCTGGGCTTACAGCAAGCCGTATCTCCATACTGCTGTCAGCTGCTTGATCTCACCTTGTCCCTTCAGCCATCAGGAGGAAGAGTCTGCAGAAAAGGTAAGACAGCCCTTGCAGCTTTGAATGAGGCTTGCAGAGTTGGATGAGGAAAAAGCCACGTATGCCTCCATGACCTGAACCCTCTCAGCGCTCCTTCCCTTGCTGCTACCCAGGCAGCATATTCTCGCTGACAGCCAGGCCTGATCTTGTGGAGAACACCTTACAGGCTTTGACAAGACCTATGAAAGTCCTTGCATTTGGCTGCATGTTTTATTTACAAGCAGCTCTCTCTCATTACAGAATCATCAGAATCCAAGGATTTTATGAACATACCTCCTATAATATAATATACTTCACCGTCATACAGATTATATGCACAAAACCAAACAACCAACTCATCAGAATAAGCCCAACCAAAATGTACAGAAACGCTCAATCAAAACAATGCAGAAACACATAATCACTAGCAAAAGAGATTTTTACAGGATAACTCATCCACATCTGACTTCTCAATCCTGGCCTTCTAAAAAGGCCTACAGAGGACCTTCAAAAAAGAATGTACGAACTAAAATTAGTAATTCTAACAGCTACTAAATACATCAGACTCAGAGAGACAGTCATTTCACAGCACATCACTTTGCCATCTACTGTCATGGGTGCTGTCTGTCTGATCCCTTCTACTCGTCACGAACTCGTGACATATTACTTCTCCCCTTGTTAACCGTCTTCTGTGGTCTACAGTCTTTTTTAAAAAAAAATGGGTAATTGATTAGTCTGATTCTGTTAGCTCAGAGCAATAGTTTCTGAGCAGTAATTAGTTTGAGGTTTGCTGCTTGTGTTTCATGCATAAAGGATGTATGTGAGAGCTTACCTTCTTTTTGCAATAGTATCAGTTGGCTAGAGAGAAGACACCTAGCTCTTACAACAGCTCTTGCTTCTCTCCTATGTTTATCAAATTCAACATCACATTTTCAGATGGGTTTTTGACTGTAAGCAGTATTTTAATATGCATATAATGGTTACAACGACATGGAAGTCCTTACACTGTGCAGAACTTCCTGAAGACTGATTTGAATATACATTGCTGATACAGTGGAGGATCAATGATCTTTAATGCTCTCCCTTAGTCTTCCTCATCTTCTAGTTCTTATAAAGACAACAAATTGCCTTTGTACGTGGACAATATTCAGCATTCCGTGGGAGGGTTGAGAAAGGCAGGTGTTTGAGCGTTTGTGCAGTTTCGTCTTACAAGTCTCTAAATGTGTTCATATGCCAAATAATGTCAGATTACTGATGAGCTGGGTAGTAACTTCCAGTCATGTCACCACTATAGCCTTTGAAAGTGCACTTAAGCACCCTAGACTTGCAGGGAAATCACCGAAACCCCCAGGAAAAAAAGCGCTAAGGACTCACTTTGACTCACTGGAAGGGTTTCTTCTGAAGCACCCTGAGCTATGTTTCCTACTAAGGCACAATACACTGCAGCAAACTCTTGCACCGCCCGACAGGGAAGAAATCTCAGCTAGCATAACACATTTTTCAAATTCTTCTGCCATTCATCCCAAGGACAGTGAGTAGAAAGGGTGGGGTGGCCACACCACTCTTCAGTCCAGCAGAGCTCAGCTGGTGTGCGATACCCAGCTCTCTTGGTCCACTCTGGATTAGGATGGCACAGATTTTTCAATGGATGGATTGGCCAACTAATGGTAGATGGAATTGGGTGTGGACCACTTCCAAAGATATGAACTTCAGCATCCTGGGCATGTTCTTATAACATTCTCAGAAGCAGTAAGGGGAAATTGCCTCTTTTCCTGACCTCCTGCTCTCAGGAATCCTGTTCATGTTTTCCTGAAACCAGTTTGTTGCAAGGGTTTCTTTCAGTTGCAAGAAGAATGCTAAATTTCTGGAGATGATCAGTTACTGACAACTTTTTCTGTTACACAGGGTGACATGCTTTTATATTAAGTTGCACACCTGCCAGGACTATTTTGTTTATGAAGTTATTTTACTGCTTTGTCACTTATTTTTGATCCTGAATATCCTCTGAAAACAAATATTCCATTTGAATGCCTTGTCTGTCTTTCGAAACACGGAGAATCACTCATTACAAATGGTCCTGAAGGCTATGCCCTTAAGTGTTGTTTATTTCCTCTGAGCTCCACTAACTAAGGTTGTCTGAGTCACGGATTTTCTGCCTGCTTAAGTCTGCACTTTAACTATTACTCCTAGGTAAAGTGCTGAAGTCCAGTGTTTTAAGTCCAACGGAGTTTGTTACCTTCTTACGCATAGCCAGAGATTTGACTTTGCTCTGGCAGCCTTGTTTTATCAATTGCACATAGCTGGTCCTGAGCGTTCAGCATTTCTCAGCAGTCTAGACAAAGCTGAATTTTGCTTGCTCTGAGGATGAAGCAGAGCAGTACTGGAGGATGAACCAAAACAGCACTTTGCTCTCCCCTTTGGAGGGGTCAAAATTCAATCACAGAGATGTGGCGGAAGGGCTTAGACAGACGTTGCTCTCTCAGAGAGGCTCAGGGTACTAACCCAAAGTGAGCTCCCTGATCCCAGTAGCAGGAGGCCAGGGTCTAGTTCAGCTCTTCGCATGCTTACATGCCAGCAGAATTTGGCCTATTTTTGTTCCCCTTCCCATCAGCTGCAAAATACATATATACAGTGCTGCTGACCTGGGGAGAAGAGAGAAGGGACAAACAGCTACCCTGCAGCCCCGTCAGCCCCCCCACTCCCTGCTCACATAACCCGTGCACCTGAGAGTTGGAGGGTCCATCTGCCTGCTTCCCCCGCCCCTCCCAAGCCCCTTCTCCAGCACGTCTTTCTTCCATCCACATCCATCCACCCGTGGGCATCTGTCGATTTTGCCTGCATCTAAAGCCAGATTTGGATAGCTCCATTCCTCATACTACTAAATAGTTTAACGTACCATGAAGAGGCAGGAATTTGGGTATGATGTCAAGATGTAGGGTTATCCAGGGACTCCTGCCCAAGACACTCATTATCATTTTTCCCCTTCCCTAAAACTGACAACAACCAAGTTCTCTTTTGCAGGCCGCTGTGCTGGTACCAGCTAACAGTGATGAGGTGCTCTGATAAACTGGTAACAGAGGCCACAGAAACACCATCTATTTACTCTGGTCTTCAGAGGGGATCATCTTCCCTGATATATTGATTGGCTTTGTAGTCGATAGGGCGTGACATTATTTTTATGCTTACATGTGTCTGTACTTATCACTGTCAAGGCATTTTGACACAGTACGGTGCAAACAGACACATCGCTGCATGAAAACCGAACGTTGGTCTGCACAAAGAAACCAAATTCATCAGAATAAACAGCTTTCAAATTGGTTTCATTTGGTATATCTCTTCAAGTCTCCCGTGCGGGCATTACTAAAACTGCTTAAGAATACTTAGGCTGGCACCACATCATGCACTGGTGTCAGAACATTCACACAAAGGAACGCAGCTAGGCTACTACGTATTAGCAGATACTATTTTATTAAATCAGATTTCATCTCAAGAGAGGTTGAGAAAGAGAAGGGAAAGGGAGTACTGGGTCATTATCATTCTATGCATCTTTTCTGTATTGCCAGGTTGGTTTGTGTAACGGTTATACGGGTATTCTTGCAAAACTAATTCTAATTCACTGCACAGTCTGATTTGTTTACTTTGGTTCCAAAGCTGAGTGCAACCTGTCAGTGTATGTGTTCTCAACAGTCCTACATGTCACTACAGGTATGTTTTATCTTAAAGCTGGCATCTACACATTTGTTTTCTTTCCCCAACCACTCATAGGAGAATGGTTTCAGAGAGACAAAAGGAAAATATTTGTTCTCATTAGGAGTCATAAGAGAACAGGAAAAACTGAATTCAGAGTGAGTAAAAGTATATGGACCATAAGGTCAAAACTGAATCTAGGTATTGTTTTGTTTGTAGTTAAAGTCCAAAACGATCCCCAGCGATGCCAAAACCCAACCCACTTTGGCTCAAAGAGTATCGCTACATTCAAAAATGAGACAAGAAAGGGATGCTTAATCACACCAGGTTTCTGCCTTCAAGCACTGCAGCTAGACTTACAAAGACAAATATCCCCTGACCTGAAAATCCAGTACAGTATCTAATTTTTCTCACACTTCTCATCTTGGATCAAACCCAAGAAAGGGAGGAGAACAGACCAATGGAGGTGGATAGTCTCTGCTGTATTGGTGCTGCTTGCAATGCCCAGTATCTCCATCATCCTTACATAGCCCAGTACAATCTCTTCTCTGTTGTGTTGTTATCTGAACTACACCTAGCTCTTTCCATCAGCCTTCTGATTCAAGAATTTTCTTCCTCTCTCTTCTCAACTTGTCACAATCATCCACAGCAATGTCATTTTATGCTTGAGGAACCACCCCATCCCTCAAGCTGTATGTGTCATCATCATCACAACTTCATTCAATTCACAGCGTTTTTTTCAACTCTTCTGTTCAGAAGATGGGTGTTAATTTAAGATGGCCTTTGCAAACTGAGTCCCCTCCAACTCCATAGCTAATGTACTGCTGCTTTTTGGCTGCCAGCACCATGTGGCAACCCCTAAACTTTTTCCTGAGACACTCCCTCACCCTGCAAGATCTGGTCTGCAAGCAATGATTACACTTCATCCCTTTCTTCTTGGGTTCACCTTCTCTTTTCCATTAGCATGGTACTATTTCTCACTGCTCTGTAGCCTCTTCTGCTTTGGATTTCTTATCTCTTCCTTCCCACTCCACCTTCTCTCCAGCTAACCCAGTCCTACTAGTTCATCAACACTCACCACCTGGACTGATGCTGCAGATCATCTCTGAGAGAAAACCTTTAGCAAGGATGACCTTCCTCGTGACAACAGTGTCTCTCCTCTTCCAGAGACACCATCTCCCTCAGTTTGGCCCCTGCATCTAACATAAAGCATTTCCACCAGTCTTCTTTGCACATGATCTTGTTGATTTTATTCAAGAAAATGTAAACATATCAATTTCCCAACAACTCCTCTGTCATCCTCCCATGTAACCAGATCAGAAATTTCTCATCTTCACTAGGGCTGATCTTGCTTCCAGCCACCACTACTCAACAATAAAACAAAACAGAACAAAACAAAAAAACAACAGTCCCTCTCCAAACCAAATAAAATCTGTCAGCCAGAGCTTATTCCATAAACAAGAAAAAAAAAGCATTCAGGTCCTGAACAAAGTAGCTCAGCATCCTCTCAGAGCAAGCAGCAGCGCTTTCCTCTAAATAATCCAGAGGGGAAACACCAGCTACAAACATGGCTCTTCTGTAGGGCCCTCCCTTCAGCAAACAAGCAGTCCTGAGAGGAGCCTCGAACCCTACCTGCTCCTTCTCTGCGGGGCCTGGTGTATCAACTGGGAATCGTGCTCCTGGGCTCCCAGCAGCACCTCTGAGCTGTTTGTTTAAACAAGACCAGCTGCTGCCCTGCGTCTTTAAAAGCCTTGCTCCCTGTGATGCTGCCCTTTTATCTAACTCCTCGCTCACACTGGTGACCCCATCCCACCTGAGTGACGGACATAGCTCACGCCTGCTCCCCTTCCCTCCCCTCACCCTGCGCCCAAACCTGCCATTCTCCCCTCCCAGTGCAGATGTTTTAGGCTCTCCCAACTACTGACGTCCACCCTTAGTCACAGCCTTCCTGGGACGCTTCTGCATTTGCCTCCCTTCTTTCAGCTCAGGGCTTTCTTAATGCACTGCTGCACTGGAAGGCCTTCAGCAAGACTGCCAGATTTAGGCTATCAACGTGCCGGGACCAGCATTTATCAAGCTGTAGTACAGCTTCTCAGCTTCCCTCTGCCCTGCCAAAACGCCTTTAGTCTTTGACCCAGGCTGAGCTCCCTGCAGTGGGAGGGATATTCGTTTGCTCAGAACGACTAGCATCTGGTCCAAGAGTGACCTTCTAGGTGCTACGATAATTAATAACAACAATATAATGTACAGCAATAACAAATGTCACCTGTGGCAGAACATTTCATAGCTTGACTGCTTTACATAAGGAGAGATTTCCTTCCTATTTTGTCTTTAAGTATCTGTTTTATTCAACTGTCTTTCTGACCCTCGTGCCAAGTGGCAGGAAAGGGGAAGGCTGCTCCGATAACTTAAGATGGATGTGCAGAACGGCATTATTCCCTGAAGGCAACAGCTTTCATGATGAAAATAATTTTGTCTCAACAGCTACTGTTTTAATTCTGAACTCAATATACAAAGATTTCAGACCAATGATCTGCAGGTCATCGTGCTTTTTCCTGCAGCTCAGTAAAACTAGTCATGAATTTGCATCAATTTCAACAGCTTCGGGCCTCCACCTCACCATTTACTCATGATGAAATTTTCTTTTTTCCTTTTGACATTTTCAACACAAGAATTCACCCTCTCATTTCAAACTATGCTTTCAAACTAAATTTAATTTTAAATAGACTGAAAGCAAAAAGGAGTGTTTTGTTCAAGCCAGTGCAGATTTGTGGGATCTCTCAGCGAAAAAAAAAAAAAAAAAAGCCAAAATTACTCCCATCTCTGCATCTTTTTCCCATTCTCACCAAACCAAAAAAAATAATATTAGCACAACTGTCTCACCCTGAACAGTACATCACCTTCTGTCGGTTTCCAGTGCTGCAAAACAATGGACAAATTTTAAATGTTATTTTTCCACCAACGCCGCTGGTGCCATTGCCACAGGTATCATGCAACCAGCAGTCTATACTACTGAAAGCTGCTGGAGGAGAAACATGGGACAACCAGTCTGATGAGGAACGGTCCTCCAAGGGAAGAGCTGTACCAATTTCCAGCAGCTAAGAGCAGATCTGCTAGGGAGGGGCTATGCAGGATTCACATGGGCAGCACCGGCTTCCACGGCTGAGGTGAGTTCCTGGAGGGAACTTCCTAGAGGGAACTTCCCTGCAGGGCTGGCCATGCAGGGAAGACACCTGCTCAGCCAGGAACCCTCTGCAGATTCCTGAGTGTCATCTGGTGGCCCTTCACCTTTTCACACCATACATTTATGTGAGCACACCTTGGTGGCACGGCGCTCCACCAAAACACAGACTTGGGCTACGTGCCAAAGGGCTGCACCAAAGCGGCTTGGGCAGACCTGGGAGAAGTCCCTGCAAACGCCCAGAACCACACACTTGTGTGTGTGCTAGGTAAAACAACCGCTGCATTCAAAAAAAAGAAATTGGTTTGTAGAGTTGTACGGTGCCTCTCTTCCATCGATCCACTCTGCAGTAGTCGTGTGTTATTCACGCCTACTGCTGTTGTCTGCCTATTGACTAGCACGTCGACTACAGAAAGCTCCCTGCTGCTCATTTCACTTTGCAGTCTGATATTCCCCAAGTATTTGGCCACATCCCCATGGCCTATGTGTGCAGCAGCCGAGACATTTCAGGTGCCCTTCCCACAACTATTCACCAACCCCTGCTCAGTTTCTGTGAGCAGACAAGGTCACGTCCATGAAACCTGGCATGGACATAAGCCGTATTTTAAACACTGCATTCAGGAGAAGACATCTGCTGTGTATCCTGACCTCGCAGATCACATTGAATCTGCACCAACAGACCAAGTTGGGCTCCTTTCTCTGGGTCACTAGCAACATAGGTAAGAAGGGCATGGTAGGGCATCCCATATTTCAGGCAGGCTTTTGTGACCTTTCCACTTGCTGGGGCTCCAGCAGACAAAGTTTCACTGGGCCTTGCCTTGTCCTCTCCACACTCCCAGCACGGCGTTGGAGACTCACCTCTGTCTGACTTGCGACACTGCCTTGTCCATAGCATTTTGTCAGACTGCTGTAGCAACTCAGGCCTATTCTGTCTCTCAACCATTCTTTGCCAATCCCGTTGTGACACTGCAGCTTGGAGCAATCTGCACCCGTCCATAAACTACGGAACTATTTGAAGTGGTTGTATCCGCAGTCTCTTGAGCAGCTAAGACTGCAAAATGATGTGCGTAGGAAGGTGGTATTTTGCAGGTCATGAGTATATGTATTTGCCGGGAATACACCTCAACTTTTTAATCGGAGTGCATAGGGCAGAGGGAATCGCAGTTGTTATGGGAAAAGTTATGTAGGTAAAAGGTTAAAATAATGTCATTGGCTTGGGCTTCCCGCAAGAATGCAGAGAGTTATCTGAGATCAGAGTTAACCATTCACAAATGCTGAGGTGACCTGAGGGGACAAAATAGGATCCGCTGCTCTCATTGGTACAGATAATTAGAGGTTATTTGGGAGAGAACAATTGAGGCAAGAGATAACCTAGTAGAGAAGGGAGGAGGTTACAAAAGCTGACTCTCATTTTCACAATAATAGTATGACCTGCACAGGATGCCCATTTGATCATTCCACACGAGCGTACAAAAAAGTACAAAAAAATCAGGTCTCTAGGGAATATGACAAGCACAGTGTTTAACGAAAAACACACGGGAACATTCACGTTCTTGCATACTACTATTCACATCTGCATGCTTCAACATGCTAACTTACCCACGCCTCTCACTGTTGGCCCAGGGCCCACATAACCATAATTATATATATCATATTTTATACGTGGGCCCATACATCTAAAGGTTAACCAGCTCAGACAGGGTTTACACAATCCCGTCAAAGGATTCAAGGAGCCCCTGTGCAGCCATCTGGCAGCTCAAGCTGCTTCTCGGTCCCACCAAAATTCTTCTAACAGCCCGTATCCCAAACCACAACATGTTCTAAATGTACCACTGAGGAAAATCATACACATCATGCCAGTTTATACACCTTTAACTCCATTATGCTTTTAAAATACATCATATGCGTCTACTGCTTGCAAAAGTTATTTGTATCACATTATTTTTAATATCTGTAAAAGATGCTATTGTTACATAATAAAAGAGATTTACACGATTGCAGGAGAGCATACAGAGGGGCCTCAAAGCTGTTTTAGCAACATTTCATGATGGCACTTTTAAACAATTTTATTAAGCAGACTTAAGATTTAAAACCACTCATTTGATTAGAAACGCCCCATTATGTTTAGAGAATTTTTAGTAGAAATTTGAGGTAAAAATGCTTCTATTTTATCTAAAAATGCAAAGTGCACACTGACTCAATCATGGTAATATGTATTCAGCAAAAACTCCTGATTTCAGTGACAGTTTCTTGAGTAACAGTAGAAGGCTAAGTACATAGTTTAAAAGCTAATTTCAAAGCAAGTAAAAGGAAAAAAAAGCCATCTGGAGATCACCACACCTTTCTTGCTAAGAGAGTCTGTAGATACAAGGCATATGTCAACAGAAACACTTGGTATAAAATTCAGAAATGGCAATACTTCTAGGCATCCCTCTTTAAGTAATTCCTTATATTTACATTACATTTTGTTTCTTTCACCACCAGCAAAAGGGCAAAGAACTACCTGAAACACAGGAGAAAAAGAATAAGGAGGTGTGACAGTGGGTGGATCAATATTATTTTTCAGTGATATAATGTCAAAATAACCCAGTTTTGCTCCTTGAGATCTTTCTGAATAAAATACTCCGCCCAACTAGAAACAACCTATCAGTTTCATAAGCTTCTCCACGTGGTTAGCAAGTTCCCCATGTCACCAACCAAAATACATCAGTCCAGCCACACTTTTGCCGCAACTCAACTCCTCTAGAACCATCGTACCTCCTTCTTCTCTCCTGCCCTCACTGGACTGATCATCAAATCTACGCAGAGAGGGCAAAAGCAAGTCACTCCTGTAGGGAAACAGACCTTTAGCTGGCTGCTACAAAACCAGTCCTAGTGCTGTGCAGCTGGAGCTGACACCAAGACGCCTATCTCTGTCAGAGTCCTGGCTCTCAGCAATTACTGAATCCAGGAAAAGAAACCAGGAGAATCACCTTGGAGAAGACATAAAGTACGCTTTATCTACAAACCCCGAATCCCAGCAAAAAGGAAGGCAATCAGAAAGCAGGCAGCCCAAAAGCACTTTGTAGGAGCTTCCAGATAACTGAGGCAGATGAAGCCAACTGTGAAATGTTATACAAAACAATGAAGAGTAACGTACCCCATGAAATTCAGACCTGTAAGCAGTATGGTTCTGAGCACAAAAAGAAAGGGGAAACCGCAAGAGTATCTGTGACTGGTGGGAGACGAAGAGCTAGCTTTGAGAAGCTCAGTGAACAAGTGACATAATTCAGATCTAGGACAAAAAGGCATTTAGCAAGATGCCACAGAGAGATCCAGAATTAGCCTGGGAGAAAGCAGTGAAAATGTGCTGGCCAAAGACAGGCACCCCACTCACACTGACACAGAGTAACCCCACAGCGTATGACGCGCCTCTTACACAGCGAGCACAGAGGAGAATCTAAAGTAGCAGAGGGAAGCAGATGTGTATCAGGAAGGTACAAAGGAGAGCAGTGCCAAAGTGCACAAGAAAGCAGAGAACACTCTGGAAAGATGACCAGTGCCATTTTTTTTTCCATACTTCATGTGTCAGCGCTACTGTGCTCTCAGCATGCCACGCCATTGCCAAAAGGGCCTCCCTCTCCCTCTGCTCCCTTGAAAAATGTTGACTTTTTAAATCTCCAGACAGATGATTTGTGATTTAGACTACAAACTTGTATAACATGCAGAATGAAAGAGTAGTGAAGAGCAAAGTCCAGAGCTGAGTTTACATGTCGACCCAAGTCAAATACGTTCTGTTTGGTCTCTCGTGAACTGTGAACTACTGCTGTCAGACAAACCACTCTGCACCAAACCCTGAAGAAAGAACTCCAATCTCTAGCAGAGGTCGGTCTGGTCAGCTTTTTCTCAGGTGTTATTACAGATCTAAAGAAGAACTTGCTGAATTAAAATAGATTTATCTGAAGGCACCAGGAGACTGATTCCTAGCACGATGCACTAGAAAAGATGAATAGCAATCATGCAGAACTTGAAATATCGCAACGAAATGCCTCAAGTGGAAAGCAACACTGATGGAGCTGTTGGAGCACAAGTACCTAACACAGACAGCAAAAGAAACGCGCAGGAAAAGCTATCCAAAGGAAAGCAGGCACCAGTGCCTTTGTGTCAGAAGAAATGTAGCCCCTGTCTCCCATGTGCTTGGTGAGAGTAGCCATGCAGGAAAACATGATGTCTCTACTCTGAATCCCATTTTGAGGGATACAAGTTACACCCAGCATTGCATAGGGAGCTCCTTTGGTTAACTTGAGGGTCAGGACTCTGCTTCTCCACTGGGACACCTGGTGTGAGCCTCAAAGCTGTGATGCCTCAGCTCCTTTTTGAGTGCAGCCCACAAACCCTAAAAAGGTCAGATAGGGAGAATATGATTTTCTACAAAAAAGACAGTAAAAATAGGTCAAACAGTAGAAAAACTCAAACTCACTGTTTATTCTAGACCTAGTACTGCTGCAGCAGGTCTGTATGTGTTGGAAGAGGTTTCTCCATTCTGTGGGAGATAGCCTTGATTATCTACCAACCTCCACAGTGTGTTTAGAGATCAGGTTGTATCACCTTGCATGCATGTGCTTTTTCAAGAATCACAAGAAAACAAAAAACCCTCAGTAACAGCTTATTGAGTTGTTCAGCTATTTGCTTAATAAGTGCTTAATAAGCACTTAACCAACAAACATTTCAAACAGATTTAGGAGTACAAATTCCACTGAAAAAGAAACAGTCTTAAATACAGTCTTATTTAGCAGAACGCTTAAACGAGTATCTGAGCTTAGCTGACTTTAACTGTCTAAAATCCTGAGCTTTCTGACAGTACTTTCAACTGATTCTGAATACTGGCAGTTTGCCTTCAGCAAATTTATTACAAAATACACTTCTGTGTGTCTGGAGACTAAAATTTACCCTGCTAAATAAAGGCACAAGAACTCCCAAAATAGAAATGGAAAATTAAGTTCTCAGAAAAAGAGGGAAAGCTGTCTGACCTTAAAAGATGTGTGATTTCTGCTATCACAGCCACTGCTGATAATGCACAATGATTAGGGTGAAATTTAATAGGGATTACAAACGGAGGATTGCTTATTAAGCAATTTACTTCTCCCTTTTACCAGGGTTGGACAACTCTCTACAGTGCTCTCTTGAGCTTTCTGTCCAGTGTGTTTAAAGATGGCTCTGCTAATGCAGCTTCTTTGAAAGATTATGTCTTACTATAATAGATTTAATCCAGAAAATCAGGCTGCTTTTCTTCCTAAATTTTCTTTTAATACTTTCCCCTTTCTCCCTTTACCTGTTTTGCCTGAGGCCACACGTTACCTCCCCCTCCAACTGCCTGATAACACAACAGCAGCAAATAAAAAAGTACTTTGAATGGCACAAAAGGTATGAACCATGGTTTGGTAAACAAGACAGCTTCCAACCAGGAATGACTGTGCAAAAGACATGAATGAAAGCTCCTTCTTTCTTTTCAGGACTTGTACAGCTTCTCAAAAAGCCCAAACCAAAATAAAACAAAACCAACCAACCAAACAAAAAACCAGAAAGAAATGGAATATTTGCATTACCACTTCTCAAAGACCAGAAGAAAAGTCTCTCCTAATTAACCATTGCATTGCAGCGCCTTGAGCGGCACGGTGTTAGATGTTCCCGGGTATGTCCTGAATGTGCCACATCGCACGACACCAGGACGCCCAGCCTGGCTAACAGGCTCTCCTGCTTCCAAGACATGAGCTGCTGTCTCCACAGGACACTGCGGTGCCTATGTCCCGACAGGCGCTAGCTTTGTGCTTCCCTGCACCATGCCTTGCTGCATGGTGCACGTTCCCAGGCTTTCAGACCTCTTGGGCAATGAGCTGGCAATTGCTTGCACAGGACACCAGCACTGGAGGATATTTCTGCGTCTCAATCAGTCTTTTATGTACCCAGCAGCTGTCAACAACAATGAAATCTCTTTCTCTGTTACCAAACAGATCCTCAGGACCTACTTTAGAGCTTTTGTAACATTTGGTTAGAGACCAGAGCAGATTGATGGCTGCCTGCAAACATTTGCTAAAATGTATCCCTCGTGTAAATTCACTAAGTCGAGAAGCATTACAGCAGAGGTGAATGTAGCCTGCTTACTCTGTATATATCTGAAAAACCACAGCCTTCTTCAGATGGTAGTTGCCTTAGAAAATAAAGTTGTGCTTTACCTGGAAATAAGTATTTATTCAATGAAGAAATCAGTTAACAGGAAAAGTTTGTACCGACACATCAGTTTTTTAACTCTGTGTTTAGAAAATCAAGAAGATAAACATGCAAGTGCAAAGCAAAACATTAAATAGCCTGAAACTGCCAACAACTGAAAACAGAGACTTCCAGTGCCCTCAGAGACTTGACTTAATGCCCTCTGGTGCTAATGGGATGACTCCAACAGATTCACTTGGACTATTTTGGAGTTAAAAGGAATAGTGACCATGGAATAAAATAAGTTTTGTTCCAAAACAGAACACCCAGGGCCAAGAGTGAGGGGAGCCACAGCCCCTTTCCTTCTTCTGCTCATTGCCCTGCACCGTGCAATGCCTGTACCCCAGGCCACGGCCAGCAGCAGCAGCTGCCAAGCCGGGGTAGTCCTCTGCAGCCAGGAGAGTGGCACCCAGGCAATATCCCCACACAGAGCCTAAAATTAAAAAAAAAAAAAAAATTACATTGTAAAAGCAAATGTCATGAGTAGAGCGATTCCTAAGCCCACAGCAAACTGGGAACGGTTCGAGAAGCAGCCAAAGAGCAGCAAGCAGCGGCAATGCCAGCTCACAGAAAGAGTAATAACGAGAGTAAACAAAGGCAGGCACTCCACCTGAAAACACAGCTCCGGGGGCAGCCACCAACACCCCTCGCACATAATGTGTACTGAATCACTCCCCACGTCTGGAAAGGTACCGTACACCGTGTATCTCTTAAATGGCTGACTTGGCTGATCACAGGAAAGGACTTCTCTCGACCAGGAGCAAAACACACCTACAGGACTCGGTGCCAACAACAGCAGCAGCAGGACTTGGTCAGCGTATTTAGGCGACACAGCTGGTGCAACAAAAAGCTGGAGTCTTTGTACATCACGTTAAAAGTACCCAAGTAATGGAACTTACAATGCAGGGACTTATGAAACTGTGGAGGAAAACTTACTGCTTCATAAAAATAGCACAGCTCTCTCTCAGCACTGCCTGTGCCGCTCTCGAGCAGCATCACAGCAGGCAGCAGCATGGTATGTTTTCCCATCATTATTTCAAACCAAATTCTTCTCAGATAGACTCAGGTTAGCATACTCTAAGTAAAAACAACCTGCAAAGGGGCATGCTGGATTAATAACCTCTTTACATGGTATTGTCTTTGGGCAGCCTGGATCCCTAATTGTCAAACGAATATGTGTTTGCTACAGGTTTTTGACTACAGGTCCAATGCAAACCTCGAAGGTGGTGAGCACATCTGATCAACTGCTACCTCTATGAAAACTGGCAAGAGGAAACAGCAATAAGAAGGAGAATGCTTGTGCACATCCCAGCCGAGAGCAAAGCGTGAAGAAGTGGAGGGAGGGCTTCCGAAGCACCGGAGAGAGGAAAGAAAGGGAATGGACAATGCCAGAAAGATGCTGGGGAACTCGATGATATTCCCTTCCCAGCCTACCTCTCATCCTTCTACCTCTGCCACTGGCTATCCTACGCGCCTGTGAATGGCGCTGAACATGCCTTACTCCACTGGTGTAAAAACGCGTGCTGGGATTTCCCTGGATGCCCTGTTATCACGGCCCTAAAACGCAGCATTTCCCTTCTGCCGATCTGCAGTGTTCCGGGAGTTTTCTCAGACTGAGATTCTGCACTTGACAGAAGCTGGCGAGCAGCTCCGAAGCAAACCCGCAGGTTCCCCGCTTACACACAGGCAGCTTTCACGCAGCCCTGCGTGCAGCAGGTGCGAGAGGAAAACGTTCCCTGTTTCTCAGCTTCGATTCTCCCTCTCTCAGCGCAAAGATTAAATTCAAGTATTTGTTGACATTATTTTAAGGTTCCCCCTTCGCAGGCGGTGCACACTGACAACCAGGAGCAGGGCAGAGGGAAGGCTGAGGACAGCCTGATGAAACACGGGGCTCTGCAGACCACGGTCTACAAAAAGACTAATTACAGCATGGGAGAAAGCTGCTAAGACGCTGTTCCCTGAGATGAACATGTTCTCTCCTTCCTCTGTGTGGCTTCAGGTGGCAGCGCAGGCTCTGTTTAAGAGCTACACACTGGTCCCATACATTTGACTTGCGTGCCAAACATCTGCAAGCTCCTCCACAGAAAACTACTGCGTAGGATGCGCTCAGGCAGCAGCCGAGCCCATTGCTTCACGGCGCTGCCTTTTGCTAGGTTTCCAGCAGCCTGGGACTATTCTCCCACGGGCTTTCTGGTTGCTGTCAGAGCTGTTATGCACAATGCAGGCTGGCTGATGCTCGTGGAGCAGCTATTTGTCCAAGCTGACCAGGATTTTTACATTTCAAATGCTGCGCTCCTTAAGATACCTAAGAGACTCCTCTCTACCTAGTGCCAAATGGAAAATCCTGGAAAATCAGGTTTTTCCAGATTCCTGGCTTTTGCTGACGGTGATAAGAGCAGGAAAAACAAAGGTTCCTTCTGCACCAATCTATGCGGCAGCAGAGGATGGAGGCTGTCAGGAGACCGGGGGAAAAAAACAGCCCAACTCAGGTCTAGACAGGTTGAAACGATCCTGAAGCTACCCTAAAGCTGATGTCTTACCCCATTACCTGAAAATTCTGCCCTGTCGGCACAGCACTTTGTCTGATCCCTGTTCACCCTTCTGAATGGCCAAACTGCCAGGTTAGTGGAAATGAGACCTTCCTACCTCTGCAATTGCCAGCCATACACGAGGTTTTGTTCTACGGTATCTAGGACACACTGAAAATCATAGCAGCTGATCATAGAGCATTGCTTCTCATGGCCAGTAATTTTGCTGACATCAGAGGCAAATAACTGAACAAACTGGCATCTCCACTACCAAGCTATTTTTAGGACCATTCAAGATCATTTCAGGACGTGATGTTCAATCTGGAACAATTCTCAAAATGTGGAGTAGCTGTCAATAAAGCTTACACAGAAGTGATTCAGAATATGAAGCACTATCCGAAACATGCTCTCCCCCATCTCACCATTTTTTCCACCCCTATATTTTTACTCTTACCCTTCCCTCAGATGGTGAATCACTATTGTCTGACAGTCTCATGTCCGTGAAAAATCATTTGCTATCTATCTGCTCCAGAATGTTTCCTTGTAAGTCATATAAATCTGGTCTTCATAAGTCATCCTCACACCTTCGCCAAGTTTGACCCTATAAAGGTCTCTTCCAGACACTCTTTTAAAACTGGCAGTTTTTACTGTATAGGGTGAAATGTGATCACTAGATAAAGTGAATGTTTTATTACCCAACCATATCTCCAAAAATATCGGTAGATTACACAACACAGACTCTTTGCTGCTGATGATTTCCTTCTACATCATATGGCAGACTCCGAGAATGTTTGTAACTTTTGCCCTACTTAATTCTGAAGGCAAAGTGATGAAATATGACCTAAAGGTGATGCCGAGCAGCGCTCACTGACATAGAAGCAACAGAACAAAAGGTGTGACAAATCAAACAAGCTGCACTGGTCATATATGAGACAGTCTCGTCCCTGAACGAAAACCTGCATTTGTCTGTGCAACTCTGCAGAGAATTTAAGCACATTCTTTTTGCTAAGTTGCCAAAAACAAGCCAAAGCTGTTAACCATTCAGTTAGCTTTCCAGGATAAAAGTAAAGGTCACTATCTTTCCGTCTGCTTACTGCAGAGTCCAATCAGACCAATATACTGCTTGCTTTGAGGATCTTGAAATTGCAGCCGCTGCACCTACAGCTGTCTCTAGCCTGCAGAGGTTGATGTTCACTGAGAGCATCACAGCTAGATGCTATACTTAAGGAGACAGTTTTTCTTAATTGACTGTACTGCATTTAGCCTGGGCAATAAAAAAAAAAAAACAAAACAAAAAAACCACACCAGCCATATCCTAGTTTGCTTTAAATTAGATCCTAGTCAGACTGATATGCAAAAAATAAAATAAACCCTCAAGACTGCCCTCTAAAGCCAACAGCAGAGCTCTGTTGAACCAGCAGCTGCATCAGGTAGCTGGGTGAGAATTTAGTCAGGAAACGTGGGCATTTTGAGTCCACAACCTGAATGAAAAAGAACACATCCTACTTTTTAATTATCAGGCAATTGCTCTTTTTAGTGCAGAGAAAAAAAAATAGGAAGAAAAGAGATCTCTAGTTCTACCGACAAATTCTCAGTTAAATCATTATTTTGAACTGAATATTCTGTTTCTCAATCATTCATATGCTATAATGTTTCTCCACAGTTGTTATTATTATTACTATTTTGAAAGGAGGGTGACCTATTTATTATTAAAGGACAGTATTTCAAATGTGGCAAACTTTTTATATAAGCTATAGATCAATCAATAAGCTTATTCAAAGCAGGATCTATTATTTTGTAAAGAATTGGGAAAGACCTATCTTAGGTGGCAATGTAAACGCCTAACACGGCATGTTCGGATTGTGTCAGCTCTATTTTTAGAGACATACCGGCCGGTGCCCACACGGAGGGCAGCCCCTACTGTCACCTAGTGTAAATCGTGACATCCCTTGACTGCTGATTCAACATTAGCTCACAAAACGGAATTTCACGACTCCGACCATACACAAAGGTAAATTCATCAGCAGCTGGGTAAGAGAAAAGCAAAAGAGAGTTAGAAACCTTCGGGTACGGCGACCTGTGCCGGCTCGCTAGAGGGCAGTAGCCAACCCCTCATCTCCCAGGCTTGACCGCAGGGCAGCACACGGCTCACGGAGGAGGCGAAGCGACCACGAAACGCCTGCTCGTCAGGAGGCACGTTTGGGAAACGGCATGCTTCTTGGGGGTTAAAAAAATCCACTTTTTACAAAAAGGCCCGGGAAGGCTTAAACACGAGGGCAGGGCTGAGCAGCCTTCCCCGTAAAGGTGCACATGTACTGGGATGTGTTGTGTGTGAAAGAGAAATCTCCGTTTGCTACGGGTTCATACCCCTCTACATTAAGCCATTTTCAAAAGTATGTCTACAACAGTGCAGAAATGCATACCTTATATACCAAGGCCAGATATATAATTGCTTCAGCGAAACAACGCCAGAACAGTCTAAAGGAGCTCCTCACCCACTTCGCAACCCACTTGAGTGACCCCAAATTCGACCCTGATTCAAAAAAGCTCTCCAGCACGTGCCCCAGCCTCCCCGGGTCGGGGCAGCACTTTGTGCCTTTCCGCCTCCAGCCCACAGCAGAGACAAAACGGACAGACAGACAGACTGAACACTGCTGAAGCCAAAAGCCACCCAGCGATGAGACAGCCACTTCCAGGACAGCAATAATACCTCAAACGGTAGCAATGGCTTACAGCAGTGCAGCCGTGAGGAGAGCGCACAGACTAAATTCAGCTGCGTGCTTCCGTACGGGTGAAGGTTTGGCCCCCAGCACATATAACATGCATAAGACATCATTGATGTCTTCAGGTTTGCGGAGAAAAGATACCTGGGTAAGTGGTTCCAGTGCTTGGCATTGACAAATACACTTGCCCTTCCCACCTCTCCTTTCTGACACTTTCATGCTTCATTGTTCCTACTCCATCCCAAAACACAATTTATTAGAAAAAGCAGTAATTAATGTCAGAAGCTCCATGACTGGCTTGGTGCCCAGCCACACTCCTTTCTGTGCCACCACGTCTTCTGGAGAACTGGCAAAGAAGGACTTGGCGCCGTCAAAACCGGCAGTGTCCAGCCGTCTGTGCTGGAGTCAGCAACTCACCACAACCTCCCCGTCCTCTCTCTCAAACCAAGGAGCTGCAGCTTCTAATGCCCCTGCTCACCACACCTTGCTGCTGTGCTGGTCTGTCCCTACACTGCACCCACACCAATCGCTGCAATAATTTTTTTAAAAATAGCCGGCATCCTGGAGAAAATTAATATTTTGCAGTTCTTTCCATGTCTCTCATGCCACTACTATTTTTTCATGAATTTCCTCATTCTTTGAGGCCATTCCAGATGCAGATGGAAGGGGAAGGAAAGAAATGTTATGTTCCCTATCAAGTGGGTGGGGTGTGAATGTGAAGGAAGGATGGAGCTTGAGGCCATGCATGAGGTGGCTGCACACTCACACGGCATGCAGAATAACCTTCCACCAAATGGTCCGTGGGGACAGGCACAGCATTAAAGCCAGAGGGGACATGGGCACTCCTTCCCTGCCTGGTATAGTTAGTTTTAAAAATTCATCAGATGAAATGAACCATGTCTTGCACACACACACTGTCTGGTGATCCTGAAACATTCTGTTTCAGGATCCATGACTGACATACAAATGTCATAATAATGACTTCTCTGTCTTTTTTTTTTTTCTCATGTCCTAGTGGTTATGACATGAGCCATAAAGGCTGGAAAAGGAAAAACGAACAACAGAAAACTACAGAAATAAACCTGCTGCTGTTTGCTTGTTATTATTGCTGACAATTTTAAGCTCCTGTTTTTTCAGTCTTCTTAACAGTTTGGGGGCTTGCTCATGACTCATGAACGCTGGGCTTTCAACACACTCTCGACTTTACCTGTTAGGCAGGACTAACTGGGGAAACATTTGGTTACCATCAGCTGCCCCCACGTCAGATCTACACAATTCTGCCGGAACAATGGCCCTACAAGGTTGGACCAGAGCTCTGTTATCCTCTCTCTGATACTAGACAGTTGTGCACTCGGTGAGAATCTAAGAACAGGGCAAGCAGGGCATGATGCTTACCCCAAATATTTTCACGGCTTCCAGGGGTGGTATTTATATTTAACAGACACATTTCACCTGTGTAACAGAAGAGGACTTACTTGGCTATCGCTAAAGGTGTGCATACATAAGAAATGATGTTTTTGAGCCAGTACATGTAATCTAACTTCACACTTGCTTCTGAGAAATTTATGGGTTCTTCATATGGCATCATAACCTCGGGGATTGCCTTTGGGCCATGAGTTCACAAACAGGAGGGGGCTCTTGGCGGTGTTCAAAGACAAAGAACTTTGCTAGAAGAAGGAAGGAAAACCCAAACTTTCCAGAAGCAGGACGCTGTTCAGCGCTCATCGAGAAAGGCAGGACTTGCACAGAACAAAACCTCAGACAGCAATGGAAAGCCCTTAACCCTCACAATGTACATTTTCCCAGCGGCACAGTGCCTCTCAGCTGCATGCCCCAGACCTCCCTTCCTGGTTGTATCCAACTCCTCTTTCTCTGAATAAGCAAGGCATGCAAGACACTACATTACTCAAAGCTACACGGGATCTGGGGCTAGCATTCAGAGAAACATGATGATTCTGCCTGCAACAAGAACCACTCAGCATCCAAGAAAAAGTGCCAACAGGGAGGCCAGCAATAATGATGCTGCAAAAGCCAACTAGATAGGGCTGCAGAGCTTGCCTGGAAGATGCAACAGACGCCCTCAGGAACCCAGAGGCATCTGCCTCTTTACTTCTCAGTATTGACTTTACTTTAGATGCCTTCGCAAAGTCTCTGAGATCTCTCTCACTTTCATCCTGTTTGCCATAAGCTGCCACTGGATAAACCTCACAAAAGGCAATTATCAGTGTAACGTGCAAGACCACTGATGACACCTCACTGCTTCTGCAAAGGAAGGGAGGTGGAGGGACGGCTCCCATTATTTAGCCTCCTTCTCTGTGTTGCTTTGTACCACGACTGTTATAAGCCCAGTGTTTACACACCAAAAGCAGGGCACAGCCTGTCCGTAACGCAGGCCCAGCATCATAAATCTCTCACAGTTAGCAGTAAGGGTACACTTCAGAAACAGCTGTGTGGAAGCCAATGAACAGGGAGTAGTGTTTGATCCACTCAACCCCTGTGAAGTTAGAGCAAGGATGGACTGACCCAAAGGTTATTGCTTTGCTGAAAAGAAGTCCGTTAAATTCCTAGTCCACGCTTAAGGCTTGGTAGCAAGGGTTCATAATAATAGCATGCTTGAACTATGGCACCACTAAATTAGTAGAATATGCAGAATTCATAAATCTCTCACAGGGGTCCCCTTTTCCACTTCAGCTAGAAAGAAAGCCATGGCTAGGAGTTATAAAAGACTCTACAGAGAATTAGGCTCTGAATTCCTATTGAATTAGCATTGTTTACAAAGCAGTCAGACGTATAATGGTTGTTAATGACTCTTTAATGAGTCAAGTTAATGCAACATGTGGTGAAGTACAATAAACAAAAAGGCTATACTTCCTTCCCAGTTATTCCGCTTTACACAGGTGTAGAAGCCCTGACTCTAAATGAGTTACATCCTACTGAGAATAGAGTAAAACAGCTGAATCTGGTCTGTAACCTGAAAAAATTAAAATACATTTCCTTTATGCCAAACCACACTGGGAGTGAATTAGATCAGGACTAAATGTTCATACAAGCAACTCACAGAAGCACTGAATGGCTGAGGCTGGAAGGCACCCCCGGAGGTCATCTGGTCCAACCCCCTGCTCAAGCAGGGACACCTACAGCAGGTTGCCCAGGACCATGTCCAGGTGGCTTTGAAGATCTCCAAGGAGGGAGATTCCACAGCCTCTCTGGGCAACCCGGGCCAGTGCTCAGTCACCCGCACAGTAAAGCGTTCAATGATGTTCAGGAGTAACCTCTTGTGTTCTACTTTGTGCCCACTGCCTCTTGTCCTGGCACTGGGCACTGCTGAAAACAGCCTGGCTCCATCTTCTCTGCACCCTCCCTTCAGGTACTTACATACACTGCTGAGATCCCCCTGAGCCTCCTGTTCTCCAGGCTCAGCAGTCCCTGCTCTCTCAGCCTTTCCTCATAGCAATGGTGCTCCAGTTCCTTAATCATCTTCACGGACTTTTGTTGGACTCTCTCCAGTACGACCATGTCTCTCTTGTACTGGGGGGCCCTGAACTGGACCCAGCACTCCAGTGAGGCCTCACCAGTGCTGAGTGGAGGGGAAGGATCACCTGCCTCGACCTGCTGGCAGCACTCCCCCTAGGAGTACCGCCCAGGGTACTGTTAGCCCTCTTTGCTACAAGGGCACACTGCTGGCTCACGTTCAGCTTGGTGTCCACCAGGACACCCAGATCTTTTTCTGCAGAGCTGCTTTCCAGCTGGTTGTCCCCCAGCATGTGCTGCTGCCTGGGGTTGTTCCTCCCCAGGTGCAGGACTTTGCACTTCTCCTTGTTGAACCTCATGAGCTTCCTATTAGCTGATTTCTCCAGCCTGTAGAGGTCCCTCTGGATGGCAGCATGACCCTCTGGTGTATCAGCCACTCCTCTGAGTTTTGTGTCATCTGCAAAGTTGCCGAGGGTATGCTCTGACCCATCATCCAGATCAGTAATACAGATGGTGAACAGGATTAGACCCAGTGTTGACCCCTGGGGTGCACCACCAGTTGCTGGCCTCCAGCCAGGCTCCGTGCTGCTGACCACCCTCCTCTGCGTCCATCTATGCAGCCAGTTTTCGATCCACTTCACTGTCTGCTCATCCAGCCCATACTCCAACAGCTTCTCTATGAGGGTCTTATGGGGGCCAGTGCCAAAAGCCTTACTGAAGTCAAGGTAGACAACACCCACAGCTCTCCCCGCATCTGCCAAGCCGGTCATTTCATCGTAGAAGGTTATGAGGTGGGTCAAGCACGACCTCCCTCTGTGACTCCATGCTGAGGGGAAGTTTTTACTTTGCAGCCTAACACTGGAGCAGAGGGGGTAGACACTTTATTATCATTACATACGTCATTGCAGAAAGAGCCCTTGTACTTTCTGAACCAAATCCTTCAGTCTTTACTCACACCGGGCAGCTACTAAGTCTACTGATTTGTATCATCCCAGTCACAAGAAATCTAAGGTACACATCCCCACACCTAAATGCCACCGCATTCAATTTCAGCAGGAACCAGACAGTCAGATAGGAACTTTACCCCCAGTACCTCTGAGAACCGTAGCATCTGCTTACAGACCTCGTTTGTCACAGTAAACGTCAGATGATACTGTTTAATTATAAGAATTGTTACCCTGAAATTTCAAAGTCAATCTCTGTTTTTTAAAAACACAATGGAAAGCAGAGTACTGAATTCTGTACTCTAGAGCTACAGGTATTCCAAGAATTGCTTTGCAATATAATGCAATCCTTTTCCATTTCAAATACACGTAGGGATTAAATCCAGGTAATACAAGAGGAAAAAGCGCAGCGCCGGCAGGGTACACAAGAAACGCCACACGCCGTGTTTACGGAGGTGCTGTCACCCCGTGCTGCACCCATGTGCAGCAACACCCGTCCACGCGGCTGGTGCGCCCCGGAGCTGACACAACAGACCCTTTACTGTGCCCCGGGTGCACCCGGGGAGGGCTGCCCCTTGCCCCCCCAGCACAACACGGCAGCACCAGCCCTACCGGGCACGTTTCTGCCTCAGTAACAGGGGTGGCACCGGCAAGCTTGTCCAGGCGCGCCACGTTGCCTTGACCTTTGCATGCCAGTTGTAATCAGGAAAAATTTCAGCATCTCTTGGGCCACTCTGGGGAACTCGCCTCGTACAAACCCACAGCACACACGGTCTCGAGTTTTGCCGCGCATATAGAAACATTTGGCAGGTAAAAGCTGCATCAGGTCTTGTGCCAACGCAAACCAGCTTCTGTAAATGGGTGTAAACAGATGTAACTACACCTGGTTTTAACCAGTGCAGCATTTTTTTCTATATAATTGCGTATACATTAACTAGATTATATATAAATTTGAAATTTTATTTCTGACGCACAAAAAAGTCAGCAAATGAGATACTACAAATTACAGGAATATACGAGAGAATGACTCCCAAATAATCCCTACTCCAAAACCACCCAGTGTTGAAGCACCGGTCTCTGCAGGTGCCACCCAGCAGTTCTCTTCTCTAACTCCCTACTCCACGAGGCATCCTGTCAGACTGCACGGTGCTGTCAGGCAGACTGCCAAAAGGGGCTTCTCCAGCAAGGTGCTCGATAGAAGAGGCAATACTGAGCTCAGCAGAGACAGCACGAGACTGCAGACACGGCAATGTCCGCCTCTGCGTTCAAAGCGAGGGGGTGGCCAAGGCCAGCCCGCTGAGCGGGGTTTTTGCGTACCTTTTGAGGTGCTCTGTGCAGCAAATTACGCTTAAGTCCTTAAATAAACCGGGACCTTTTCCAAGTGTCCCTTTTTTCATCTTCCACTTCTGCTGCCACGGTCGTCCACTGAGCAAGGATGCTGAGGCTGACACGCGGACTGCAAGTTGCAACGTGCGTTTAAATCAGTAAGGCCGAAAAGGTGTACAATTACAGCAAGGGAGTCTTCACGAACAGAGCCTTCTAACTGGCATCCACATAACCCAGAGTAATCCGAAAGCAAACCAGATCAGGTTTTACGTTTACAAAAGGCGTTTTAAAGGCATCGTTCACGGCAGCCCTCAGGAGCACTCCTGACCTGGAAGCCCCGTCTGCCACCGCACGCACCAGGAGATCTCGATGACTTCCTAAGACGGGGATCAAAGTTCTTGAGATTTTGGGATTGCAGTTTAGCCTATGGGCATTACCGTATCTCACAGCACTGGGCTGACACTGACTGCAAGAGAAGGACGTCACCTCCTGCGGCAGGAACAGCACCTGCTATAGCCGCGCCGCGGGCTTGCGAGGGGAGCGCCCCGAAACCAACCCAACAAAGCCAGCGAGCCCCGACCGCGAGCGAGGCTTCTCTGCCAACATCCCCGCCTCCGTCTCGGGACGGAGGCAGGTAAATCCTGTTGCGCTTATCGCCTTCCCCCTGCTGAAGCCACCATTCGTGGCAGGTGAGCAAAACAGAGCGCTATGCTCCTTCCACCGGCACAGAGGAGGAAGATGTGGCCGCAGACCGCAGCTGGAAGCAGCAGCAGCACGGAGGCGAGAGGTACGTCTGCAGCTGGGGGAACACGATGGTGACCAAGCAGCTCCAGAACAGGAGGCAGAGAGCATTAAGAAAAGACTGGACGCTGCTATCCGAAATGCGGTGTCCCAGCCTAGCCTCGCTGATAGTGCAGTAGGAAACAAGCTCACAGCAAAAGCTGGTACGGCATCAGGAACCGCAACACGTACGTCTGAGAGTTCTCACAGTTCTGCCCTCTGCTTCTTAGCAGATCCAGGCTGGGCAAGTAAAAAACCTGCCTCCTCCTCCAAGTAGCACCCATTGCACCTCTTGCATCTCCCCATTCCCCACCCGCTATGAGAGTGGCCGGGAGCATGACTGCCTTCCTGCGTTACACGGCGGGACCTCCAGAAGACCCCTCAGAGCCCAGACCAGCAGGCAGGTGGCCCACCCACGCTGTGACCCTTGACTTGCTTACTCTGACCCACCATGCGTGTGGACAACGATGTCCACGGGAGGCTCTTTGGCTGGCTTCTGCCTGCGCACAGCGCCAATGATTTGCAAGCCTGGTATCTTGAACTTGTAAGCTTGAACTCCTTGGTGAACTAATTACGTATAACTCCAAGTGATACAGGAGTCAAAAAGAAAAAAAAAGAGAGAAAACAAGGAAAAAGTGGGGATGCGAGGCGTTTTCACAAAAAGGCAAAAACAGATGCCACTTCAGAGACGCCCAACGCCCCCCAAGGGGCTCCCTCCCGCCGGGGTGCCACCACGGGCAGCACGCACGAGGCACAGTCGCTCCCTGGCCGTGGAGCTCTGCCCGGCCCCGGCCCCTGCCCACGCGGGAGCCCCGCAGCAGGGTGCTTCACCCCCGCCGTGCGCCCGGGCTCGCCCCTCGCCGGGTCACCCGCGGCCGGCCGGGGGGCTGTGGCCGGCGGGGAGGCGGGGGGCAG
>VXAL01003494.1:10187-21360 GCA_013399475.1 Chauna torquata
GGGCCGGAGCTGCAGCCCGTGGAGAGGAACCCACGCAGGAGCAGGTGATCCGGTGGGAACTGCCACCCATGGGGGACCCGTGCTGGAGCAGTTTGCTCCTGAAGGATGGACCCCGTGGTACGGACCCATATTGGAGCAGCTCTTGAAGAGCTGCAGCCTGTGGGAAGCCCACGCAGGATCCGTTCAGGAAGGACGGCATCCCGTGGGAGGGACCCCATGCTGGGGCAGGGGCAGAGAGTGACCATGAAGGAGTGGTGGAGATGAAGCGATGTGGGCTGACCGCAGCCCCCATTCCCCTATGCTGCTAGGGGAGAGGACACAGAATAGGATGGATGGGGGGGGGGAAGGTGCTTTTAGTTTGCTTTTAGTTTCTCACAGTTCTAGTCCGTTAGTAATACGCAACAAATTCATCTCCCTCTGTTGGGTCTCTTTTGCCCATGATGGTAATTGGTGAGCCATCTCTGTCCTTAACCCTTGAGCCCTTTTCCATCGTAGTTTCTCCCCTTCTTCCTTTGAGGGGGGGGAGTGAGACAGCGGTTGCAGTGGAGTTCAGCTGCCCAGCAGGGTAAAACCACCACATCCTGCTCGTGCATTTCCCCATCTTGTTGAGGTCCCTGTGAACAGCAGCACCGTCCATTTGATATATCAACTACTACCCCTTGTTCTGCATTGTCTGCAAACTTGGTGTTCCATGATCCAAGTCATTAATGAAGAAATTAGTACATTAGTGAATGGCCCTTTTGCCAGTCAATCCTTTCAGCCCAGCATTTCTGCCCATACCAAATCACAGAACGGCTGAGGTGAGAATGGACCTCTGGAGGTCATCTGATCCAACCCCCTGCTCAAGCAGGGACACCTACAGCAGGTTGCCCAGGACCATGTCCAGGCAGCTTTTGAAGGTCTCCAAGGAGGGAGACTCCACAATCTCTGGGCAAACTGTGCCAGTGCTCCTTCACCAACACAGTGCAGAAGTGCTTCCTGATGTTCAGACAGAACCTCCTGTGTTTCGGTTTGTGCCCACTGCCTCTTGTCCTGTCACTGGGCACCAGTGAAAAGAGCCTGGCTCCGTCCTCTCTGCACCCTCCCTTCATGTATTATAGGCATTGGTGGGATTCCCCCCAAGCCTCCTCTCCTCCATACTGAGCAGTCCTGGCTCCCTCATCTTCTCCTCATAGGAGAGGTGCACCAGTCTCTTCATCATCTTGGTGGCTCTACATTGTACTCTTTCCAGTACGTCCATCTCCCTCTTGTACCAGAACTGGACCCAGCACTCCAGGTGCAGCCTCCCCAGTGCTGAGTAGAGAGGAAGGATCACCTCTCTAGATCTGCTGGCAAGACTTTGCCTAATGCAGCCAAGAATACTGTTAGCTTTCTTAGTGGCAAGGGCACATTACCGACTCACGTTCAACTTGGTGTCCACCAGGACCACCAGGTCCTTTTCTGCAGAGCTGCTTTCCAGCTGGGTGGCCCCTAGCATGTACTAGTGCCTGGGGTTGTTCCTCTTCAAGTGCAGGACCTTGCACTTCTTGTTTATCAGCATGGACGTTACGACAGATAGTTTCAAAAGTCTTGCTAATGTCAGGATAAATGACACCTACTACTGTCCCCTCAACCACCAAGCCACTCATTTCATTAAAAAATGCTATCGGGTTAGTCAGGCATGTCTTCTCCTTCACAAATCCATGCCTGTTTCTCTCATTCACATATTTTTTTTTCCTATGTTGGCCTCAGGGATAATTTGCTCCATCACTTGACCAAGGATTGAGGTGAGGTGGACTGGCCTTTAGTTCTCCAGAGTCTCCTTCTCTCCCTTCAAGACAGGAGTGACATTTGTTCTCTTCCAGTCCTCAGGGACCTCCACCGACCATCACGACCATTCCGAGATAATCAAGAGTGGCCTTGCAGTGACATCAGCCAGCACCCTCAGCACTCACGGATGTATCCCATCAGGGTCCATGGACTTAAGTATGTCCAGTTCATTTAGACATTCCCTAGCCTGATCCTCCACCAAGGGAAAGTCCTCCTTGCTCTGGACTTCCCCCCCTAGTCTCCAGGGCCTGGAATTTCTGAAGGCTGGTACTACTAGTGAAGACCCAGGCCAGGGGACTTTGAGTACCTCACCTTTTCCAGGTCCATTGTCACCAGGTCCCCTATTCCTGACCCCATTCAGCAGAAGGCCCTATTCCTCCTTCTGATGATGATACACCTATAGAAGCTCTTCGTCTGTTCCTTCATGTCCTTCACCAGATTCAATGCCAGAAAAGCTTTGACTTTTATTACTGCAGAATCACAGACTGGTACAACTCCCTTCCAACCTCAGGAAATCATCTGGTCCAGATGCCTCTTTGAAAGAAGGGTTAACTACAAGCTCCTTGGGACTTTTACTAGATTAACAGAAATAAGGGGGGGAGGGGGGAACAGATAAGTGGTGAGAAACATGGGATTCTTTACCCAAACGCTCTAACCCATCACTGGGATAAAAGCTTAAATACATTTTTTTCCTTTTTCTTTTTTTTTTTTTTTTTTAAAAAAAAAAGGCCACTCAGAAGCCTAAACTGAACAGAAACTTGGGCTCTTTATACAACTTTGTAAAAAGGAACTTTCTAAAATATCACTTCTACTGTTACGATTCACTGCTACTAACAACGTTAATCTGAAAGCCACACACCTCAAAGAGTCAAGATGACCGTTTGCCTTCCCTCAGAACAATCTAAAATCAAACAAACATGAAGTTGTCAAATGTAAAATTGTAGGAGTTTTCAATGCAACTTGTGGAATATTATAGCAGGTTTTCTCCCACTCAAAAGGCATGCAACAGGCACCAACCTGAATGCCTTCAAAGTTTTAGAATGTCTCTAACTCACTCTGCACCCAAAACAAAACAAGCAGCTCAGAGAAAAACAGCAATCTGTACAAGGAAGATAAATTTCAGTGTCTGAAAAATATGGCAGTATTAGCTATGCCTATCTTTTTTTCCCTTGACTTTTTTATTTTAGTTTTTAATCAAAGTGACCAATTTCATCACCTTATTTACATGGTCTTATCCTCAAACGCGAAAGATGGGGGAGAGTAAATGTGTCTTACCTTACATTTAAAAAGCACACACAAATCTTTATGGCTTATATTTTTTTTTTTTTTTTCCCTATTCTGGAGTTGCATTTAATTAATGAAAGAATGTATTTAATTAATTTTGGAGACCAGAAACCATCCCCTTCTGTTTGCACAAAAATAGAACCAGGTTCAGAGCAAGCCTGGAAGGACACCTGAAGAACATACTTTATTCACGACTCTTACTCATAATGAATCCAGTTCCATGACTTGAGAGGCTAGGCACACCTCCAAAGAATACCAAGGCATTTAGAGCTGTTAAAAACAATAAAACAAGACCACCAGACTCCTCCTTTCACTAAGCTAGTAACTTTAAATGTATCATGCATTCAGGTTTTCTTCCCGCCCTGCCCCTTCTGTCAAGATGCCCAAGATCAAAAAAGTAGCTTGAATTGACTTCTACCTTTCTATCATTTCTCTGTTCAACTTCTAAACTCTATGCAGTACTATAAATCTTCTAGCTTATAGGTAATTGTCACCCATCTAAAGTGGTAAAGCTAGCAATTCGATTGAGTCAGAACTTGTCTCAGGGCAAGGTAAAGGTATACTGACTTCTCATTGGAGCATTTCTGAGAGTATACATAATCTATATACAACCAAGACTTTACATATAAAATTTATTTGCTCAATGAAAGTAGGCGCCAAACCCTTACCAATTCAGAGAGACGGGAAGTGAGACACTTTGAAAGGTAGAAGGTAACAACAAATGAAAGCTATACAATCCCAAGCATTTCCAAACTGTTCCCTGACTTCAATATAATCCTGCTTATATCCAGTATATTACTTATTCGTTACATATCTCACTCAAAATATTAACACCTTAAGACTTCTATAACTTATTTCTTTTTGCATAAAAAGAAGGCATTTATTTTAGTATAATTCACTTTAGACTTGAATAAATATGTGTAACAAAATGTTAGTTTACACAGATACTTTAAAAAAGTACTGCATTTCTAGTATTCAAAACCTAAAACTGGTCTTTTGGGTTAGTCTGTTTTGGTTTTGTTTGTTTGTTTGTTTTTACTATATGTAGAGAATAATATAGCTATACAAAGTACTCTTAAGTTAGCTTTTAGGCCTAAAGTATTTCCTAAATTTCTAAAAACAAACATCTACACCACTTGCAGAACATCATGTTCGGTTTACAGCTGAAACAGCAGGATCCTTTATAAGGAAAGTGTGAGAAAAGTACGAAATCCCTCAGAACTTTTCTTCAAGTGGACTATTCAGCAAGACCATGAAACAGTATTTTTTCAAAGGCTGATATATTCATCAGTCAGGAAAAATATTCTTTATTATCAGGGAATGAGCAGCCAGCCTCATTCAGGTCTTCATACCTGTATGACCATCTTCCCCAAGACCTTTGAATTCAAAGCTTTAAGCTTTGGTTCTGTGCTTTTTCAGGAGTTCCTGAAAATTACTAAAAAAAGAGTTCCATTTTCTGCATCCAAGAAGACGTTATCTTTAACAAAACAAAAAACCATATAACATAACCCTGTGTTCTTAATCAACCACTTCAGCAACTTTTATAAGCTAGTTATGTTGCATAAATATCAACTGGACAAACATTATTCCTTACTCAAGTTTTGTTTCTTGTTATCATATTCTACAGATATTCTGCAGTTTTCTGGTGAAGTACATATTTGTACAGATGTATTTTAACTGTCTATAAAAGTTACTTACAAAGCAGCTGGCACAACGTACACAAAATTTTAATACTAAAGAATATCCTTTCAGCATCATAATTGCTTGGTCCATCACGCTAAGAAAAGGACAAATGTAGCTACATGCTTAGAAAAATGTAAATGAAGGAAAAAGCCTGCACAAGATAGAAAGACTTCTGTATCTTTCCTGTTCCTTAACTACTATTGGGCTCTCCACCTGAAATACATGCAGACTGGAGATTAAGAGTTTCCATACATTTTGTTCTGCAAATATGTAAGCCCTCCCAGGGGAAAAGGGGTCAGTTATTCAAGAAAACGGTAATGTAATTTATAAATGTAATATATACATAATGTAATGGCAGTGTAATTTATAAAAGAAGTGTCATTCCAGTTCCCAATTTCCTTCAAAGGATCAGACCAGAATAGGATAAATAAAAACAAATGCTTTAACACACAGGTCTGAACCAAACATCCAAAAAATCCAAATACACTTCACAGTTGAAAACATGCAGTTACCAGCACTTATCTCAATGTTTGGAAAAGGAAATTATGGTCATGAAAAAAGCGGTATGTTGAAATAACTGTAATTTTGCAAATACTCAGTGCTCTGCAAAAAGTTCAATAAAAATAACATTTACTTAGAAAGCCCCACTTTTTCTTCCCTAAAAAGAGTCTGAAAGTTATTTCTCCTAACAGTTAACTTCTACCATGGCAACTCTACAAATTTCTTTAATATCTAGCTGACATAGACTTCACGCATTGGTCTCTTCCCCTTAAAAAAAAAAAAAAAAAAAGTACCATTGATTAAGCCACAGTACAAAGCAAAACAGTTCACTTCCTCTTCTGCTCTGATTTCTTCAGGAATGTTTTAAAACATGTTGCCAAGTATAGAAAAAGTTAAGACAACCACTACTAAAGAAACCTTAGCTATTAGACAGCTCTGTCCTCCCAACACCTTGAAGATAAGGCTGCTTCTCATCTAGCCCAAGATTTTCCAAGTTTACAACATTCAAGACAACACACAGCCACTCAGGAAGGGAAATGTTCAGCAACAAGCATTTCTTCCCCCACATCTACTGCACAACACAGAAACAAGTCTTTAAACGAATACCAAAATAACACATCTAAACAAAAGCTTATTTAATGGATGCAGGTGCCACATGAGGGTTTAAGCGAACCATCTCAGACCAATATGCATACTAGTTGAGGAAGCTCTGAAAACATAGCCCTAAACACCCAGCAAAGCCATGTTCTCTCCCCATATCCCAAGCATCTACAGAAGTATCATGGAAAGTATGCAACTTATGCCTTAAAATAAAAGAGCTACTAGAACACCAAATACTCTGCCATCTGACCAAGACAAAGTTGGCAGTGCTTGATCTCAAAGCTTCTTAGCTGTGGCATGCTTCTGCTTCAGCTTTAAGACAGAACCATAATCCTCTGGGTAAAGTGTCATGGCACGTATTTTGAGATTCTTCAACACTAGAAATAATCTAGATAGCTGAAATTGAGTGTTCTCAATTATTTATTTATTTATTATGCCAGCTCATGGAAGCCTTACAAGCTACCAATATCCTCTAAAAGGAATTCAGATTCAAAAAAAAACAAAAAACCCTGTAATAGCAAGTTATCCCATTATAAATGCCTGTTCTGAACAACACCTAGCTATGTATTTGTACATTGTTACTTAGTAGCTCACCCAATGTCTCTTCAGTCTTCTCTTTTTTCCTAAGACAGACACCTTTGACTTCACAGCAGTCCTTCTTTTAACAGTGATGCACTGCGTTACAGAAGCCAAAAACTGAAGACTGCTTAAGAATTTAACTGTTCGGGATGGTCCAGAAACCTTGAGAAGCTTCCCAGGTTCTTAAACCTCCACTGTGTTAAAAGAGAGCCCCTATGCCCAATAAGGATTTCTGGATTACACTTTATGTCATTGCTTTATAATTAAAATTAAAAAAAAAAAAAACAAAAAAAACCACAATAATAATAAGTGTCAGTATATCACTGCTGTTGCTCATGAAATCTAGAGAAAGCTTCTATGGAATTCTCCCAAATGGTGTTTATACTTTACAGTGACTAAAGAGGTGCTTAAACAGCTTTCGGGCAAGGAGATGTAAAATTAGCCTCAAGGCCTACCTTTGACTAACCAGTGTTCTGTTTCTTTTAGAAGTAATTAGATGCTTGATCTATTCTGAACACTTGTAAGAATTTTTTAGTATGCTTTTCTGCATATGCAGGCACACACGTATGGTTGGAAAAAACAGGCCACTCCTGACTAAACCAATATTTGAGAAATACTAGTTTGAATATACATGTTTGCAGATTTTCTTCCTACAAATAGTTTTAACAGAGAATAGCTTATAGATCAAAAGATCACCTTAACCAGAAGCTAAGTACACCTTCATTCTCTGTCATCCTAAAAAGTAAGAAGAATGGCATCCTGTGCTAGCTGGCATACGTTGGGTTTGGTTGAACTTCAGTTACAAGGGAGACAAGAACAGAATGCAATCTAAGGGTAAACAACCTGTTAAATGCTATGAAAATTACAAACGTCCTTGTAAAGCTGTGTGTGAAGAGACACCTTTGAGAGAGACAGACAAAAACTGCCTGCAACGGGGGCAAGCAATGACTAGGGGCTGAGGGAATGTGAATGAGCTGATCAAAAATCAGGTATCTACCCTTCGCCCAATCTCATCTAACGCTGCACATGCACCTGCAACTACTGTCTTGATATAATCCATGCTGGTAATCTGGCCTTAACCTCTCCTCCCTAGACATCAGCAGAAAAAGATGAAAAGACAAGTGATTTTGCACTTTTCCTATCCACAACAAAAGAAAAAGGATGCTCCTTAAAGAATCCCCTAAAATATCACACGTCTTGATTCTCCTAGCAATTAATAACGAGAAAATATATCTGCTGTTAAAAGGTTGAAAGCTAACAGAATATGTTCTAGTGACAAAGATATGAGAGCTTAAAATAGTAACTAAATGTACGTATTATATATATTAATTACATATATGGTGCGTGTATATATATANACTAAAGCAGAGCTACAAAATTACTGAATGGACCAAAGAGCAGAAAGAATCACTTCCACAGGACACTTAAATCTTTCGAAAGAAAACCGTCACCTGTCTATGTGACTTATTCTTTCCAACAATGGCTGCAGACTATGCTGTCCTGGTTTTAATTCAGCCCAGCGTACAACTTATTTACCCACTGACAATATTATTACTTCTTTAAGAAAATGAGTTTAATTTGTATATATTCACTGCTGAAATATAATTTATTCAGCTGCATACTTCAAAGACAAAAATAACTAGCTTCAGAGCAGAACTGGTGTATGAGTTTACAACACCTATTTTTTTCCACCTACAAACTGGCAAATATGACCAGTTACGACATCTTAATAAGAAGTAATACTCAATGCAAGGTATATGACACAAACAGACCTACTACTTAGCTTTCATCATCACTACAATCAATTACCTTGGGAGCAAGGTAGTACAACAGCAATGCCATAACAAAACTGACTTACCTATACTAGGTGGACTGCCGTAGTTTACAGGTGACTCTGGAGGCCTCCCACAATGTAATGCAGCAAGAGCAGATCCCTTCCACACAACATGCTTGCAACCTGTTTTAAAAGAATTACACAAAAATGTAGACCAAGGTTTTCTCACGCAAAAATGCAGAAGACGCATGAAATATAAGGAACTCCCAAAACTCTCACACAGTTTTCATACTTTTGTTTGTACGAAGCAAAGACTGTCTGCCAGCTCCTAGTAACGTCTGCACTCCAGGGACACTTTGGGGAATTTCTTGCTCTAGAAGCGGTCCCAGTCGATGACATATTTGAAGCAAGTGATCAGGTGCCAAGTGTCTGTAATATTTCACCTATTATATGAAAGAGTAAACAAAACATTTGATAAAGAAAGAACATAATATTTTAAACAAATTACTAGGTTTTTTTTCCAGATTGTTACACAAATTCTAAAGAAAATTGTAATATATGAAAGATAAAAACATAATGACCTTGAAGTACAATAACTCATTCCAGGTGGCCCTAATTAATTTTTTTCTATTCAGAGGATGCTACTTGTACAGAGAACTGTTAGTATTTACTCCTGTGACTTTAGAGCGCAGTTGGTCATAGACTAATAAACTCCTTTATAGCAGTGAAAAACGTAAAGAACATTCAATGTTACATTTAATTATCTGTCTGGTCAATTTCAATTACTGTAACAGAAGAATGAGAAAAGGATTCTAAATACAGCAATACTTACAGAATTATTGGAAGATTCTAACATATTAAATAAGTAACATAGCTTTGTAGAAAACAGACATCTGACACAAAAGCATTCTGCTTCAACTTGCTTAAGTTTATAAGGCCTTGCTGAAGCTCCACAACTGGATTTTGTGTTATTATTACATTCAAACCATTTAAACCCAAATGGTGGCTTAAGTAATTCAACTTTAAAACTGGTATACATGTTCCTGTACTACACTACAAGCACAACCACTTTTTGTCACTGCTCAGTTTTCAACTGCACAGTACCAAAACAAGCTCCTATTATCTGCAACAGATCTTCTCACCACTTGATTATAATGTCAAACCAATATTAATGACGGCCCAAGACGAAACCAGTCCATTCTTTTCAACTCCCATAATTATAGATCAAAAGATCATCTTGTATAACATCATCTTATATGTCTTTACATAAAAGCTTTGAAATATATATGACAACAGTAAAATCCTATTAACACAAAGCTTTTGGTTAAGCAAATTATTTTTAAAATGCGTTATTACCAGCTTAAAATATAGAAAAGAATATTTAAAACAATAAAATTAAGAGGGAGGATAGAAATTCAATCTTATTCAGCCTTAGTACAGGATTTGGCACTTAGTAGTTTAATCCTTCATCCAGCCTGAAATATGTCTTCACAGGTTTACTTTGCAGGAAAAAAAGCACTGCAGTAAAAGCTTGTGACGGTTTGTTATTCTACAAATACAGAAGGCCGTGACTGACACTTCAGGCAGACCGATGCTTCTGTACTACACCCAATTAATGAGGAACATAACCTCATTCTTCATCGAATGTGCTCCTATCTTGCTGACACACTGTAAAACTGCTTCCTGTATTTCAACAATTTGCTAACGTAAAGATTGCTGATGCCTGAAACTGAGGCTCTGGAAAAGCCCTGCTTACACCAGTAATTCCTGCCACCCCAGCCTTCCAGCGAAGGAAGAAAACTCTTCTGTGAATTACATTTCACTTGTAGAAGGCCTTGCAAGCTGGCTGAATCTGATTACCCAAAAGTTAGGTGACTTATAAAATCCACACAAGTTAAAAAAAAGAAAAAGAAAAAAGCTTCTTTTTAAAAATATTAGAAATTATTTTAAGTCGTACTGAAAAGTTACAGTTGATGGTACAGATTAGTTCATTTGAGTAAATTTAATGACATCAGAGAGGCACTCATAAACGAGACAAAAAAAAACACTGAATTCAGAGCTTGCTATTTGGATTCATTTTTCTTATCAGTAACATGCAAATAAAACTCACTTCTTTACTTAGAGAACGAGGAATCACAGTCAAAGTGCACGCTTGAGTGCCCTAAAATATTAGAATAGCTCCAAGTAGTGACAAAGCAATGTACGGTTCCTGCCATCAACAGCCTAAATCTATTACCTTAGCTTTTATTCTCCTTTGCTCCTATAAAAAGCAGCCCAGAAACTTAACAAACACAGCCCTTTGTACAGACCTATCTGCAATCAGACTTCACATCTGTGGAATCTGAACTTGTCCCTCAAAGACTAACAACTAGTGATTTTTTTTGTGTTGTTCGAACACCAGTACTAACCTATGCAACGCAGTTGTCATTTTATCCTGCTCAACATCCTTCTTTTTTTTTAAAAAAAAATATCTTCACCAGTGCACAAAATGTAAAGTAAATGAAGCAAATCAGCTTTGACACATTCCAAAACTACAGCTAGCTTGTATCTTGAGTCATACGTCTCATGATCTGTCAGAAGCCATGTGCTCTTTTTTTGTGTTTTAGCAGAAACAAAGTAGGCTCAATTCCTCATACAGTTTTTGAAGCAAATGCCTTTAAAAAAAAAAGGGGGATCCATTTGTATTATTGTTAACATCTTTAGTAGGTATGATCATCTTAAAATATACCTTTTACCCTCATTACAGCCTCTTGTTGTCTAAGTCCATTTGTGAGAAAACAGCTATTCATGCCAAGTTACGCAGTAGTATTGCAATACTTCTGAACAGCATTTTTCTGAATAATCGCTGTTTGCTACTAAGCAGCACTTCAGCACTTGCACCCAGCTCATTACCAAATCGATTCTACAATACCAAGTGAGCTGTATGCTAAACACACACACACA
>VXAL01003496.1:1224-18087 GCA_013399475.1 Chauna torquata
GCACCCAGCACCTTCACCCCACGCTGCGTGGGCGTGCGAGGACTTCCCGAGGTCCGTGGAGCAAAGTGCGCTGTTGCAGACGTGATGCCAGGAACGGGCATGCAGGCGCGACAGGCGGAGACGTGGGGCAGCCCCCCCCGGACCCCCGGCCCCGGCACGCGGGTGGGAGCCGGCCCCAGCAGCACGAGCCCGCGGCGGGGACTCGGCCGTGCGGCTGCTGGAAGGAGCTCACAGCAGAGGGGCTGCGGCTCCCTTAGCTTTAATTCCAAAAGAACATTTACTGTACATATAAATATTTACTGCAAAGAAGGGATGAGATGTGTCTGCTCTTCAGAGACCCCCAGAACCGCTGGGACAGCTGCCGCGCACCTCAGCAGCTCCGCGTTGAATTCCCTCCTGCGCAGACATCAGGAGTTTTTAATCTCGTGTTTCAGGCCATCGCTGGTTGCACTTAAAAAAAAATAAATGTTTAGGATGCAGCTCTGCATTGTTCCCTTTGACTCATGCAATATAAACACTTATTTTTTTTTTTGTTTGGGTAACAGGTAAACAGGAACTGAAGCACTCCCTACCAACAAATCCACTGCTATGAATAACTCGGGGTGAATTTTACAAGTGGAAAGTTAAAGAGCAAAAAAATCTGGAGCATGGGCTAGGAACTTCCTTTTTCTTTCCAAAAATGATCAAAGGTCTATAAATTAAAAGATTGGTGTTAAAATTATTTACACTGGATGAAGCCAAGCACAAGCTTCGTGCCTTTCTCGGACAATCTGGGAGCAAATCGAATCCGAAGACGTGGCAGAAGCCCTTCCACCCTTGCATATTCTAATATCCGAGGGGGCGTATAAAACGTTAGCTAGTATAAACAGGGCACTTGTTTGCTTTAGCTTTCATTTTCCGGATTGCTTTTCATCATGAGATCTAACAGCAGAGACACCCTGCTCCTAGCCCTGATGAGGACAATACATTCGCAGCGCTTCCTAACTTTTGCATCACCGAAAAAATAAAAAAAAATAAAAATAAAAATAAAATCCACATTCGTCCTCCTGTGGTTTGGGGGAGTGCTGGAGCGCGCTGCCCTGCCGCTCTGAGGTCTCCTCTCTACTTCTTCTCCTTCTTCCCGGATTTCTTCTTGTTGCCGCCCGAGGAGCCGGCGGCCTTGGCGTCGCGCTTGCCGGCGGCGTTGGCCAGGGTGGCGGTGCTGCCCGGGATGTAGACGTTCTGCCGGTAATCGGGGACATGCTGCAGGGTGAACTGGGGGCCGTAGCGGGCACTCAGGCCCATAGTGCCCGTGCCCCCCCCCAGCGTCGAGTTGCCGTCAGCAGCTTCTGCGGGGGCAGAGAGAAGGGCAGGGTGTTAGCGCCGGCTGTAAACCTTCATCCCCAAACCCTCGCTCACCTTCGCCGCTATTGCACGGGGGAGATGCCCCCGAGCATCCTCCTCCTCCCTCCTGGAATCTCCCAGGAGAAAGGCCAGGCTGAAACCTTGGGATTTCAGGACGGGAGATGCCAGCGTAGGATGGGCAACCTCTCCTGCTTTCTCCTGAGCAGCACGGTCTGCTCTGCCTCGCTCCGCGGAGCACAAAAACATCCCCCCCAAAGCAGCCCCACGTAAACACCGCACAGCCCTAACCGTTAGCGATGCAGTAAGGCGAATCCAGCATCGGGCCCTGCTGTTCTCTCCCCTGCATCTAAAGCCCTGACTCCAGCATTTCCCCAGCCGCGTTTATGCCGGGAGGAGACAAATCGATAAAGAAAAATCCCTCCCTCGCAGAGCTGCAGAATGGCTCTAGGAAGCCGAGCACAAAGCAACCGGTGCGGCCGCGCTGCGCCAGGGTAGACCTGGGAGAGGGCTGCGGTGGGCGAAGGGAAGGGAAGGGAAGGGAAGGGAAGGGAGGGGGATTCACCGCAGAGAGCAGGCGCGGGGGAGGCAGCAGGGCCCCCCCGGGATGCTGGAGGCAGAGACCAGATGGGAACGGGGTGGGGGGTGGGGATGCAAGAAGGGGGGAGAAAGGAGCAGGGAGGGCAGAGCGCAAGCAGTGCTCCTCCAGGAGCCCCGCACAGTCGGCTCTGACACGACTGCTGTGCACGGCCCCATCCTTGCACAGCCCCGCTGGGAAACGGCTCGCTAAAATCCTGCTTCTGCAGCCAGAGGAGCTGATCCCAGCTTTTCTCACGCGTGGGGCTTTTAACTGCCTCGCGGAGATGCTCTCCTGGGAGGCTGGAGGAACCCTGGGCGCCTGAAGGGCCCCAGGCAGAGTCCAGGACTGCTTCTCCATCCTCCCACAGGCTGCAGGAATAAAGGAAAACCACAAGCAGCACCACGGGCTGGTCCCCTCGCATGTCTCCACTCTCCAGATGAGACCCATGCACGTCTCTGTGTTGCCTTGGCTTTGCCCTCAACAGGTGGAGGTGGCTCATCCAGCCGGAAAGCTGGAAGCGAAGCCAGGGCACATCCCCCCAGTCCCCCAAAATATTTCTGTGCACGTGTCCCCTTGAAGAGGTCGGAAATATTGAGCAATTGCAGTTTGAAAAGTTACAGCTGCTCCGCTGGAGCAGAGGAGGAAGACACACAGTGAGCCTGGTAATGGGCCGGGGAGAACTCTTCCTGGAAGGGTCCCAGAATCCGTGGGGCTTTGGGGACCTTGGTCTGGAGGAGGGCGGGCAGATGGGCTGGGGAAGACGTGCAGATCCACGCAATTAAATCTGCTGTGAATGCTCACTGCTCGCCCCTTGTCTCAGGGTTTTACTGCTCGCTACCTTCTTCTTTTAAAAGGCACTCAGAGGTTTGTGATCACTCACCCCATCAGCATCTCGTTTCATTAACAACCAACAACCACACCTGCTGGGGTGTTTGGAACTGGGGTCGGACACGTGGAGGTGTGCCCAGGCCAGGCTGCAGCCTGGCAGAGTGTTTTTGTGGTCTCATCCCTTGCTGCATTTTAGCTGGAGATAGCCTGGGTGGGGGCTTGGTGGGCTTGGGAACGTTCTCCTGTGCCCAAGGAGCATTCCAGATGCTCAAGGGCTTTGTGCAGGAAGGGTCTGGGGGCTCCCTGCAGCACCCAGTGCAACCGGTCCCTGTGAACTCGTTTGCAGTCACGGCACGGCTTTCCAGGAGAAACAGCCTCCTGTGAAGTTCCCAGCCTGCCAGTCGGTCCGGTGCAAGAGCAAAGGGCTGTTTCTAGGTAACATCGCCATCAGGGCTGAAAAGAAGAGGGAACAGGGACAATAGAGGTTTATAAATTGGCACTGAGCTGCTCTTGCCAAGCAGGGCACTTCGGCTCTTCTTGCTGGAAAGGTTACGCTCAGCCTTCACCAGCAGCCAGCCACTATCCAAAAAAGCCCTGAGGCCCCTGCAGCCACATGATGAGGAGGAAAACAAGAGTTTGCACTTGGGCAAAAATAACCACCTTCTGGCTCCATTTCCTGCAGAAGCAGAGGGGACAGGAGGTCGGGGGAGGCAGCTCTGGAGCACTCGCTGCTGCAGCTGCTGCTGGGGCTTTTGGGAGGCCCAGCATAGCGAGGCTGCCCAGGCAGCCTTGCTGTCTGCGGGCTCCCTCGCCGTCTCATGGCACCCCCATAAATTCTTGCTGAAAGCCAAAGTATTTTAAGGACAGCGTTCCTCGTATGCCTGCCCTTCAGTATCTGGTTCCCTGGAGCATCCCTGCTCCTTGGTCTGTCCTAGCAGCTGCCTCTGCCCCTGCAGATTGCTAAAAACCACTGGGTTTTCAGACTTCCCAGGCTCCCAGCTCCAAGGGCAGAGGATTTGAAACGAAGTACAACCCATGGCACAGGGTAAGGATGCAGGCAGGACACCCTCAGCCCCTTCCAGAAGCTGGTGGAGCACGGCAGCATCAGAGGAGCTTCCCTCTGGAGGTCTCGAGCATGGAGCAGCTCATGCTCATTGGATCTTCCTCCCATCCAGAGCTCAACCAGAGCCCAGCAGACGACATTTAAGAGCCGAGGATCATTTAAGCAGCCAGGAACCATTACCCAAGGATGGGCAGCACAAAGCTTAGTGGGCAATTAGCACTGCCCCTCATCAGAGCCTGCTCCAATCAGCACTGTTAACGAGCGAGAGCAGCAAAGCAGACGGCAGGGGAGACTGATAAAACACAGCTCCAGTGGGGAAAAAAAAAAAAAGCGATTGAAGGCTCTCGCTGCACAGGGGATGGAGGAGATGGGGCTTGGGGCTGCGTCACTGCTGCGGGCAAGGGAAGGACGGACTGCACCCAGCCGCCCGTCCCTGTGCTGCAGCAGGGAAAGCCATTTGGTCTCCTCTCCTGGAGGGCTCTGGTTTAGCTCACCCCCTGGGGAGGGGTTAGGGCCCTCGGAGAGGTGTGGATTGGGGGAGATTTGCCAGAATAGGGCTGCGTGGGAGCCAGCGCCTGACCTGGAAGGGACCCGCACGGCTCTCAGGTCGTGGCGGCAGCCAGAAAAACAGCTTTATTTGTGAGCAAGGAAACCAGATCTGGAGGCACCGGGGATGATAACCACGTGGGTCCCTGCAGGCTCTTTTTTTCCAGGGTCGTTTTTCAGAGCAGAGCCCCATTTTCGCATTGTTTCTTTCCCCTGAGTGTAAACAACTCCATTGCCCAATTCCTTCGTCCCTTTCCCCGGCAGCTGTGGCTCCAGGCTGCCTGGTGTCTGCAGAGGGCTGCAGCAGCTTTCCAAGAAAGCAACACCAAGCACACCCCTCCTCCCCCAGATTCATTCTCTCCTAAGAGCTCAGAGAAAACATCCGAAGCATTTTACCCAGGGTTTTATGGCTGTGCTGTTGTTTCTATTTTTAAACCGGGGGCGGGGGGGGAAGCTCGGAGGTATTTATAAATAATAAAGGCTTTTTGAAAACCGGGCTCTTTATCCGGAGCGTTGTGTAGAGTGGTAATTGCACTTCTTTTACATGAAGCCACGGAGATGGCGGGTGCATGGAGCACCCCTCCCTGTCTGCTGCTTTCACACAAGGCAGCCATAAGCCATAACAAAACAAGGAAACACGGGAACGACCCCAAACAAAGCCCAGCGACTGCAGCCCAAAGAACCAACGGCAGCCCGTGGGGCTGACCTCGGCGAGCCCGAGCAGCCCGGGGGCACGCACGCCTCTGGACACGAGACTTTTTGGGGGTCTCTCTGTTGAGACCTGCAGGTCTACTCTAAGAGCATCCCTCCTGCTGCTGCTGCTATTTCCTCCTCACCGTGGGGACGTAGGGAGCTGTTACTCTACAGCAGCCTCCCGCTCTCAGGCTTTGTCCGAGTATCTGCTTCTGGCCACCTGCAGACGCAGGATCCTGCAGTAAGCGGGACTGCAGCAGGAGTCTGCTGCTTTCCTGGTATCGCTTGTCCAGCCCCTAGCCACAAGCAGACCTTCCAAGCCTTCCACCTCCTCACCTTACGGCAAGTCGCAGCACGGCAGATGTTTCATTTACTGCAGCCTTCTGGAATCAAATAGCTTATACATCCTGGGACCGGCTCTTTCATTCAACACAATCCTGTCACGGGGCAGATAACACTGTCTGCTACACAGCTAATACAGTTTGGGTGGAAGGGAGAGCCCTGTCTACGCTTAGCCTGATGCTGATGGCCCTCTGGCATCTCCCCTGCCTGAACCCTGCCTGACCCCTCCGCCGCAGGGTAAGGCAGACAGCCTCTGTTCAAGAACTCCTTCCGAAGCCGCTCCAGTTAACCCACACACGCCAATACCACAAGCGTCTTATCTAACAGCACGCATCTGAGATGGCTGCACGAGAGCAAGCGCCGCAGTTTCCCTGCACGCAACGGAGACTGACCGTTTGCCGAAGCCAGGATCATGGCTTGAAGCATCTCCGTGTCAAACTGGTTGTTCGGCCAGGCTCCACCTTCCTCTCCATTCTGGGAGCTGCGGGAAAAGAAAAGAGAAGAAACAGCAAGTTACTCCAGCCAGGAAAGGAGGAGTGGGCTTGAGAAGCCAATGCTGTGGATGTGTTGAGCAGCTCTGTGGGCAGTGCTGGCGGAGAGGAGGTTGTGGGCTTTAACACCCTCTATTAAATAACACTCGAGTCTAAACACTTTCAGAGGTCTCCATCCCTCTCCAAGGCTTTTGAAGAATAACCACCAGTACCAAAAGTACTTGGGGGCTGAGTGGCACTTCCAGGAATGCCTTCCTAACTCCTGCTGGTTGGGACAGCCAGCACCTAATGACCTCAAAACCCTCCTACGTGCCTTCCCACCAGTTAAATACCACAAAAAATGCTAGTTCTAGAGCCACAAGAGATGCATACGCCTTTGTATGACCAGGTTCCTTTTGAAGGCCATGTGAGGTGGCTGCCCGTTCAAGTTATTTCATGCTACAACTCTACTCTGCAGCTTCATTCATGGGAATGAGGGTGAGAAACTCCCATGGAGCCAAGGGATTTGGCATCAGCAGGGAGGCAGCTGCCCATCACAGCAAATCCTGCTCTGAAAGGAGTCCAAGCCACCAAGAACAGTGAGAGGAGGTGGGCAACCACCGTGGTCCCCTGGGGCAGGCTGATGGGGGGGGCTGAGCACCACCGATCTGCCTGGGAAAGCTCTGGGGATGCCACCAGGCTTCAGTTCAGGAGGAGATTTTGCGGAGTGAGGTTACAATCAGCACTCTGTGTGCCATCTAACAAGCTCTTCATTGATTTCTGCCAGGTGCCCGGCAGCTGTGCTCAGTCACCCTTCACTCGTGGCCTCACTTTCCCTCTGGAGAGGCCAGCGACGTGTTCCCAGAGCCCTGCTTCCAGTGTGGAGACCGACAAATCCCACCAGCCGGGAGACCAAGGCACATATCTACCATGGTGACCCGGGTCTGGCGTCTGGGTCCCTGCCGCAGCCGCATCAAAACTTTGCAAGGAGGGAAGTCCTGAAGGCACAACATCTTTCCCCTGCTGTACAAGTGTCCTGTACACAGGAATTAAAAAAAAGCAGATGCTTGGATAAGCATGCTGGTGAGCTCTAATCGCAGCCCTGCTCCGTCCCATAGTCAGTACAGACCCAGAGACCGGTACCTACATGCAAAGTGCCTCCAAAACTCAAGGAGAGGTGAGCACAAGGCAGACGAGCACGTGGATACTCCGGGGTACCCAACTGCAAAGCTGGTCTTAAGCAACGCGCCCAAAGGTGCGCAGGACCTGTGCCTGCACCACACAACCGTCCTTCCTGCATCTGCTTGCTGGCCAGCCCCACGTTACCGCTCTCACACCCCTGCTTTATCCGTGCAGGATGCAAACAATCCCTGATGTAGCAGAGGCTGCCCTGCCAGGCTTCCGAAATACCTGCCATCTGCTGCATCCCAGGGCATCCCGAAACCTGTTTGTATCGATCCTCTGCTGCGCCTGCGGTGGCATGGTTTCAAGACAGCCAGCAGCGAGGTCCGCCTGCCTCGCCGATTGACTTCAGTGCTCGTATCAGGGCTGCGCTGAGACTCCGCAGACGAGAGGACAGCTGAGGACCAAGCACTGACCTGCTCAATGCCAGGGCTTGGAATAGAGCCCCGGGCTAGATCCTATAAAGGGCTTAGGAACCTAAACTCCGTGTTGCAAACCACAACCCCTGCAGCCACCACTTAACCCCAGCAGTTCCTGCCCCCTTTCTCTCTCCCCTCCGGCAGCTGAGCTTCCCAGGTTTCCCAGTGCTGCAAGAACCCTGCCCCAAGCTGCTGGGTGCGGGCAGCCCCGCATGTCCCTCCTGGTCACTGGTGCTGGCTCTCAGGGCAGCCCCCAAACAATGATGGGGTTTGGGGATGGAAGAAAGGAAAAGCACAGGGAAGCACCAAATTTTTTCAAATTGTAGTGTTCTGGTGGTTTGAACTCAGTTTTGAAGTCAGAGACTGGGGCAGGTCCCTGCAGCCTGGGAGGGTGTTGAGCCCCATGGTCCAACCGGTGCGCGACGCCAGAGGCGCGGCTGGACCACAGCGCGGACATGTTGCTCTTGTCGGGGCTGCTCAGCTCAGGCTCTAAGGTGCGTGTCCCCGGGGAAGGATGACCAAGCATCAGAGGGAGGTTCATCCCCTGAGGCCGGGGACATGGGCAGCGTTTCAGACCCTTTTCCCTCCGTCTCCTCCTAGACAGGGACTGAACACACATGGTGGGCACAAGCAGCCCCTACTTTACGGGTATGTCCCAGCGGCAGGGAGCTGGCCAAAGCCCTGCATCCTCCTAATGCCCTGCGGGACCACAGACTGATTCAGGTGGAGATGGGCATGAAGCACCCAACCCAGTGAGGGTGGGAGGGCTCCTGGTCCAACACTTTCAGATGGATCCAGCTTGATTTTAGATGTTTTGAGCCTTGAGCAGTCAGGTTTTGACTCCTGTTCCAATGTTTGATCACCCTTGGGGTGGAAAACGCGTCCTGATGTCTATTCCAAACTTGACCTGTTGCAGCGTGAGCCCATTGCCCCTCATCCTTTCACTGCACGCCTCGGGAGACAGCAGTGAGACCCTTCCCTCAGCTCTCACCCCTCCAAGCTGAAGGAGCTCTCTCAGCCTCTCCTCACCAGACCTCTGATCATTTCGGTGGCTCCAGCATGGCCATGCCTTTGTTGCAGTGGGGAGCCCTAAGCTGGGCACCGTGATCCAGATGGGGTCCCGCAAGTGCCAAATTGAGGAGAATCATCTCTTCTGTTGACCTGCTGGCTACAGCCTTGCCAGTACAACCCAGTAAACAGTTGTTCTCCTGTTACACCTGACGTCCACCAGGAGCCCCAGGTCCTTTTCTGCAAGCCTACTACACCCAGCACTCCCAAAGTTTGCAGAAACAGGCCCAAAGCAGTGTGCCTGCTCCCCGTGATGTCACCAGAAAAGCTGTTCTAGAATTGCCAGAGTTGCAAAAATGGCATTGAGTTCATTTCTGTAGGCAGGAAGTTCAAGTGCCTGAATTACTTGTGAGTGCAATCATCCAGAATTCAGAGGCAGAGGAAAAATAAATGCAGTAATCTAAAAACACCCTAAAATAACTTCTTGCACTAGGAAAAAAAAAAAAAATCACACAGCTGATGACCAGAGCTGGCCGTCTGCCACGGCTATAGGACGGAGTTGTGAATGGCTGATGCACAGTTCAGCTGCGAGCATCCCGCTCCCCCCGGCTGCCGTGGGGACACTGCCCGGAACAGGAGGCTGGTTCCTATGGAAATGACTGCAAGGACTCGCGGTTTTTAGTACAAATGGTGTTGACTCAATAGGCTTTTTATAAAAACCCATCTTACAGAGGACAGGTTTTTTTTTTTTTTTTTCCTGTTTAATACTATTCCCCGCTTCAAAGCTCAGAAAATATCTGGCTTTCGTTTTTGGGAATGCTTCCAGCACTAGGACTGGAGGGAAGGAAGCAAACCTGCATTTGAGACAAAGAGGGAACCCAGCGATGCTGCATCCGAGGGGGATCAGAGCGTGGTGGACACAGAGCACGGGAAGCATGCGGGACGTGGGCACACGTAGGTGCAGAAACTCGAGCGCTTCTCTTCCCCAGGGCACCTGTGGGCACACAGCCAGGTATATCCGGACATCATCAAATCCGGCCAGATGGGAAACGTGCACATTAGGAAATGCCAAAATGAAAGGCTTGCCCTGCAGCCTTTGGTACAGCTCCACACCGCACAGCTGGCTAATCACACAGCAGTGCAGAGGCTTTCCACAGCGCGCAGGGTGGACCCCTGTGCTTCGCCGACCGGCTATTTTCTGCCTCCCCTGGCCAACTCGTCCTCCACTTCCAGTACAGAATTATTCATTTCCTTGCAGGGTTTCTATGGAGCCTGTTACCATGGCATCCAAATGCCTCACAAACATTTATTTGCACGACTGCCTGGTGAATTTCTGAAAAAAAACTTGTTTTCTTCATTCTGCAGCTGGAAGCCTGGGCTGTAGCAGTGCCACGTGAAACTGGAGAAGCCAATTTGTGCCAGGCGGGTGCCGCCAGGGCTCGAGCGGCTGCTGGGTGCCCCGTACCCCAAGGATGAGGCCTTGGCACCCCAGTGGTGCCTGGCAGGGTGGTGGCACCCTCGGCCACCTCTCTTTTGGGGGTTTTCCAGCTCTTCCAGCAGCTGACCCAACACCAGTGCTGGTCCCACCCCACGGCCCCAGACACTCCCAGGCTTCCTCGCATGTGGTGGACATGGCTGGGGTCCACCTCACCCCCCAGCCCCTTCCCCTTTCACTCCTATTTGCTCCCCAGCTCCGGGTGCTTCCCCAGCCTCCCATCGGCTCCCCACAGGGGCAGGACCACCCGGAGCATCCTTCTCCCTGCCTCCAGGGCCAGGCAGTCTCTCCAAGCCCTTCCCCCCAGCCCCATTCCCAAGCAGCCCCGATGCTCCCAGCCTGCTTCCCCAGCCTGTCCTCCCTCCTTGCAATGCTGTTTTCCCCCCTCCAGCTTCCTTCAAGCTCCCCCCCTCAGCTGCCGCCCACACCCAGCCCCAGCCAGAGGCAGCAGCAGAAATAAAATCTCAGCCTCCAGTGTTCTCACACTGGCACAGTGACAAGCAGCAGGGAAAGGATCTGTCACAGCCAGCACGGAGCCTCTTAAGGTGCGCTGGGGACACGACGGTGGCCACTTGGCCATGGTCCGGGGCCAGCATCCCCCTGCCTGGCAACCCCATCCTCCAGCAGTCCCACTGCCTACACCCAAGCCCCCCAAAAATACAGTGCCAGCTCAAAAATTGCCACGATCTCCTTCCTTCTCCCTTAACAGAGGATGCTGCCCGCCCTTCCCCCATGCTCCGCACATTCCCTGCCTCTTCCGTAATGCAATTACAGGCGCTGGAGAGGGCTCGGACAAGGCACAGATTTAAGATCCTGACTCTGCAAATGGAATCAAAACATTTTAGCAGGCAAGGTGGTGGGGAGATTCGCAGCCTCACGAAGCAAGGGGGAGGCTTCCCAAGGTGCTGGAATGCTGCTCGGTGTGGCGGGGGCACAACAAAGGGCCAGGATGTCTCGGCGGGGGAAAAATGGGGGGCAGGGGGAGCCCCTCACCAAGATGGTTCTTCCTGCCCCCCCTTCCCCCGAGATCAGCATCGGTGCTACACGGCCCATCCTGTCACCCCCTCCCGTCCTGTCGCCCCCCATGCCACAAACATGCCGGGAAAGCTATTTTGAGAAATTCTTTGGAAACGTTATTGAGCCTGTTTGTCGGATCCCTGCGCCTCTGCAGCCAAGCGTGGCATGTGCTCAGCTGCGCAGGAAGCAGATGGAGAGAGAAAAATTAAACTAATACATGTCACACCTGCTAAATTCCTTAAAATAACATTTCTATACATAACGCTGTGATGATGCAACTCCTGATATGCTGAGGACTGTCCGGAGAGAGAAACATGTCCCGTTGCTCTCTCCATGCAAGGCTCCCCACCTTTTGTCCCACCTAGCAGGATCCGGGTGGATCAGAGCAGTTATCCAGGACCACTCCTGCCCCCAGCACCAAACCAGCTCCTGTGGGGTCTCTCCCTCCTAGCCCCATCCCAGCATCCAACACCATCACAGACTGCAGCACCCGCTCGGAGCAAAGACAGGCTCTGAGCAGCCTCGTAACGTGTTAAAGCAACATTTTCACTGTGGCAAGTGGCAGGAAACCACAATCCCATGGCCTTCAACCTCTCCTGCTTCAAGACCCACCAGGACAACGCCACACCTCGCAAGTGCAGCTGCCTGGCCCTTGCTGGGTTTACGTGGTTCCCTCCGAGGTGTTTGCTGAGCAAAAGACACCCATGTGCTGCAGGCAGGGACTGCACAATGACAGCCTCAAGTACTCGCTGGAACACAGCTCCTCCAGCCCAGGACAAGGCACAAGCTGGTGTCTGAGCTCTGCAGCCCCAGGCACTCCAGCAGCCAAGCAGCTGAGAGCAGCCCCATGGTCTGCGTGTTGCAGGAGCCGCTGAGGAATCGCTCGATGCTCGCGTGTCTGCGCAGGCAGAAGGATGCCAAACCGCCAGAAGCTGCAGCAAATTTGGCCCCAAGACTGCTACATGTCTTGACTCACCTGCAAAGCCTGTGAAACCTCCTGTTCAGAAGCAAACACCACTGTCACAGCTGCTGGCTTCAGCCCTTGGGTGCCTTAGGGATGGAAACCTGCGGGTCAGACTCTGTTTCCTAAAACCTCCCAGGGTGGCAGCTATTTCTGCTGCTCCCGCGGCTCCTCCAGCGACGAGCCGCGGGTGGGATGCCTGCACCCCTGCTCATGTAGCCCAGAAGTGCCAGAAGCTGCTCCCAGAAGCTGCTGTGACACCCATGCCCCATTAGGCACGTGTTTTCTGGGTGACACTGCCTTGAAGACCGTGTCCCATTTTCTTTTTCAGCCTGTTTCCCCCACGCTGTCCATCGGCTCATTCAATCGCCCCTGCTCCTGGAACCTGTTGAGTGGTTTCAGCCAGATCTGAAGGCCAGGTGGAGGTTTCTGCTACGCTACACTTCTACCACCTGCGTGAAAATCAGCAAAGCAGCAAAGGAAAGCAATTGGTGTCTTCTGCTAGGGAAAGGCTCAGCTACCGGCTGTGCCACCCCACCAGCTCGCCTGTCACTGCCCATCGCCGCACGGGTGGCTGGAAGTTGCAGAAGCCACTTGTCCTGCTGCTCTGGGGGGTCCCGCCTAGGTTCCTGGACAACCTGCGTGCCACCTCCTTGTCCTGCCGTGCTGGGGTGATGCAGTCACGTCCTGACCACCCCAGTCACACACCAGAAGTCCACTTTCTGCAGGCAGCCTTTGGCAGCAGCTGCAGGCTCTGCAGACACTGAGGACCCAAAGCTCGTGCGAGTTTTAAGGAATATTCTTGGGACGCTTTTTTCCATTGTGGCCCCCGTCCCCCACCATGCCCAGGCAGGCTCCCTTTAGTCCTGAAAGCCCAATTATTGGAGCTCAGGCATGAAAAAGAAACCAAGAATGACAAAAACCCTCCTGTCCTTCACAGCTCTCCCATCGGCACCGCTGCAGCATCTCCACAGCCAGCTGCAAACCCCTCCTCTGCACGGGCCGGGGCTCAGCCAGGGCAGCTGAGATGCTGTTTAACAGGTGAGTGAAGCAAACATCTCCATTGACTATGTCCAGCCTGGGAGTGGGAGCACTGGAAACCAGTGGCACAGGCAGATTTAGGATTAGAGCTCTCTGCTGTCTTTGCAGGCTTCGCTCCTCCCTCCCCTGGCACCAGCCAGGGCTCCCACACTGCCCCTCACGTCCTTGCAAGATCCCCCCCCGAGTCTCTGATTTGCCCCTTCTAGCCTTGTCCCATCCTCCTGCGATGGGAGGATTCCCTGACTCTTCCCAGCCGGGATGTCTCCCCCTCTCCTGCTCAGCTGTGAGCAACCCAGAGCCTTCCGCTCCTCCAGGTGGGAAATCCCGAGCCGAGGCCAGTGCTTTGCTGAACACACTGGTGCACAGAGATCAAACCAAAGAGATGCTCGTCAGGAAAAGCACCACAAACGCGCAGGGCTGGTTTTTCTTTTTCCCTTGTACCAGCCCCAGTGCTTGTGCTGTCCCCCCGTACGCCACCCCCAGAGACATCCCACGCTGACAGCCCCACAGGGATGCCCTGCAGCGCGGCCAGGCTGTCCCTCTGCACCTCTTGGGCCGCTCATCACTGTAATGCCCACCGCAGCCGCTGGTCTGATTTGTCTGGGAATTGCTTTTGCTGCTCGGTATTACTCTGTATTCATCAACATTTGATGAATTTGATGAACATTTGATATTCATCAACAAAAAGCATAGGTACATTTTTTTTTTTTAGAAAGCAAAACACAGACATTATTAAACAAATCAATTTATCCTCCTCTTTCTCTGAACAAGATTAATTGAGAATCGCTCTACACAGCTACAGGCCTCCCCACCACATTTTTAAAGGATGCTGTCTGAACTCTATTTTCTGAGCAAGTGCAACCAGAGCTCTCCTGTGTTTTGGATCACAAAGGAACAAATTCCCTTTTTGTCCCATAACGGCATGCTCTGAATGCAGTGATGTACGAGATCAGGAGATGGTCCCTGCTTTACTGAACTCACCCTGAGCTTTGGCTGGTTGCAGGTGCTCAGAGGCACACGGGATTTGTTTCAGTGGACAGCGATATGCTGAGAAAAGACAGCATTGTTCCAACTGACATGAAGACAGCACAGAAGGAAACACAACACGGGTTTTAGCTTGCTTTTCAGCTTAGGGTCAGTGCTGGGCTCCCGACGGGATTCATTCAAATCTCAGCCTAAGCTGCCTTGCCTTTATTGCCATTTCATTTGGATCAGACAAATGCAGTTAAGAGCACATCCCTTTTTTTTTCCAGCTAGGAGCTGCCTGTGCTCCCTAAGCCCCAGGCAGAGCCCTGCAGCTGGGAGAGCGCACGGTGTCAGAGGGGGACGTGTGGCAGCAGAAGGTTGACACGGTTGCGCACGGGCTGACACCAGGGAGAGCAACAGCGGGCAGGGCTTGGGCAGCTGCCCTTGCACCCTCTTCAGCAGTTGGGGGATTCATACACCAGACACCAAAATGTGGGTAAGAGCATGAGAACAGCACAGGGGGGAGCAGCCTGCTGCCCAGGACTTGCCTGTTTGATCAGCAGAGGTCAAGGTTGGGAGCTGAGCATAGTTTTGTTTTGTTCTGTTTTTCCTATCATTTTACATATTTTAACACAGGTTTAGACTAAAAACACCTCCCTTGATTTAAATTATATCTTGGCAAAGAAAACAATGACCAAATCTGCAAGAGCTGTTTCATTGCAAACGTGGAATGTGCACACAGCTGGGGGGGAAACCAGCAGGGACTGAAATCCTCTGGCTCGAGTGGGCACCTGAGCACCCAGCCCGCAGACCACCGAGTGCCCCAGCGTAACCCCACGGCACCCTGAACTGAGCCTGGGGCTTTCTGTCCCTCCCCTCTCTTCCCACCCCAAGTGCTGCTGCTCTGACCTGGGCACTGGGAGCCTGTGAAGAGCCCACCGTGGGGCTGGGGTGAGGGCCACTGTCCCACGACCTGAGAAAAGGTCCCCGCCACTGGGTTAGGTGGGTCTGCACTGCACCAGCGCTGTGCCTTGAGCTCCAGCGTGATGCTGGAAAAGGGAGCAGTAATGCTGCTCTGACAGGGCTCATTTGCTCGCTTCTCATAACAAAACTATTACGGTGGCTCTCAGGCGCTTCTGCATTTACAGGGTTTTCCAGTTAATTGTCATTTGAACTAGAGCGTAAATAGTTGGAAAGATTTTTCTTGATTAAAAAGTTTTCAGTGGTGAGGATTCAACAGAGCTCTGAGAAACCTTCCAGCAATAGCCTTGCTTTAAAGCCCCTGCCTGGCTTCCAGTAGGAACGCTTTTAGCATTGCATCGAACCCTCAATCCATTTTAATTTTGTCTGCTAGGAGAGCCTAATAACAACAATTAGGAGTCTCTTAACTTTCTTTCTGGTCAGTTAAATGATTGAGCTGACCTGGGGAAAGACTCAGACACAACCAGCTGCTGCAGGTGTTTAACTGCAAGCTCCGACTCCGAAATCCAGGACCCGACGCTCACTGTGGCACAGTCGAAACCTCCACGGGAGCTGCCCAAGAGGCCACCAAGAAGCACGAAGCACAGGGACGCTACTCTTCCCCGCAGAGACACGGGGCCTGAGCCAGCCAGCCAAGGGAGCACAGCATCCAAATTTACTCCCGTTTGCTCCAACCAGGTGCTGTAATCTTTTCACATATAAATTATCCTGGAGCCAGTCTCCTCATACGCAATAACCTGCGGTTGGGCTATTTGCAGAGGAAGGTGGACTCCCAGTGTAAGTCCTTTCTTACCCCAGGAAGCTCACTCTTTGAGGAGGACCTCTGCCCATGCCTAAGCACTAGGAAGAGAGGAGAGGAGAAGGACACCTGCTCAACATTTCCTGTCCATGCTCTCTCCCTGTGGGCCACAAAAACCAAACTCGGTTGGGCCAGAGGCAAGAAAGAGCTCATCAGGAGAGGGCTGCTTGTCTGGGAGGCCGATCTCTGCTCTACTGCCAGGGCTTGCTATCTTCTTGACGTTATGCGCAAATTAGCAAAAATTCAGCCATGCTTTTGAGAGTGAGACCAGACCCCAGGAGGCCTCCTTCCTGTTAGTCTCCTGACCCCTTAGATTCAGTTTTGTCTTCCTTAATCTCTGTGCCCAATTGCCCAGCTCCAGTGGGAAGAGCGCAGATGGCTCCTCACCTGGGTGAAGCAAGGAAACACCCTGTGCTGGTGACGGCACTTCCCAAGGAAGGCAAGAGAGGGTCCAAACTCCCAAACAAATGGAGCTGGGTCCAGGGCTCCCAGCCCCAATCCACCCCCAGAGGAGAAAGCCTCCAAACAGGGGGAGGAATCATGATATTGGACTCAGAATCTGCAAAAATCCAGACCAAATGCTCAAAATCTGCTTCAGGTAACAAGCCTGCCTATGTGAAGCGTGTTTTCCAGTCCTTTAACCATGTCACAGCTTCATCTCCCTCAGGTTCCCAGCAGTCCTTCTTGAGCCATAGACACCAACACGCCACCATCAAACAGAGCTGACACAGAAACATCCCTACTTCTGGCTCTTTTGCTGGGCAATTCTACCAGTAACGGGGAAACCCATCCTCAGAGCTGCCGGCTGAGGACTTCCCAGCACTGAGAGCAGCGTGAAAAGGAACAAAACCTTCACCAGACACATACATGGAGAAAGATGCACTTACCCACTCGTTCCAGGTCTCTGGGTCTGAGAGAAGCGCCAGTCTGTGTTAGGCTGAGCTTGCTGCAGAGAGAATAGAAGAGAGTTTTAACACCTCCATTCTTGCCTTTGAAAGTGAAAGCGAACCAATCCTGGATTATTTCAGCCTGGAATATCAGCGTATTCTTTAGAAGTAAAGCAAATCAATTAGAACAACAGAAAAAAAAAAAAAGCTGTCCCCCCCCCCCCCCCCCCCACCGTCCCTCTAG
>VXAL01003497.1:10891-54450 GCA_013399475.1 Chauna torquata
GGCTGCGGCGGGGCTCCCTGGTGGCCTGGCCTGGGCTCGCAGCTCGGCTTCTGCGGCTGGAGCTGCCTGTTTCTACTAACTCCTTCACGTGGCGGAAAATGAGCGGAATACCTGATGGTTGCCTGCTGTTCGTTTTAAATAAAATTGCGCGTTGTCTGTAGACGTCATCGCTGCGTGGAATACTGGTAAATAGCGACGTTTTCAAATAAAATGACTAAAAAGGAGCTTAGCTTACTTGAGGAGTTCTGAATTATTTGTGGGTTGTCGGTTCTAAGCCGTTTCCTTCCCAGATAGGCTGGAGGAGACATTGGTACTTGCCACATAAATGTCTAGTTGCTGAGCAACAGAAAAACGCTGAAATGACTTCATTCTAAAAGATCCATTATAACAATAAGTTCCTCAAATGGAATGGTGGTGCATTTCTGTTCTCCTTGCAGATAAATCCTAACTGGGAGGAGGGGAAGAAGTGACTGTATATGCTTTTGTAATGTAATTAGAATAGCTTGCTATGATGAGAGCTTCTAAATTTTTTTATGTGATTCTCTCCCATGTAGCTAAGTATCCAGAGATAAAAGCATTGATGAAGCCAGACTACAACTTGATCTGGGTGGTTGTACTGATGGTTCTTGCGCAGTTGACTGCATTTTATCTAGTTAAAGACCTGGACTGGAAATGGGTAGTCTTCGGGGCATATATTTTTGGAAGCTGTATTAGCCACTCCATGACTCTGGCTATTCATGAGATATCTCACAACAGTGCCTTTGGCAATGGCAAAGCAATGTGGAATCGATGGTTTGGAATATTTGCCAACCTCCCTCTTGGTCTCCCTTATTCAATATCCTTCAAGAGATACCATATGGATCATCATCGTTACTTAGGAGGTGATGGAATTGATGTGGACATTCCTACCAACTTTGAAGGCTGGTTTTTCTGCACCCGCATTAGGAAGTTCATATGGATTGTTCTTCAGCCATTTTTCTATGCCATTAGACCTCTCTGCATCAATCCCAAACCAATTACTCGACTTGAAATCATCAACTTGTTGGCTCAGCTTTCCTTTGATGTCATGATATATTACTTATGGGGAGTCAAATCCATTTTTTACATGCTTGCTGGTTCAGTACTGGGACTTGGATTGCACCCGATTTCAGGACACTTCATAGCTGAACATTACATGTTTTTAAAGGGACATGAGACTTATTCCTATTATGGGCCACTTAATTTGCTCACTTTTAACGTTGGCTATCACAATGAGCATCATGACTTCCCCAATATTCCTGGCAAGAGCCTTCCACTGGTAAGTTTACTTCCAAGGCCATTCTTTTTCTTAAACTGAGCTGTACTCTGATTTGAAAATCAGGTAGAAAATGGAAGAATGGAAGTTAGAAGAATATGGCATTTTTTTCTGTAAAACAAACAAAAACCACAAACCCAACAAAAAACAAGAGTTGAGTGATGAAGGGGGAAATCCTGAACAAACTTTTAATGTGCTGTCTGCTCTCCTCTCTTCCATAAAAGGAGAGGAAACGCACGTCATAATAGTATCTTGGTTTTATGCTTTGTACTAACTTTAAGCTTCTGTAATTAGTCAGCCTTTGGTATTCTCTTTCAGTTTGGAAATATGCAGGAACTAGTTAAGAAAGTTGCAGGCACCTTCAGAATTTTGTCAGCACTGTTTTTGAAATATTAAGTAAAATATTGTAATGCATGCTTATCCTTCAGCCTCTCATCAGAGACATTCTCTGGTGGGGGGCGGGGGGATAAGGTTTGAGGTACTGCTAATGTTTGTTGTACTGTTGACAAATGTTTAATAGCTTTCTGTTGTGGAGCAGCTCAGTTTTTTTAGTGAGAACCTTTGAACCCTAAATATCAGCTGTACACTGACAATTAAAGCTTCAGAGCTGAGACTTAGACCTGTGATATCTGCATAAGTAGCAGATGTGAATTTTCAAATTGTTTCCCTCCGACTTCAGTCTTTGCTAGTTTCTTTTAAGTGGGAACTTAATTCTTGCTGTATTTAATTCTAGTTGTTTCTCAGTGAGAACACAGGTGTCCAGGGTTACACCTAAAGCAGATCTTCAGTGAAAACTGTTTTTCATAACACTAAACTTGCAGTTTGACAGAATCTGTAGTGTTGGTAGCTTTGTTACTGCACTTGATAAGTGAGACCTGGTAAGCTTGTGCTTCAGTGGAGTCTAAACTTAACTGACTTCCATTATCAGCAGTGGAACTCTAGGTGAGCTACTTACTCTAGCACTTCTTTGGAAAGATAGGGTTTTTATTCAGTTTGAGACTGTTTTTGTTTAGTTTTTTCTTTTTAATTTAAAACAAAAAAGATTTCTTAATCATAGACTTCACCTTTCAAATATAGCTTAAGTTGCTTGAACTCACTGTAACTCACGGTTGATACCTAGATCAGTGCTGGTGAACCAGATTTCACTTCATGCATACTAGTTCTAAATAGGGAGGGTTTTTTTTTTCAAGCATTTCATTGTAGAGGTAAAAACCATCTCTGCTACAGGACTGTTAATCTACAGCTTTGATAAGAAAACAAAGCCTTTTCTTTAAAAACAGTGTAGTTAATTTCATTGGACTAGATTGCTGTGGGATGATTGCTGAAGTAATGGGGGTACTGGTGAACTGAAAATAATTACTGTTGAATGAAAGTATACTGGTTAGATGACCTATTTTATAGGTGTGATGATGGATCAAAAGTATCCTCAGCTCTGAACCAAGCATGTAAATATCTTGATTTTGTTTGCTTACAGAAATTAATATTTCCTGTCTAAAACTATGGAATTTAGTAAAAGCTCAGTTCTGTTCAGGTTTTTAAGGTGTTATATGGTTGGCTATATGTAATCATTAAGGATATCTGATTGAAACTCCAGTACTCCTAGTTTAAAAAAAGTGTACACTGCTTTAAAAAAAAGTACTCTATATGTCTAAGAGTAAAAGCTTGAGAAGCTCTTTCTAAGGTCAGGCATTGAAGAATAAATATAAACAAGATGTTCCTCAGAAATAATTTGTTCTTCTAAGTACTGAGGTTTGAAACTACATACTGAAAATGGCTGTGTTAAGTTACTGCAATTTTGCAACATTTTTTAGTGATACGTGTGTGTATGTATGTGAGTCAGCTCTGAATTGAGTCACCCACTTCAACCAGCAATCCAATGGCTTACTTGCTTTCTTTGAGTTGGTGAGCTGCATTGTTCTTCAGGCAAATGGACTTCAGTGTTAGGCTTAGTTTGTTCTGGTTAACTTCCAGTGTACAAGCTTCACATGAAGTTTACTTAACCACTAAATTGTTTCTTCTGTCAAAAATTTCATTGACACTAATAGCTTTTCTTCTAGAATCTGACATCTAAAATAAAGTTTCTAGTGTTCTACATTAAGATACAGGTTGAAGATTGTAAAGTTGTCAAGATGGTGCTAATATAAATAGTAAATGAACCTTTTATCTCTCTTTAGGTGAAGAAAATAGCAGCTGAATACTATGACAACCTACCACAGTATAACTCTTGGATAAAAGTACTTTATGACTTTGTGATGGATGACACAATCAGCCCATATTCACGCATGAAAAGGCAATTAAGGGGTGAAGTGAAACAAGATTAAACTTGTGGCAACCAAAAAAAAAGTTTGAAATGTCTGCTTGCTTTAAAGTGACTGGTACAAGGTCTCTTGCAAAAGATGTTAACTGGTGTCCTGAATTAAGATCTACAGCAACATAGCAATGCATTCTTAAGAATTTTGTAGCAGACTACTATCAGCTATAACATTCCTAGCAGTCTTCAGATTCATTGGTTAAATGTATGTATGTTTGCCTAAAGATCAGTGTTATATGCATTATGCTAAATCACTTTGTTACAGGATTTACTTTGGCAGGTGTTAAGTTGGTGCAAAGTATGTTTGGCTTTCAATATTTTAAAAGTCCTCAATGTAATACACTGCCCACACAGTGCTATTTAGATGACTGTAGTATTAAGATGCTGTACTTGCCTGTTAATTCTAAATTAACATGATTTGTTAACTTAAATCTTCTGTTGAACTTGTTTCCTGATTTATGGGTGGAAGAACTAAATTTGCACAGAAATGTTGTCTGCTTTTGTTTAAATCTGTAATGTCATTTGAAGTATTACTTGAAAGTGCTACCTGTCCCTTAAAGGAGCAATCTATCACTTAGAATGAAATTGGCATGTTCTAGATAGCTTGTGTGATGTCCTGGTAAAAAGGTAGGGAATTTAATGGTATCACTATCTTTGAGGGTCCCCACCTACTCTTTAAACTGCTTGTGTTAGCATATAGCTTGAGCAGCCAGCATTTGGCATCTTACTGGGTAACTTAGTATAACTGAGATTTTTTTTCATACTGCAAAAGTCTTGCAATGTCTTGGAGTTTTTACTCATATGCAGAGTAAAATGACTAGGTAGAACCTAGCTGTTTTTGCTGTTACTGTGGTTTTAAATGCTAACACTAATATTTATGCTTGTTTGGAAATGTGGCTTGTATGGAAGACTGAATCAGTTGAAGCAGATACTGTTCTGGCAAACAATGCTAGCTACAACCACTGGCAACTCAACTTTTTTGGCATTAGTCACTTGTGTACACAGAAAGGTGTTGCTAAATGTTGTTGATTTTTAAACCTTCAGTACCCTACATAAATACCGGTTTTCCATACGTATCAAAATGTGGTGAGAGCACAGGTGATGCTACTGTATTCCCACTTTAAAAACTTCTTAAGCAGGAAATTGAGAATGAATAGACTTACTGAGCAGTGAAGAATCCCTACATACCTCAGCACAGTATGTCTTCTCTCATTTACTGCATTGGTGATAGCTTTAAGCTGATGGATATGAATCACTCTTAGATATCAAATGGTGATTCTATATATTCTTCACTTAAAAGATGGAATCTGATGAAGGTGGAAGTCTCAGGCTGCTCTCCACCCTGGTCTGCTGTAAGTAACTTAGTTTTTAGATGCCTTTAAGTCCTGCAGTTTTCTTTTTTGGAAGAAGCTGAGTACCTGATAAGAATGCATTTACATCTTAACCCTCAACTGACTGTGGTCCTGTTTTTAATAAGTAACTTGCTTTTTTAAAGCATGGGCCCTTCCTTATCTGTGGTTAAGTAATAGAAATGGTATGCAAGTGTGCCAACCATTTAGAAAGCAACTTCGTTATGATGCCACTGATGTGGTAGTGAGCGAGCATATTGCCCAGGGTACAGTGTAATGTCAAAATATACTTTATCCAGTATTTTTATGTGTAATTATAAAGCAAAGATTAACATTGAGTGGATTTTTAATGGGTCCCCTAATGCTGAAGAACTGAAGCTTTAGATAAAGCTAATATTACTAAAGCAGCTGCAAGAAGACTTGTCCTATTGGGTGGTGTTGCAGTATGAACAGTAAAGAATTGCTGCATTTTTTTCCTACTCAGAAGGAAACTGAGTTTGGAAGACTTGAATAGGCTTAAGTTGCAAAACAGTTTTTAAGCCCCTTCTGTATGACTTCCTCAACTGAGGAAGCAAACAGTGGTATTAAATCTCTTCAGTGTCAATGGTTCACCATAGCTGAAAGAAGGATGGAAAGTTTCTCCAAAAGGTTTTACAGCTAAAAGGTAATGTGGAGAAGCTGATTATCTTAAGTATTTATCTAGGAAAACTGAGAGATCTAAGGTGAACTTTCATCCTTGGGCTTAGTCACCTACCTCCAACTCTGATTATATTTTACTTCAAGAAGTGCAGAATAGTGGTGAATTCTGAGGGAGGTATCTATGCTTGCCATAATCTTTTTGAAACATCTGCTACTGGCTACTATTTGGAGAGCGCTTACTGGACTAGGTTAGTTTGAGCCAGTAAGACTTATGTTTGGAACAAAACTGTCACCTGATTTTTTGCAAGCATTGGTGACTACCATTCTAAGGTATCTAACTTCTGTGCATTGCATGAGACATGTCTGCATCTAACTTCATTAGGAGGGGGATTTTGCTAGAAGCAGATAATCTAAAAGCTAACCTATCTTGCAGCATAGTTTCATCCCTAAAAGAAGTTAGGAACGTTTCTGAACCACTGGCAAAGGAATTAAGATCAATTGGTATACTTTACTTGTATTTGATCTATTCTAAATAAATAGTTTTTTTCCAGTCTAAAGGCATGGCACAGAAGTAAGAAACATTAACAGAAGGTTTCTTATACATATGGGGCATCTAGTTATTGTTTTTAAGGAATTAGTTTTCATTAATGCTATTAAAATATCTGGCAGAAACAGCTTAATATAGTTCTTGAAATACTTAACCTGAAAGATAAAGGAGGCTTTGACTAATCAGTGAAGACCAAACTCAACCTAAAGAGCACTAAGGACTGTGACAGTCTTATCTTTTTAATTCTATTCTGATGGAATTGGCTAACTTCACCCTTTCAACATGCTTGTTAGGGTTTATTTACACAGGAAGGAATAATCTTACTAGTTTGTCAGACAAACTTCATAAAGTGAAATCAGCTCCCTCCCCCAATTATTTGAAGTTGCTTAAATGGAATAAGTAATACATCCTGGAGCCTGATGATACTAGGTGTGAGTTTTCCCACAGGACAGGTGTGGATATATTCCTATTTCAAAGCAACTTTTGCCTCTGGCTGTCTTGTTTTGCTGTTGAACCTGTCTGCTTCAGAACAGTAGCCAATTACCATGGATTAAATGGCTGCACAACTCCATACTTTCAGATCCAGGGCTAGGCTTTTTACTTAAAACCATGTCAGCTGAAAAGTAGTCATGACTTTTGGTTCTGTATCTATATTAGTTTTTGTTAAATCTTTAAATGTAGCTGGCAAGTGCATAACATACTTAAAAATAAATGAAAATATCCAAATACTGAGAAATTGATCTTTTCAAGGTAAACAGGCACTGATACATAATGAGCTCAGTGGTGCACCTCTGCCTCCTTGGATGTTATCCTTGCATCTGATGAAGTGGCACGCTGCTGTGGAACTTAAAGCTAGTTTTCCATACTTAATGAGGTTCAACAACCAATAATGTGGTCTTACGCTGTTTGCTTTTCTGGTCACTGACCAGTTCTCTTTTGCTTAAAGTGTCAATGCTATGGATGAATTTGCAGGCTACCATACTTACCCTGTTGGATGAAGAGGAGAAAAGTTGCTTTCAGGTTGTGAACTTGCCTGGTAAGTGGTTCAAGACACAGCTTTTGGAAAGTGCACTTCTTTGTAACTTGAAAGTCTTAAGGCAAAGCAAGCTCTGCTGTTTTAACCTTGCACGTTGTAAAGCACAGAGCGCCTCTTCTAGGTCTGCCAAGACCCTTTCCTGCGACCTTCTACAGGTAAAAGCAATCTGACAAATAGGTGTCTAAACCATGTAGATATGCCCTTAGTATAGCAATCTGCAACTCCACATATGCAATTCTCTATCAAATACTATATTTCATAATCAAGCCTGCAGTGATAAAAGTTTAGCAATGACAAATATTGTAAACTTTTCCTGTTGAGTCAAAAACAAGACAGCAAATTTTTGTGTTGAGAGTTCCCTGGACTGTCTCTGCCCATCTGTGCTTAAGTTATCACCTAACATGCCCTGATACAGAGTCGTTAATCTCATTTAGATATGTGGCTAGCCTCAGGAAAAGGGAGAGAAGAATGGCATGGTGAACATTTTTTGATCTTTTCCCAACAGAAACAAGAAAAGAAACTAGAGGGAAAACTTTCTGTAGCTACATCTGCTAGTACAAGAAGTAGCTGTGTATGCAGAACAAAGTAGTGGTCTCTGTACTGTATTAAAAGGCTTGTTCCTTGAAGTGGTGCCTATTTTCTATGTACAGGCACAAGTGATTTTGCATTTTATCTCTTACCAAGTTTTTATCAGTGATGTGTACTGTAGCCTAAGCAGAATTTCCCATAAGAAAAAGTAACAGTGTGGGTACAACACTTGTGTGAACAGTCAAACAGAGCTGAGTTGCATGTTCTCCTGCTACTTGACAAACATGTAGCCCAGACAAGGTAAGCAAACAGGATATGGACATTTGATCTTTTTCAGTCTTTCAACTTCAACTTTTCTGGTAACTTCAAACCTTCCTGCACCCCATTTGTTTTTCCAATGTCACTTTTTAAAAGAAATGATCATCAGACACCTTGAATATTAAACATGTTTTGTTTAACAAGACTACTGTTACTACTACTTGAATACTAATACTACTGCTACTTGAACAGTATTTCCTCCTTGATCTTGTTCCTACCTTGCTTTCTTGTTCTATATATATACATGCACAGGCATCTTTCCATTGGAAGAGGAAAGGAGGAAATTCTTAGTATATATGCCAGGGCTTGCGGACCTGACTCATTCATAAGCTCATCAACTACAGCTACACTTAAGCCTAGTATGGAATTTTCCTCTATATATCCATAAAGGAGAAAACATTCATGGGGTTATTTTCAATTGTAAAAGACTGGCTTGCTTGCCACACCTTTTTCCAAGAAAGGGTGCCAAATATTTCTTAAATTGTATCACTGAAGTTGCATCGCAAACTTTTTCTATTCCTGATCAAGTTTTTATATGTAGCTTGTTTTTTGTTTGAAATTAATGTCATAGGCAGCTAAAAAAAAAAATGATGGCTAGAATTATACCTAAAGCAGAACTGCTTGCAGTTTCAACACTGATATTTGAGGTAGCACCTACTGTTTTTATATGGCTCCAGCTTGATTTCTTTTTTTTCATTGGTCAACTCTTTCAAACAGTCAAGTGAATTGAGTATGTTATTGTACTAAAGGTTTCACAGCTTGCTTTCAAACAGTTGGAGCTTCTGGTAAAGCAAAAATTTTTTTAAGAAAAACTGTGCAGTTGTAGAGGTAAAACAAAGTTTAGGTAACATAGGTTCTTGCATAGTTCTGTATATGGCATCTATTTAGAATTTCACATCAAATTGTCATTTAATTAATATGCACTAACTGTATCACCTCACAGTAACAAACATCCACAAATGAAACAACTTTGAGGTAAAATGTTCCTTCACCTTAGATTTTATTTTAAATCATAGTAATTTTTAAAGCTTAAAACCAAGATTTACAATTACAAGCAGGCACATCTGCTTTATGTGCAGGGACTTTGTTTGTCATGTGGGCCACAACTTAAGCCACTGAGTCTCATGCTTTCCCACAGAAGGGAGGATATCATATCATGCTGTGCAAAAGTACAAGCTGCCATAAATGTTGATATTTTTAAAACAGAAGTCTGATGATTAGTTACTTGTAATAGCCTTCCATGTTTACCTTTGGGGAAAAATGTGGAAGATCTCTGAACTACCATCTGACAGATGAATAATCTAGGTTGGAAGGGACTACTCCCTCTCAAGGCAAGGTCAATTTGAAATTAGATCAGGTTGTTCAGGGTCACATCTAGCAAAACATGGCAATCTGCTTAAATCAATTAATTTTATGCTGACAATCACAGGTTTGAGTAGGAGATCAAATGATCTTCCTCTTAAAGTAGGGGGGATGCTTACAGAATGAACTGTTGCTTTCAAAAACTGTTCCATAGTTTTTATACGGAAATCTCACCACTTAAAATATTTTAGAGTACAGTATTAGCAAACTTGACTTTCTGTGAAATTTGCTAGCAGAAATTGTCCATTTCCTTTTCTGCTACTGGACTGACAGTTGGACTGCTTTCAGGAAGAGTAAGACTGATCAAAGGTAGTTACTGAGATTAATGTTGCTTTAAGTAGCTCTTTAAACAACTTTGTAGTATGATAACAGCAGTAAAAAATCTATGAATGCTCGTATGTTTCAGAAATCAGTTGCCCAATATCCATAGTGTTTTGTCATAACTTGGATACCAGTTAGCTGATGCTGAAAGTTATGACTCTCTTTCCAAGATAGAATTTCTTGTATTACAAAAAATACAGCTCTATGGTAAGACCTTATTGTAAGAGCAAATAAAAAATAAATGAATCTGATCAAGAAAATACTGAAAAATGCTATCAAGTTGATTCTTGGCAGTATTTTGAAGACATCTAGAAGAATGAACTTGAGCAAAACTGGAAGTCTGTTGCATACTGTAATAAATGTAAAAAGGGTTTTTTTTGAAGCATACTCATTAACTAAGATTTGTTTTCAGTTGTGAACTAATATATCACTTAAGAAGTAAAAGGAAAATTGCAGCTTGAGGCTTTTCCTTGACCTGTTTCTTAAAAACAGTAATATTTTCTTTCTTCCAGAGGATATCAAAACAGTTAAATTGAAATCACTAAGAATTTACTGTTGTTGCAGTTTTGTCTGTTTAAAAAAAAAAAACTAGTAAGCTTGTTAGTTAACTTCTAATTTCTTATGCATCTTAGGTAGCTGTTAAATCGTAACATCATAGCATTTCTTAGATAAGATTTACTGTCTCTTAGATAATTAAGACAGCTTGATATCTCTGGATTGTTTCTTTTGATAAGGTAAAAAGTTGTCAGAAGCTCTGAGAACCTGTGCTGGCATAATTGTGTGTCACTGTATTTGGGAAAGGTATGATTAATGGTATGAAAACATACAGTGCACCACTTTCCCTGTCTACTTTCACAGTTCTTTTCTCTATGTAATTCTTCCAGAGTCTTTACTCTTGAAAACATAGCCGTTTTTATTAATAGTTTAAAACGGCTATTTGAGCAGTAGAAATGTTGAAGGATGAGCCTGTCTGCTTCTGAGGGATTTCTGATTAAGGGTGCCAAATATTGTATCAGAATAGCCTTAGATATTTAGCACTGAAAGTGTTTATTTTTGAACTGTAAATGGTGATGAGTAGAAAGTGTATATTGTATTTTTCTTATTCTGGAAGTAGCTAAACTAAGGATTGTTTACAGCAGTACATTACAATGACATTTTTTCAGGTACAGTATAAAAAGTTTAAGGAGACTTGGTACAGCTTATTTCCAACCTCTCTTGAAATCTGGCACAGGTATTACAAAATTCTCCACAAAAGTCCTTCTTCTGGGAATTGTCCAAATGTATCACCTGCACAGTGACTGCCGCAGTCCTTCATACATTATTTGATCCTAACAGTGCCAAGATAAGAGGGGAGGGGGAAACACTTCAGACAACAGTAAAAATACATGCAACACTTAAAATTTACATATTATTTAATAATAAGGGTGAAACAAACCAAGTATGAGCTGCTAGCTCTATTCAAAAAAAAGCTAATTAACAGCAAAAAAGATCCTACTGACCTTGTAAATGAGACTTTCCAGTGATAGTCACCAATTGTATGTAATTAACAGAAACCTTTGGCAGACTTCTTACTTCTTATTGCCATGCTAGGCTCAGAACACAGCTTCACAAGAAAGCTACTGCTCTCTTTGCCAGGGGAGCTGCTGAATTGATGGTGTACTCCCTCATTTGCTTCTGCCAAAATGAGCAGACAAGATCTTCTTTTGCTAGTCTTTGTTAACTCTAACTGTTCCTTAATCCTTTTCACTAGTCACTCAAAATGACAGTTTTGAGGAAGTGAATCCTCAGAGGTTAACTTTTTACTGAAATTAACTGCATTCAGATGACATCTGTTCATAGCTTTAAAAACTTATTATAGTTTGTCTCTAGTCAACCAGTTAAACCAAAAGCAAGTCTAACTCGGAGATGCACATGGGATGGAAAAGAAGAGTAAGAAGCACTAGATTGGTGAGATTCAGCTTTGTGTTTTTTTGGTATTCACAGGAGATTGTGTAGAGATTGATTGAATTTGTCTAGCAGATAGGAAGTCCCATCTAGAAATGGGAGATAATTCTTGTATTTCAAAAGATGCTTCAAAATACTTAAACTTTTTCAGATAGATTTAATTGAAATATAGGGCTCTGAGATATGTAATACTAAAGGTGCCTTTGAGATGCAGAATGCCATTTCTGGTTAATTCCTAAGAATCAGAATGAGTACATCCGAATACTTACCAGTGATTGCTGTGTTACAGAAGTTGTGTAAGTTCTTGTGCATAAGCCAAAGATCACTTCAAAAATGTTTTTAGAAAACATTATAGGTTTAGGTTTATAGGTTACTAACCATCAACATATAATAATAAAAGTGAATAGTTAACTGATTTTCTCTGGCTGTTGTTTGAAGTGAATATACTAAAGTATTCTGACTGCAGTACACTCCTGACTGTACATGAAGACCTATTAACAAACTGCAGCAATAACAATTTGTGTATTTATTACCTTCTCAATTACAGTAAGATCAGTGAACAGCATCCAATCATTAAATATAACTAGCCATAAGAACCTTTAAAACACAAACTTCCTTGACAAATGCAAATCATGAAGAGACAGAAGAACCGAGATGGTAAGTCATATCTGAAAACTGTCTTTTGCACATTAACAGAAATGGCTGAGCACCTTTGGGTGCATATGCATTTGGGGGGAAAAAGGGTGCTAGCAAAGTGTGTTGAAGTCCAAAGGCCTTGACTTTTAACTGAAAATTCCACAGATATGAGGTGAAGGTCAGGTGAATAATCTGGAAGTGTCAGTTAAAAGTTGAAGGTACTGAACTGAAACCTAACGATGACAACATGGTAATCAACCTACCACAACGCATCACTTACAGGTGGAAAGGGAGACTTTCATTTCTGAACTTCTGAAAAAACATCAGGTTTATTTAATGCGGAAAACAGAGGTAATGTCAATTGTTTGAAATGCATGCAAATATATTGCAACCTTAAGTGTTTCCACAAGTCTCTAGCATATAAAGAGTAGCTCTTACATACTTAAAGCTATTCTTACCTTTTTTGATACTGAAGATTTCACTTTCCTAAAAGCTTCTTCAAAGTGTTTATGGGAAATCCTGATTTCTCCTTAAAGAATAAAACATATGTTACTAAACAAAACTGCAAGCAAGTGACAATCAAGTGATTTTTGCATGTATTTCAGTGCAGCAGTTGTGAAAACTAACTCCAAGTGCTCATCAGTTGGATGAGATCTAATTGAATAGTGTTATGAACATCTGAACTGTTGTACTTAATATCTTGTCTATGATCATAGAATCATAGAATATCCTGAGTTAGAAGGGACACAGAGGGATCATAAAGTCCAAATCCTGGATCCATGCAGGACCACCCAAAAATCAGACTGTCTGAGAGCGTTGTCCAAACACTTCTTGAACTCTGACAGGCTTGGTGCCATGACCGCTTCCCTGGGGAGCCTGGTCCAGTGCCCTACCACCCTCTCAGCAAAGAACCTTTTCATAAGATCCAGCCTGAACCTCCCCTGTTGCAGCTTCATGCCATTCCCTCGGGTCCTGTCACTGTCATCAGAGAGAAAAGATCAATGCCTGCCCCTCCACTCTCCCTCGTGAGGAAGCTGTAGGCCGCCATGAGGTCTCCCCTCAGTCTCCTCTCCTCTAGGCTGAACAATCCAAGTGACCTCAGCCACTTCTCTTATGTTTGAGGCAAGTTCTAAATCCCTATATCCCTTGTACCTTGAAACAAAGGATAATTGTTTATTTCAGAATGGTATTTTAGGTATAAATGTTTCTACGTGCCAACTGAGACTTTCATTGTCAAAGATGTTGAATTAACTGCAGCTTACATCAAATTCAGTTAGAATTCAAGTACCTTAACCCTTCTGGAAGTAAATGTCTTTGTAATGTGAACAGGATGTGCAGACATGAAAAAATATTTAAGACTTCTCAATATATCTGTTACCTGAGTTAAGAAAAACTTTCTTCTAAGTTCTGCTGTATAGCAAAAGACTACACAGCAGATGGAGGTCACTAAAAATGAGAACTTGTTTAAGATCCAGATAAAGTTCATTGAACTAAATGTAAACCTTGCTGCTTTTTCTCATCTCATGTCTCTGAAGCTTTTATTCAAGGTTCCCACAACCATATAAAGTTATACCAGTAAAAACAAAAGTGTAAATTGAAAGTTTGAATGTAAGTACTTTAATTTATTTCCCCAAGGCAACACCTACTATTAGTAAGAAAAAACTCAACTTGGGTCTTTCACAGAAACCAAATGGCTTTAACAATGACTCATCAAAACTCTATTAAATATCAAAAGAAAGCTATGACAATTTCATTTCACTTTCACTTTTGTTTTTAAGTCTCTTTAATCAAATTATGAAAAAAATATAGTCTCAGCTATAGGGAGGAAGGAGGGGAAAGGAAAAAAACAGCATTAGTCAGCTAGGAAGACATTAAGGACATGACTATCAGAGAAAGTCACAGTGAAACAGTATGATACAAATTTAAGTGTATTAGCTATGGCGAGGTATAAGCAAGCTTTTACCTATTGCTAGGTAGCCTACCTCAGCAAAAGTAGGTTAGGCTGCTTCATGTTTATTGTGTGGTAAAAGCAGGCACAATGCTTGCTAATATGAAGTTAGCTGTCAGTAACCTATACCTTGGCTACTTGCATTAACATAGTTTGCCTTGATTTCTGATAACAAAACCATTTAATCTGGATAACTAAGTATGAATGTCTTATATTTTTTACAACAATTTATATTCTCTTCAATTATGCTTTAAAATCAAAGTATATCAACAGGTATAGCCTTTTTAAAATAAGACTATGTACTTAAAATTTCAAATGAGACTTTTTTTTCCTATTTACTTAAATGAGTGAAGGATAACTAGTTCCCTTTCTTCTTTTAATTTAGAAGTATCAAATAGGAACCAGATCTTGCTTTTCACAGTCAACAGGAAAGATACAAAACTTTAATATATCACTTGTGAAAACCATACTTGCTCTTAACTGATAAAACAAGAAGCCTCACAGACTCTTTGCTTAACAAGATCAGCTTTACGGACGATGCAAGTGATGTGATGTCAATGGCTATCTTTCTGCATTATTTTTTTTTTAAGTGACACTCAGAGATTAGGCCATAGTTTAGAAGGTCAATGAATTTTTTTTCTGTATTGGTCTTTGCAGCTGAAAATGTTAAGAGATTCTCGTACCCTATAGATTCTTTGTAAGTAGATCAACTTGAGGTAAATATACCGGAAACATTAAACTAAAATAGGTCAGGATGTTAACAGTAAGTCACCAGAACCAGACAGTGTTCCCCCAAAGGTTCTGAAGGAACTTTAATGCACAGTTTTTTGATTCTTATAGGAAATGTCACAAAAAGGATACCTTTCCATTCTCTCTATAAAAATGTCCCTTCAAGTAAACCTTAACATAGCTGAGTATTTAAAAAAAAAAAGTGAATTTATTCCAGAGGGAAAAAATACATTCAGGTACAAGGAAACAAGGAGGTTGCAACAGTGGTTTCTACAGAATCAAAAAAATCAGCCCTGATCTCAGCAAAGTAATTCTAGGGAATTGAATGATGAGGGACACATAGCACCCATCTACAGCCACATTACATTGCGTGGGAGGGGAGTTAGTTGTGTGTGTTCTGTGGTAACACTGAAGGAAGAAATTCTCCTGTGTACACACACTACCCTTCTGAAGATAAAAACGAACAAGTTTCAAATCAGAAACTACCTTACACACTTTCATACCAGCCAGGGCTGACATCTTGGAAACCCGAAAACAGCAACTGCCCAAACAAACAGCCACTACCAACATGCAGATCAACCTGTTCACATTTTATAGACTTGCTGACTGCCAATGGATCCATATAATCAGTGGTCAGGCTGCAATCCTAAACTTAAAGGCTGAATTCAAATGAGTAACATTTTTGAATCAAACCTGCTGCGCTCAGAATAATCATAAAACAGGATAAATTCAGAAATTTTTAGGTATAATCAAGAGCTTTTAACTGTAGTTTCCATCTACAGCAAGCAAAATGGGTAACCAGTTCATACAACAATGAAAGATTTTTATAGTTCTCCCCCTCAAATGAACATGCCAGCTCCCTTATAGCAAGAAATACATAGATTCTGCTCTGTTAACCTACTGTTGTTAAAAACAAATAAGACAGTACACATTAGATCAAAAAGAATGATTCAAAACCATTAAAATTCCAGTCTGGTTCTCAGAAATCAGAAGCATAATGAAAGCCTAATATATTTTCCAAGGCCATCTGACAAGTCACAATTCCATCTTAGCTTTACATTTTGACTTTTAAGTAAAATAATAAAAGAATTTACTGGAAAAACATAGACACACACGTTATATAACGAGCTTCAATTTCCAATTATGTACTCCTATTTGTATGCACAGAAGAAAAAAAAACAGGAAAAAGCAACTTAAAACAAAAATACACAGAGATATGCAAGGGGCAGAAATTGTACTTGAAACAGTTTATAACTCCCTATTAAAGTCCTGGCAAGAGCCACTGATAAGCTGAACACCTAAGATGAAAAGTCACACTGCTTTTCCTAGCAACGTTACAACTAGATGCATGTATTCAATTACACAATACAATTGTGCCAAAGGTATGCGATTAGTGTGTTTACAGTTACAGCTGTACACAAATCTGCAAATAGGTCAGTATAATTAGTCTTTGATAACTATGTGAAAATTAGGCAAAGAGGTATTCAGTCTAGCACATAACTTGTCAGTTTACACTACCATTAACATTGACTTTTCTTTAAGGTTACAAGGTTCAATTCTTTTAGTAAAAAACATTACGCTAAACCTCCAGCATAACTGTTTTTTCCGTTACTCTCCCTTACATCTACTTCAACGATACTTACATTTTCTGGAAACAAATATGACTTGATTTTTGTTTGGATCAGAAGTTATCAAACATTTATGCACAGCACGCATGCCTTTGTGCTTGTATTAAACTACGTTAAACACTTTACATTTCATTTATCTTCTCATTCTTCTGTTAAGATTTTTGTAAAGATTTCTTACCTTTCTTGCTTGTATTATTTCGCATGGCCATTTCCTGTCTCAATGCACAAATTGAAGCCTCACGCACTAAAGCGGAAAGATCTGCACCTCTACAGATAAAAACAAAACAAAGTTATTTTAGGATAAATCATCTTTTTGACACTGGCATGTAAGTAAGCAGGACAATGCAAATAATTATAAGAGACTGGGAAAAGGCAAGGGAATTTGCAAAAACCTCTGCAAAAACCCACAACATAAATTATTAAATAAAAAAATATGAAAAATCAAAGTCATAGCAGTTCCACTTTAAAACCTATAATACCTTACAGACTTAAGTTAGAAATTGAAAATAATTTATTTGCAGAGCTAAATGCATGAATGTTTAGCACGCATCAATGGGCTACATTTCTCTTTTCCTTCCTATACATAGAGCTGCATTCCTCCCTCTACTCAACACACAAAGAGAGCACAGCAAACCTACTGGGTACCTTAGGAAGAAGGGAGAGCACAATACGACAGAGAAGGTTCACCTTAAGAATACTGGGAAGAAGTCCAAGGACTACCTAGTGCTGTAAGCTTTATTATGGAGTTAAATCCTCCAGATTTTAGCCTCAGATTAAGACCAAGTGAATGAGAAGCAAGTGAAGAGGCAAAACCCACCCATCATCAAAAATGTCAAGCAGCATTTACCACCCAGCATTATCAAAAATGCCAAGGGATTGATTAATATTGTGCCACTTGGTAGGAACATGATAGATTTTTTTTTGGTATTGGTCTTAATGAAAGATTCAAATGGAATCACCCATTATTACAATACAGAGTTGATTGCCCAAAGCTGGATCCACAGATAAATTAACATGCTCTTAAAATAATGGCATCCACAAAATGTGGGTAGATCAGTCTTTTGAAATATTTGTTCCCAGTTTCCAGCTGTTAAACTTTTCACAAGCCTTCAGACTGATGTAAGTTGCTGAACAAAAGAAAATGTTCACAATTAACTCTCCATGCTTCATTTGGTGATGCTAGAAATACTACTGTATTTAAACACTCCCCAACCCCTGCCCAGGGATGCGGAGAGAACACAAACTCCTCTCTCCTAGATCTAAAACACGGACAAACTAAAAATCATTACTGGTTGTAACCTCCATTTCTAAGATTAAAAAGCAATATTGTGACAAGCAGCATGTTATAAAGATTCTTTTGTGAACTCCAGAAACTCATTAACTACCAATAAATCATTTAACAGATTAAAAATTTCTGAAGTTCTGTAGAACACTGACTTTGCAAATTACTTTGATAGAGATGGCTATCAAACTTTCCTAAAAAACATACGTTGGTATTCACAAAGCACAAGGTGGAATAGGCCCTCATTATTACTGTGTCAAACATTGCTTTCAAGTGTGTGAGAGAAGAACTTAGTTCTGGTTGTTTAACCTATTTGCTTTCACCATCAGTGTGTATGGATCAAGAACTTAAAGAGGGCTCTTTTATCCTCAGATTATGCAAGCATTATAAAATACAACCAAGCAAAGCTAACATGAAAATATGGCCTCTATTGATCTGTATTTACAAGATGAAGAGGGCTATTCCAGTTGACAAAGGTTTTAGCGCCCATATACTCCTACCAAGTCCTTAGAAAAAAGCACAAGTGAAAGCAAGAAAAATAGCATATAAACCCTTAAAGTTACAAGATCCTCTTGATGATAACCTAGCACACGTTATCACGCATCACTGCACATTGATATTAAAGTGAAAACTAGAAACTACTCACGTATAACAATCACAATTTTGACTGTAAGCAATTTCTTCAAGGTTTACATCCATATCTAGTGGAGGCCGGGTGCCATCCTAAATGAATTGATAATGAAAAAAGAAAATGAAAATATTAGTTTTGTTTGTTTTTACACATGCCATCTGTGTGATTAATTTCATCAAATTAGGATGAAGGGGTCTGACAAGTTCCCTGAAATATCCACAAATACTAGTGTTGTTTTTAATCTCAAACTGACAAGAAGGATGATCAGCCTTAAAAGCATTTAATTATGAAATAATAAGCGATGCTAAATTTTAAACTTCCCAACAGATTAGATTTTCTGTAACAAAATGATGACAAACTTGTGACAGTGTAGTAACACTGACACTGTTCGATACTGTGTTCCTACTGTTCCTTTAGTTTTACTACATATTGAAATCATATAGCAATAATCACAGAGATTTAGTTTTGCCTCATCACCTTTAAGACTTAATTGTCTGTCTTTTATGTTCTAAATAAACATACATTTTCAAACCTAGAAGATTTTCATTCTGGATTTCGTAAGAGTTTATACAGACTGTAGACTTTTTGACACTACTCTTCCATATTATTACTGCTTTTTCCACAAAGACCCCAGAAGTGGTTTTTTATTATTTTTGCATCTCCAACAACAACAAAAAACATTCAACAACATTATGAATTATATTTTCAACTAGCCAACAAAATTATTTCAAATGCTGTAAGCAAGGAGATCTCCCCATTACCCTTAGACAAAAGTAAAATAGTATCATGGTAATATAGAGATCCTAGATGTCTATAGTATCGAACAATACCTGAGTTTAGACATGAAAGGACACTTTTTATATAATTGATATATTTCTGCCATGAAACTTAACTTGTTTGACAGAAATGCACAAATTTTTATAATCGTTTTGTGACTTCTTCAGGTGAACTAAAATACCACACACCTATAATACCTTCAAGAGAAAGAAATAAAATGTATAGTAACTGGCAAGTTAAATCCCCTGAATACTTAACTGACAGTAGAATAATCAAGGAGGGAAGGCTAGGCAAAGTAAGGGAACAACCTTTAATGAACCTTGAGTACAACACCAGTTCGGAAGGGAAGAAAGTCACAAAGGAACTGCCTGATTTTGAAACATCTTGAAAGGAGAAGAGACTCTAACATGGATGCAAGGAACCTTCGTACAATTTCATATGGGATATTTCATTAATTGTTGTAAAAAACTGCAAGGCAATGAGACACCTTCTCTGCTAACAAGAAATGTTTTGCCAGTTACTCTGAGTAGAAACATACATTGGCCATTTTGTGAGTGGGATGATCTGCTTACTCTGGGTATGAGCACCAGAAAAGCTGATACAGCTTGCAGGAATGTAAGTACACTAGTAACTTAAGCATGTGAAGACACGCTTCTCTTGCATAATTAATATGCAATTTGAAAATGACCGATTTGTGCAAGTTAAATGAAATAAAAGTCTTTCACAACAAAGCTTTAATCTACATCTATGCTGTTTTCTTTGCATCCTATTGCTCCCACAACTCTCTTTTCTATTCCTCATGCTGCCTTTGTAAGCATCTATGTTTCTCCTCATCAACAATTCTCAGTTTTCACACACTGTGCAAGTATTCCTCTAGGATTTCTGGGAATGCATACCATCACCCAGAAGCCACTCACATCTGGATGACACTTTTTGTTTGATCTTGTCTTGAGCACCTATTTAAACAAGTGCTCCTGTACACAGCTTTTTCAAGTTTCCGTACCCAGAGTGCATGGATGAAGTCTGACAGACAGTAAGGTATTTCAATTAAGTTAACATATTTTCCTCTCCCCATATTCCATGTTCATGTAGATAACGCCTATACACTTTTCAAGAAAATAACAATGTATTTCCTGTTCTTAACATTAGAAATAGAGATCTTTACCTAACTTTGTGAGAACTCCATGACTGCAGAAGTAGTAAATTGAGAATAGCGTCATTCTCATCATGGAATGAACATGGAAGTAAGGCACGGAAAAGACTCATTCAGAGAATGTATCTCATTTCTGCTGGCATCTTACAATCATAGAATGGTTTGGGTTGAAAGGGACCCTAAAGATCATCTAGTTCCAACCCACCCCCCTTGCCATGGGCAGGGACACCTTTCACTAGATCAGGCTACACCCAAAGCTCCATCCAACCTGGCCTTGAACACTCACAGGGATGGGGCATCCACAACTTCTCTGTGCAACCTGTTCCAGTGCCTCACCACCCTCATAGTAAAGAATTTCTTCCTAGTATCTAATACAAATCTACCTTCTTTTAGTTTAAAACCTTTACCCCTTGTCTCATCACTATACTCCCTGATAAAGAGTCTCTCTCCAGCTTTCCTGTAGGCCTCCTTTAAGTACTGGAAGGCTGCTATAAGGTCTCCCTGGAGCCTTCTCTTCTCTAGGCTAAATGACCCCGACTTTCTTAACGTGTTTTTTGTAGGAGAGTTGTTCCAGCCCTTCGATCATCTTTCATGGCCCCTTAATTAAGAGCTGAGAAAAAGAACCAATTAAAGACTTAACACCTCATTCACTATAAAGATTTGTAGCCAAAATATTAAGGCTAGCATGACTTCAGTATGCATGGAGGCATCTGGCATTCCAAAAATAACATGCATTGATAACTACAGACAGAATCCACAGGAACCAAGCTCATAAACACTGTGCAACAATATCACAACAAGGAGGCCCATGATCAGATAACACCACAGCAGAGATGATTTGTCAGCAGAAGACCTGTGCTCTGATAACAGGATAATAACAAGGTTACCACATCACATATGCCACTCGGCGTTATCCTAACAGGAAGACAGACTATATCCTTAAAGATACCCAGAAGGAGGGAACAAAGACAATTTGCAGCAACCTCACCCAAGAGTTATGGCAGCTGAAGTAATCAAGACTGTGACCTTTCTGACTCTTAAAGGGCGTCTAGAAAACATTTTTCTCTAACAAATAGTTCGCCATTGCCAGTCAAGAGGAAGCCAAGAGATGAAGTGAGGTCACAACACCCAGAATTCCTTATCACTGATGTTACATACAAGTGATTCTGGTCCTACCACTTGGATGCATGCATCTTGGTGACTACATGTGGCTGTGAGAGTGTGATATCTATGACAGTGACAGAAATCAGTTTTGTTTAACACCACCTTCTCCTCCCATATAGTCTTGTACCAAGCTTTGCTGCATTATTTTCCACATCACTAATTACAGTTAGTGGTACACTAACTTGCGACAGTTACAAATCTCCAAAGATTCTCCAACAAAAAACAGGGAAAGCGAGACAACTGTACGTTTAAAAAAATAAGAGAGCAGGTGTAAACTGGTGATTAGAGAATCCTCCCACTCTGTTTAGAAAGTCTAATGACTGACTATTACCACCCACTTCTTGCAGAAGAAGGAGGTTTATTTTAAGTTTATTTTAAGTCAGAACAATCATGAAAGCCCAATTTTTAAACAACGCTTCAGGTTACCTTTAAAAATAAATTGGCAAAATAAAAAATGTAATTCCTGATAGCACAGTTGAAAAATTACTTATAGATGTAACACTGAAATTATCCCTAGGTCTTCTGAAAGGCAAGAACATGGTTGTAAAAAGTTTTTACTGAAACATTTTTATAAAACTTAGAAACAGTAAACGGATCTATTTCTAATGGCAAATATGCATACTTCATTTTTTTTCTTAATGAAGTAGTGCATGGAACAAACATAGGAAAGTAACATCCTGAATTCATATTAAGAGTCTAACTTTTGAACAACTATTTTGGCACGAAAGGACATGCTCAAATGAGTCTGCACTTCCTGAATTCTCCTGAATGCTCTGCTATTCTCTGAATAGCATTAACTATTGCCTATGCCATAATTTTATGCTTATGCAAGTCTGAGAGTTATCTTTTTACAATACTTCTCATAACACCAACACTATTTCTCCACTATAATGAATACTTTGCAGCTCAAGAAAATCTGATAGAATACTTGCTCATAACAATCAATGCTGATCTACCGGAAAAAGTAGGAAATATCTGTGTAATTCATAAAGCTTTCTATGCTCTTTTTCTAAGGCCTTGATTATTGCTGTACTGAGAGAAATCCAAACCTCTCAAGTGGCAGAATGTACCATTAACAATAGGGAAGACCCATGAAGACAGGTATTTTACATTTTAACATTTACTTTGACCTACAACCTCTATCATCACAAGCTTCCCATTAGTCCTAAAGGGAATTAAGTGTCTCAATTAAGTGTTGAGCAAATACAGCTGGAGCTAGTGAAATCATACTACTGAAAGTGTGGCATCCCTCACTCAAAAAGCTTACAAAACACTCCTAGGCCTATTACTCACACAGATAGGAATCTAAATTAAATCTGTTCAAACTGTGACTATAAAGGCAGCAGTTTCTATGTTTAACAGGTTCACCTTACTCAAGATTTATCAACCCTTTGCAGTCTCAGAGCACATTTAGCATCTGATGTGGCTGATGGTTTATTTTTATGACTGTATGTAATATATGGAAGTGTTTCATGAGACAGAATCCTGCAATTCTTCTGTAGAGTTTCAATTGTATTAAATTATTCCACTAAGGTTCAAGATAAGGATTTATTTCCAAATACTCACTTTGGTGATTGTCTTTAAAATAGCAAGTCGATCTTCAGGTGGTGGCAAACCCACATAGAGTGTTTTATCCAGTCTACCAGGACGCAGGATAGCTGGGTCAATTATATCTTGGGGGGATGGAAAAAAGACAAAATTATCCAGAAACAAAATATACCCTTAGGAAAGTGTACACATGAGAAATAATATATGCATACTTGTATAGAGATCCAAAAAAGCATTTGTGCCCTGATGTGAAGTTCTGAGCATTAAAATAGCTGACTGAAATAGTTTCATCTCTGTCAAGTAGGAGCCTTTATTACTCAGTACAGCTAAGCACCATCTGGTCAAATATAGCTCACAAATACTAGTTTCATCTGGTCACAAATCAGCACAACTCTTCGGAAATACACTAGTAAAACATTTTTTCTGTCATACCTAGCATAGTCAAGTGAGGAACTCCATGGTAATGTATAACAAGGAAAAAAAAAAAAAAGCTTTTCAGTTTGTTCTGCTGGAAAGAACTCTACCCATATTAACCCTTGCAAATCTGCTTGAAAGCTACCATGATAAACTAAGATTCACAAGTAAATAGGGCCAATCATAAGCACCCACATGTAAACTTAATTTTGTCATTTGCATTTCTGCTACATATTAATTTTCTGGATGGTAACATAGGATACCCATGAAAACACAAAATAGAGCTGCAAAGTACAGAATTTGTTTCCCAGGAAGTACTACAGACTCCGGACTTTATTGTGTCTGACAAAGTAAGAAGACAAAAATCATCGCAAATATTTTTAGAAAACCATTCAAAACTTAAACGTAATAGAAATCTCTAGCAGCCTTTTAGCACCACAGGCTTCAATACAGAACTTCTACAAACAGTAGATCAGATTGTAAATACTAAGGACTACTGGTATAACAAGAGATACAAACAAGGCATATAACCTGGGAAAGACCTACGTTGCTGTCATTCCTGTCCGTGTTTCAGCACAAACTGCCCGGATGATGCTTTTAAATGACTTAGCTTCTTGACAGCCCATTTCCCCATCTACAAAAATTATGATGGTATTCCTTGCTCTACTTCACTAAGGGATTCTAAAAATCCACATCCTACATACTACAGTAATGTGAACAGCAAAGTCACAGAAGCACCCGCAGAAGACAAAGAAAATCGTATTTTTAATAAAACAAACTTTTTTGAAGTCTGTAAGGTCTACAGATGTCTTGGGCAGCTATTGCAAAAACCTTATCCAAAAGTAAAGGTTGAAAGTGTTACGCTAGAAACTATCAAGGACTCCAAATGAAGCTGTTAACACCCTTAGAATTAGATCCTCTTGACAAAATGTAGCTAATAGACAAACTATGCGCGTTCATGTATATTAACACAGAAGAACTGGGAAAGTATAAATTGCTGATCCTCACTGTATGGATGTTTAAAAGCAAACAAAACAAAACAACCAGTAGCATGGAAGCACAGCTGTCCCTTTTTTCTTTCCTTTTTTTTTTTTTGCAAGTGAAAAAAAAAAAACACATTTGCTTAACCTCTACCAAGATTCCAGCTATCTGATCCTACTACAGTGTAATCTTTCTTCCCTTTTTAAAGATGTACATAGTTTTGTTGAAGTTATACTGTCACCTGTGCTTAGGGGGCAAAACGTAAAATGAATGCATACCTTAAAAATTGCTCCACTACCTTTTTCGTGGGCAAAAGCCTTTTTTTTTTTTTTCCAAGATACAGCAGTCATGGCCAGAGGCATCTATGCAGGCAAAACCATCTACTGTGAATGTGACAAGAATAGTGGGGAAAAGAAAAAAACTTAAAGATGATGTATTAATTGAATCCAGACAGATGAAATGTGTTAAACACAATCCCTGCCATGGCAGGCCCAGACAAGAATATCTTTCTTGTACTTCTGTGCATGTTGCTGCATGATACTTTATCTTGCTTTTAGCATAAATGCACTTGCCTGTTTCTGTGTGTCTGTGGAAGGAAGTTTTGCCACGTATTAAGATGAGATTAAAGTTTGCGCAACAGATCAATTACAATCATCAAAACAAATACTCTCAATTGGAATTGTATTACAACACCATGCACTTAACTTTTCCATTCAAAAGCTCTTACTGATATTGATATGGAAAATATCATTTCCATTTTACATGCTGAGAAAACAGCACTTGCCACTCTACTCGTCCAAGAATTTGAAGTTAGCGATCCAATCTAAAGATGCATTCATGCATTTGTATGTAAACATGGCCTGCATTCAAGGAATTACCCCTACTCACACTAACTCAATAAGCTGCAGTAATGGAGGTTTACAAAGCAAAGACCATACTGCAATTCAAACCACAGATCGACGCTTCCCATCTGTTATGAGTAAATTCACGTCATTCTGTTGGTTCAGACCTAGGCCTTTCCTCAAGCCTCTGGGACTGAAGTTCTCTGTAGAACTTGAAAAATTAAAAGCACGTAACACAGACATTAGTATTTTACTCTTTGGTCAAACTCAGTCATTAGATGCACTTCATATTTGTTTAAACAAATGAGTAATGCTTCCTTTTTAGGAATTTCAAAGCATTCCATCATGATAAATCATAGTGTTCTCTCCATATTTAATATTGGGAAACTTAACAGCATAGATTCAACTTATTTTAGATACATTTAACATTTTAATGAAATGAAGGTAGTTATTTTAGATACCTGTTTCACAGCCTATTATTATCTCCCAAGTTGAAAAGTGAAAAATATTATCTTTCAAGTCTGAAAGTGAAACATGGAAACCCAATGACACATATTACTTGGAAGGGACAACTGCTATATTTCTGTTAAGAGAAATGTTTGGTTAACTATCTTCTGTCTTGGTTTCCTGATGGAGTCAATAGTGTTGACTATGCCATTGGAAGACAGTAGTACCATCTTCTATGTAAGCTGTCAAAATGGCATAACAAGACATTTAGAGTGCATCCATCCCTTGCTTTGTTTTTACAGGTTAAAACAGGCACTAGCCTCCAGAGAATCATGTAATACTTCAGTTTGCTACACTGCTCTCCAACAACTATAAAATGTTATCCTCTTCATTAAACTCTATTGAAAATAACTTCGCTTGCAGCCTGATAATGTGACATTATGTTGTCTTATAATAAAATCTATTAGTCTCACACTCATTTCCAGTTGATTATTCATGCCTTAATTATACACAAGTCAACATTTACAAAAGTTCTGCACATCCAAGCAACAAAGACTACTGTGTTGAGTCCATCAAACTTCTATATTCACTACAGCATTTTAAATTATATTCAAAGTATACAAGATCTAGGTCCTCACATTCCTAATGTTCTAGAATGTAGGCTCAGAAGCCCTAAAAGGGTTTCTGAGACTCTGGGATGAACACCGCAGCCAACATCTTTGCTCCCACACAAGAAATGAACTCTACACTACCAAAGTTACTGTGGAAGATACACAACATTTAATTCTACTGAAATGCAGGAATATAATTTCTGTGAAAAAAAAACTATCATGAAAGAAACCGTTCCCTGCCCCACAAATTATGTGCTTTTTCAGATCTTATCCTGCCTTCAATTCAGCAACATGCATAAACAAGTATAAACAAAACAACAACAAAAAAATCAAAACTATTGTCAGAGAATGAAGGAAACACTAATATTTTATTATGTTTCAAATCATGGTTCAGATGAACAGCTCTACAAAACTAACATAAATCTGCTAAAGGAAACAACTCACTGAAACTAGGACCATGTCCTAAGATAAAAGCAGAAGAAGAATTTCAGAATAATTAATTTTAAAAAGGCTAGAGAAAAGACCATGAATATAAGCAAAGACATCATCGTAATTAGGTTGAGCTTAAATCAGTATCAGTTTGTAGTGCTTCACTGACTTCTTGTCTGTTTCCCCAGGCTACACACAGTTCATTAGATTCCATGGTAAATGCTGCTGAGGCCTTGACCTGCACTTCTCTAGAGAGTCTAATAATGTTCAAGGCCTGGGGAAGTAAGAGGAGACAGCAACAGTCTCCAATACTGAAACTCACATTGGTATCTAAAAGATTGTGGGAAATTAGAGACCTTACATAACTGTACTGCTTAATATTTTTGTAAGTATTTAGTCTTGGATTTGAGGAAGAAAGTAGACTAAAAAAGAATACAATTATTCAGACCTAGAAAGTTTCTAACAAGACATGTCATTTCTGCCTCTCTTTTTCTCTCTTTTTAATGACATTGCAGGTTTTAAATGCTTTCCTCTTCAGGTAAAGTTTGACATTGGTTCTGCATTTAGGTGCAAAGAGATTGAGCTGGGAATACTGCATACCTGCTAATTTAGCAGTAGTCAAGAAAGATTTTCAAAGGACTTTCAAAGTCACTTTCAAAGTGCAAAAAACGTTCAAATATCCTTCTTTTAAGCATCGATCAAAGGTTTATTTCAGCACCCCCAGAATAAGAATTACCACTTGCAGATTGTGTATGATAAACAAAGGAACCAATCTGTGGTGCATGCCCTTTTGGCAAAATGGGAATCAAACAGTCCAAGTCCTTAAAAGCTGTTATAAAAAAAGAATTTGGCAGTCTTCAGTCATGGGGGATATAAAAACACCACCATTACACACTAATACCTTGTCACAGGAGTCAACTCTCTGGAAAAACTGTTCTAGGAACATACCTTGATGCTACAACTGGCTGAGCCACTGTTATCCTATTACTATTATTCTTCATAATAATAATATTAGTGTGAGGTAAGACACATCTTTTAGCACCACGGTCTCTGAGACCATAATACATTATAAACAGTTATGGCAACAAAGTCTAAGAGCTACCACGCATGCAATCATTCTAAAGAAGAAGCAACTTACAAAGCTGTTTTCTCTCCCATTAAATTATATTAACATGGATTAAAAAAAGATGAGATCTCACACTTCATAATACTCGCCCCATGGAAAAATTCAGGAAGTTCTGTGGGGGGCACTTATATTATTCAGATTTATATATACAAACACCCAGCGTCTCTATTCAACATAGCTTTGACAAGAAAATCTTTCACACAAATGTTGGACTTACAAAGAAAAAGCTTTACAGGCACTACAGCTTGTACTGTTTGTAGGAATTCTTTAACTACATTCGCCAGTGTAAACTATCGTTCCCCTTCAGGTCTCTGTTTGGATGTTTAGTTCTTAGGGCAGTAAGAGTGCCTTACTAGCATGGACTTCACTGTGCTCTACCAGCAATGTGCTCCTATGTACCTAAGTACCTAAGGAACCCAGATGATATTATCAAAATTTCATTTGGTGAACACTGCCTCTTCCAAAGCCAAATAAATGGTAAATAAACTACACAAGCAAAAAATGGGTTTCCACAGTTTAACCACAACTTTAGTAAAAATTGTTCTGGTAAAAGCTGCATCAACTGGAAACTATCTTTCTTCATACTGGCAAATGTACGTATCACTGCAGAAGTTTGTAGTTTAAACCTATCCAAAGTGTTACTCATATATACAACTGATATCCTTCTGAAGCAAGAGATCCGTCCTGTCCAAACCACATAAATAATTGCATCCTCTAGGAAAATCTGCATGTGCTGTTCATAAATGATTTTTTTATATTGGCAAAGCAACTCCTTTATCAAGATGTAATTAACTTCCATCTACAAAATTTGCAGATACATGTATTCCCTTCAATTTGATGATTATATGTGCTATCCATGCCTTAGGATTTTGTTTATACTAGGCATTTTTACCTCAAATTCACTTTTACATCAAAGTCGCTAGCTAGTAATAAACTGCTGAGCTCATGCCTTACAATTCTCCAGCTTCCCTTATCTCAACCTTCATTACTCAGGAACATTTTGTGATTTTAACTATTCTAGTACAGTAAAATAGTAAGTCTATGACTACAGCTGAACAAGACAACAGTAACTCTTCTAACTCAAAAAAAAAAAAAAATCCATTACAGAGATTATATATACCAATATACAATGGTAATACATACCAATATAAAGGTAAAACTGCATCGCACATAAGGCTCATAAAGTGACAGATTTACAATCGCATAGATACATACCTCATATACGCATGAAAATAAGACCCATAAGCAAGTACTGAATTAGTGTAAATCTAAATCAGGCAAAGCTGGGAATTAGGACAAACCTGCCGCACAAGTATTCATATACTGAAATTAACATTGAAGTGGCATTCACTCTGAATTGGCCCTTATAAATCTACCGAACTACTTTGAAATCAGTCGGTTCTTCAAAATCTTCAGTCATAAAGAACAAAGTCTATCCCAGCTAATGGAACAGTCAGACAACATGGGTGCTACAAGATGTCCAGGGAACAGTGTCTCTATGAGAGGAGTCATTAGCTCAGTGCAGTGCCACATAGACATGCTGGCCTGGAAAGTATTTGTCCCATGCATACCTGTGGTACAGCTGAGGTGGCACTGCAGGAAGTCAAGTTGGATGCTTCCTCAACTACAGAAGTATAGGAATTTTCAGCCCAAGCTACCAGTCAGGGATAATTACAAGTTGACTGTAATCAGCAATCAGATACACATCTCTAATGAAGCCCTTGAGAAACTAACAAACAAATAAGGCTGCTTAATACAAATAATTGCAGCAGTATAACTAATTTAGTGAGAGATCTTTTTTTAAGGAACCGTGATGACACTACCACTAACATCCTTGGTACATCCAACAGTATCTGTATATAGATGTCCTACATTGTACAACCTTAATTCTCTTTTCAACATGGGATTAGAGAGTTCAGAATCATCATGCTCATGCCAGGAAAACTTACCACTTTAAATCAAAGAATTTCTACAGGCAAGTACAGATTAAGTATCTACTGTTCATACTTCACCATGTAGACAGCTTCATAGTCTGTCATAGTACAAAGAATTCAACAGACAGGAAGATTTTCCTCAAAATCTTTGAATTCTTGACCACTGGAAAATGCAAGACCACCACATAACTGTGTATTCTAAGTGATTTCATACCAAACTTTCCTTAATCTATATGACCCAAGCACTCTGTCAAGCATTTTAACTTCCTCGTTTTCAATTTTATATCCAAAGTAGCTATGCTACTATTTTTCCTTGTTAAGCCATTTCTCATCTGAATTCTACATTTTGTCCTTATGTAACACATGGATATATGAAACAACAAATTGTGTCCTGCTCTTACCAGTAATTTACCAAATACACAAAGGATCATTCCAAAATTCTGCTACCTACGACCAGTATGTTTTTACTAAGACTATTAACCTTGTATTTAATTTCAGCTGCAATATTCAGAAAAATTCTCATAGCCAAGGAAGCATACATATCTTTCCATAATCAAAATAAATTTCTTTACTTTTAACTCTTGGCATCTAGATGGAGTTCAAATTCAGCAAAAGACAAGTTTCTTGCTGTGTATAAAACACAGGACTCCTCCATAATACAAAAAAAGAGGCAGCAAGTTGGTTGTAAAATACACGATGTTTTTAAAGTAGATCTCAGTGTTTAGCTTATTAACTAAGATGCTACAGCAATTGCAAAAGCTACCAAAAATTGAGGAGCAAAGAAGGGAGCAGACAGCAGTCTGGATAAAAGCTTGACAGAATGTAAGGGAAAAAGCAGAATAAATTCAGGCTGATGGAACCAAGTTGGAACAAGAAGCCCAAGAAGGAAAAGATAAGCAAATGAAAAAAATAATTTAACATGAGACATATGCCTCACGAGAGGGAAAACAGCAGAAAACTACAAGATTGCTTTGGATAGAAGATCAATGCAAGCAGCAAAAAACATGGAATTTGTTTTCTCCTTTGTTCTTTTATGTTCCATGGAGATATTCTGAAGTCCAATTAAGTCAGAGGTCTTTCAAAGCATTTTACAGAAGTAGTATCAAGTTTTAATTAGGACAGGTTTTAAAGAAGTTGCCTCACGCTGTCACTTGCAAGAAAGCAGTACAGACTGACAGAATATATTGATCAGAAAAGGTTTGAAGACACACTGTAATTTTAAGTACAGAACAAGGTTAACTACTGAATTCAAACATGTAAGAACAGGTGATTTCATGAAAAGAGAAGTAATAATGTTTGACTCCTTATGTTTCTCTTGCTTATGTTTTTTGGGTGCTTACCTGGCCTGTTTGTGGCAGCCATAATGAAAACCTGCTGACGATTCTCCAGACCATCCATCTCTGTGAGTAACTGGTTAACTACTCGAACACTGGCTCCTGACTTTAAAAGGAGAAATTTGCAAAAAAACAACAACAACAAACACAGTGAGAATGTAAAAATTTTAAAATAAAAGAAACAAAATATTTACTAGCTCCCCAGACTGAAGTATTACTTGAAGAAAGCTGCATTTAATAAAGCTGCATTCTGAATTTCTATCATATTCTCAGCCTGTTTCTACCCCAAATTTATGCTACCTATACCCTTGCCACACACATTATACTTGTAAAACCTTTTATTCCCCAGTAAAAATGAAAAAGTCACTTAAATATATCTTAATTATAGATAATTATACTAATCATTCTCCAATCTACCTCAACAAAAATGCCCAAAAGCTCTCATATTCAGGCTTAAAAAAAAACATTATCCAAATATTTAAACCTCTTAAACAACAGTTTCTGCAGCTGAGCTCACTGGAATGGAATGACTCATAGTTAAATGTTAACTCCATAGTACTGGGATTCTACAACCAAATTGAACAGATTAATCTGAATTTTATTCTAGAGTTGGAGATAGAAAGAAAAAACATAGAAGCTGGAGAACAACAGTTTTAATTATACAGCAAAACTACTTGATGGTTTTGAAGAATGTTGTTCTAAGCATCACTATTTTAAACATACAGAAATATAAATTTGACTACAGATAAGTAGAATATGTGGTGAAAATGCACATAGGCTTCAAAAAGCCAGTGGAAACACCAAACATGCATGAATCGCAATTACAAATCCCAAGGATTGTCACCAGTATTACAGCCTGAGAAATACGTCTCCTGCCCAAACAACAGAATCATAGAATCATAGAATATCCTGAGTTAGAAGGGACACAGAGGGATCATCAAGTCCAAATCCTGGCTCCATGCAGGACCACCCAAAAATCAAACCATATGCCTGACAGTGTCGTCCAAACACTTCTTGAACTCTGGCAGGCTTGGTGCCATGTCCAGTTCCCTGGGGAGCCTGTTCCAGTGTCTGATCACCCTCTCAGTGAAGAACGTTTTCATAAGATCCAGCCTGAACCACCCCCCATTGCAACTTCATGCCATTCCCTCGGGTCCTGTCACTGTCACCAGAGAGAAGAGATCAATGCCTGCCCCTCCACTCTCCCTCGTGAGGAAGCTGTAGGCTGCCATGAGGTCTCCCCTCAATCTCCTCTCCTCTAGGCTGAACAATCCAAGTGACCTCAGCCGCTCCTCATACATCTTCCTCTCTATACTCTTCAACATTTTCGTAGCCCTCTTTTGGAGGTTCTGTGATAGTTTTATGTCCTTCTCATACTGTGGTGCCCAAAACTTCACATAGTACTCAAGGTGAGGCTGCACCAGCACAGAGCAGAGTGGGACAATCACTTCCCTCAACCAGCCAGCAATGCTGTGCTTGATGCATCCCGGGACAGGGTTGGCCCTTTGGATGCCAGGGCACAATGTTGACTCATATTTAACTTGCTGTCAACCAGAAGCTCCAGATCCCTTTCTGCAGGGCTGCTCTCCAGCCTCTCATCCCCCAGTCCATGCGTATTATCCAGGGTTGCCCTACATACCTCTACATGTTGAAAGGAGACTATGAAGAGCAGGACAGAGCTGTCTATGCAACTAGCTGCTGCCTGCTGCTGCCACAGAAAGGAAACATAGTGAGGCCAAAGCACACTTGTTCCACTCCTTAGCTATCATCTATACCTACTGTGGTACCTAGTACTGGACAACCTCTTTTACAGCTTTGTGGAAATCACTGCCTCAGGACTTTCAAGGAGTAAAGTCTGAACTTTTCAGCTTTGCTGTCTTTTATAGGAGATGAAGTATTTGGAAGATAAGGTATGACTCAGAAACAGTTGATCATACCTCCTCTCTTCTATAGATTGGAAACACAGTCCTTCTGTTAGCTTCATTGATGGCAATATCTCAACAGAACTGTACACAACTTATACGTTGAAACAAGCATCTCTCTTTCAGCCATCTACATACATGCACCGGTACAATATCATAAAAACAGATGCATTTCCTCTGCATAAAAAACAGAGCAGTATTCCATTCAACACACTAATAGTTTGCACTAGAAATATATCCTCCCCAAAAGCAAAAATTAATTCTAGGTGTATGTAATAACTATTCCAAAACAAAAATATCAAGACAGAAAATTTCATGGGTGGAATAGCTCTGGAGTCTAATGCATTCCAGACCTGCTCCTGTCTCAGATATTTCATGACCCAGTTCACATTGTTCAAACCAGTACATACTTCATGTATTACAGTTGCATACAGGTGTCAGGATTTGGCCAGAAATTAATCATGTCATTAAACTGGACTCCTTCATCTTTTCCTATGGCTTTACACAGTCAAGTTGGTGGATAGCCATATTCTCTAGATATTATTTTTTTATATATACACATAGATATTAACAAAAGTATTAAGCTAAACAAAATATTTCTTTTGCTAGCACAATGCCACAAAAGCTGTAACTGAGAATTTATTTATGGAGATATTTGGAGACTCACTTCACGGTCAGACCTCCGAGGGCACAAAGCATCAACTTCATCAAAAAATATAACACAAGGGGCTGAATTCCTGGCACGCTGGAATACCTGACGTACAGCACGTTCACTTTCACCAACATACTAAAACAAATGACAAATCACAGTGAAACAACGTAAGACACGAAGATTTTGTTTGGAAAAAAAACTCACAGTTTTAAACACAATTTGAGATGCTTTCCAAGGGGGAAGGACAACCTGCTAACCAACTTACTTCATTTAAGTCTGCTGTTTCTATTTCCTTATTGAACTAGATTTACATGGGAACTAGTTGTCATTAGCTCACTTTTGACAGTTCCTACTACATTCACAGTTTAAGAGAATTTCTACTTTCTAGGGAATAAATCTAACTTGCCATCATTCTGATGATGAGAATTAACAAATACAAATCTTCATTAATGGCCCTGTTGTTCTTTAACTGTTTATAAACAAAGCCAGTGAGCAATTTGAACACAATGAATATCTGAAGTTCATATAGAAATTGCCTGAAGACAGGGGAATTGGGAGATAAAGAACTGAATTATAAGCCAGAATCTCACTGAGTCACTTATTGCAATGGGTGTGTTTGCCAAGTCACAAATGGAAACACTTCTTTTTTTTCTAAACAAATGTTTTGATACAATTTATGTCTTAACAGTCTCTGAATCATAGACAGGCATTTTCTCTATCCTCCACAAGGAAACAGGACTCTTCATTCAGTTAGTTGTATTTCCTGCCTGATATCAGTACTTGAAGTACACAAAAAATTCTGGGAACAGAATAATCAAATCCAATATTCTGGTTTTAGCTTTCACATTACTGATAAGCAAAAAACTGCCATAGTCTTCCGAGTTATGGGCTGCAGCCATCTTGTTCGGTTCAACCCATTCTCTTAACTCTAAAACAGACTGAAGATGCATCACAACACACCTAAGCCCAGTGCTTCAAAAACTCAGACTACAGCACTTTTATCCGTTAACATTTAAAATTTTTAAAAATTTCTCTGATCAACTAAAAAGGACATTGCTTTCCAAGGTTTCAATCTTCTATTAAGAAGGTAAAATGACTGACCAAACACACTTCCAAACTTGAAAATTGAAAATTTTGCTTTGTGAAAGCTGCTGACTTGCAGTTACTGATGACCAACTGTTCTCACTGTTGATTCAAATTTTTGTTCTTTCTCCTGATCTACATAACAGCAATGATGCATGTAGTTGGTCATTTAGAAATCCTTCTTCAGTTGAGTAGGCTCCATCTGCCTAGCATCTCACTAGACAGGTAATTTAAACCAAGATATGCTTAAACTACCCAGTTAGCTTTTTCCCTTTCACATCAAAAATTTCACTGCTAAAAATTTTAAGCAGAGGGGGGTATACATGACAACTTCTGTTGCACCAGTATCAGTTGTGTCATTATTAGGAATTTTGCTTGCCCCAGGCTTTGGACAAGAATTCCATAAATAACAAAAGCACAATGATCAGCACATACCATATTTAGCAGTTCAGGACCTTTCACAGATATGAAGTTCAGTCCAGACTCATTTGCCACGGCCTATCAAAAAGAAAGAGATGTATACAGAGGAAACCATCATTTCATGTATTTTTTGGTTCTGTCCATGGAGCTATAAAAAACTTAAGAGAATAAGCATAGTTGTCAACTGTTTTTAAAATACAGAAAACAGTACAAAGTATCATTATAAGCAGTTAAGAATGGGAGAGGCTGGAGGATTTAGCAAGATGCTCTCTCTTTAATGAGGCAGTGTTGGAATTTTTTTTTTCTTCAGCTTTTTTAGCTGAAGAATTCTCAATGATTATTGGGAGTTAAAAAGAATTCAACCACACATGCAACATTTGAAAACAAAGATGAGCAGCAATCTGGAAACCTGTATGATTATCCATATTCACAAGGGGAGGCGGTAAGAACTGAAACGTGCAAGAATTATTTACTGTAAGATAAATACAAATAAAAATACATAAATATAATAAAGTGCACTCTGCTTCCAACTACATTATTTAGTTACAGTGAAATATTCCATAGAAGTAGATACCTAATAAAGACGAGTTTCTTCCTTTCTTTGCTACTACTTTCCTCTTAACTAAGTTCATTATTTCAAGTTTTGCAATAATTACTTCTCGTTTGACCAAAACTGTAACTCTGTACAAGAAAATCAAGTAACTTCAGCAGAGAGGCCAAATTTAATTTTCTGCTGAGAAGCTGAAAGTCCAACATCTAGCAGTATCATCCAGACTCAGTCATTCCCACAAAAACATCCACTTCAACCCGATTCTCCAGTATTTTTACACGTTTAGAAAACTTTATTACCTTCGCCAATAACGTTTTGCCACACCCAGGAGGCCCTGCAAGCAGAACACCAGCTGGAGTAGTCAGGCCCAGAGCTTTAAACTGTTCTGGGTTGCGCACAGGTGCCTATAAAAGAAATTATCATAGTTATCTGTGATGAAAAGTTATCATTAAACTTCTGATTTCAGTTACAACTGGATGAAAACGCGTTCATAAGCAAGTTCTTTATTTCAACTCTTGACAGGCTAAACAAATAAACACAGTCAATCAGCATCTTACTATCTTGCATTGATAAATACTCCAAAAAAAAAGGGGGGGGAAGCATTATTATCCAAGTTCTCATCTTAAGGTGTTAGTGTTAAGTACTGGCCTGACCAGCAGTGAGACTGCTAACTGTCCATCTAAGTAGTCTCAAATTCTTCACGTAGCAATTGTCTAACTATGTCAAAGGTTATTGGTACAAAACTGTTGAAGTTTTAGATCTTACTTAAGATCCAGTAATAATGAACATATTGAAAAACGAAACTTTGAATACAATAAATGAAGTGTTTAATACATGCACCAGATTGTAACAAATTTGAAAGCAAATCATAGAAGTCTATAACAAATGAAGATGTTGCAAAATTTCTAGTTTGTAGCATGCTAGAACTCATGGGCTAGAACTCACTATACCTTAAACAAATATTAACAAACAAACAAACAGAAACAGTTTTATTTTCCACATGGAGGAGGTGCGAAAAAAACCTTCAAAAGTAATGTTAACAAATACCAATATTGCCATAGTCAGCTCCTCCCGAACATCCTCCAGGGCTCCAATATCTGCCCATGTCACATCAGGAACTGTAACAAAGCCTTCTCTCTTGGCAGAGGGTTGCACTGATGACAGTGCAACAATAAAATCATTCATCTCAATGCACAGCTTCTGCAGCTGCTCCTCAGGCAAGGGGTCTTGCTTCTTCAGCAAATCCAAAAGTCTCTGTAATTCATCCTTAGGGTACAGAGAAATGCAGAGAAAAGATAATGCAAGCTAAGATTTTAAGAACTCTTTTTAGGGCTTTTTCAGAGCAATATTTTCTCCAACTGTAATATTAATTACTATAAAACAAATTTTTATGTATAATACACATACAATATGTAAAATAACATTAAAAACTAACATTAATAAAAATGCTCCAGGAAAGCACTATATAAATTTAACACTTGTGAAAGCACTGAGTTGACAGACTACAAACTTGATTTAAACACTACACAAATAGAGCTAGCACGTATATTTTGTCTTCAGATTCTTCCTGCCGCTTCTCCTGCACTGGTAAAGAGAAAGTTCTTTCTGTGTTGAAATAAATGTGCTACAATATAAATTAATTCTGTTTTTAGTAAGAAGTTGCTCTCAAAAGAAAGTGAACAACTCTGTCAAATAGCACAACTTTAACAATTTGTGGAATATTCAGTTACATATAAACCGTTAAAACTCTTAACATACACTTTTAAATCATAAGTGTTTATTTAATGTAACCTGATTTCAAGTCATCAACTCATTTCCTCAGGCCAATTAGACCTCGTTTTGTAACCTGGCCCTGATAAAGTCTGGGAAAACAGAATACAGATATAGCAAAAAGCTTTTCAACTTTTCTCACTTGCAGAGCATAGTCTGCCAAGAAGGGTGGAGGAAAACAGGTCTGTTCCGATTATTGAAAATCGGAACCTTATTGGGGAAACTATCTGAGAAAATACTTGATCAAAGAACTTTATACCTTCACAACATAAATATAACTCAGTTGCAATATGGAAAGGCAGCATTAAAGCAATGTGCTACTGCACCTCAAGTAAAACTATATCAAGATTTTCATTATAAGACAAAGGAAAGAAAAATTTGCAAAAATCTTGTTAGTTTCCACATTTTCCCTTCAGCAGAATATGGGAAAAGTACCACTTTATATCTGTTGCAACTAAGCCCACAATGTAACTGACCACAATGAAGTATTAGTGTTTACAGAGCCCAATATTTCCTCTTAAGCCCTCCCTCTTCTTCCTAACAGAAGCGTTAAGAGAAACTGTGAAACAGCTGAGACCACTGGGTTTGTTTATTGAATTGTGTGAATTATTTTTAAAGGTTTTTGTATGTTTATTTTTCTATGATAAATATAATATTACTGTTTCAAGGGCAATATCCTGTATTAGACTATGTCAACCTCCCGCCAGTTATCAAAATATGGCTCTGTTATGATTAGACTTCCTTATCCTCAGTAACTCCTTTGATCATGGTGATGTTGATAAAAGCTGCAACTACGTGTCCCTCCCGTTTTTCTTTTGGCTACATCAGACCCCAGGAGACACTGGGAGGTATGCAGTATGACTATATTACTCTAGTACAAAGGCTTGCTACAGGTTTTTACACTGCTTTTTGTTAATCACATTAACAGTTTTCTTTGACAGTCTTTCTAAAACCAGAATCCAATTACAACATATATTTAAAAACACTTTGTTTTACTTCTCCAGATAAATCTTTAGGAATCCCACACATAATGCGTAAAGGAAGTAATACACACATACAAATTCAAAATTTTGAACAGTAGGGCCAAAAATCTCTACATAAAGATAGTCTAATTCACTGACCACAGCATGACACTTGTGGCATAGTGTTTCCAGTGCCAGAATTATTCTATTTTTTGCAACACAGTTCCAGCTGTGCTGCATATTAATAGATACTTTCTCTGCAGCTCAGGTTTCATTTACTAATCTGACTTTTCTTTTGGACAGTTCTTAAATACCTCTTCCTCAAACTTGCTATAGGTACTACACACTGCATGTGATTTAACCCACGTAATCACATAGCTGGAGGGCAAATGTAGACAGCATGAATACCCCTAGACTTTGGCTAACTGTAAGTATACACCATGTCAGGGGAGAGACCCAGCCATCATGACAGGTATTTCACTGAGGGCACAGTGAACAGCTTGGTAAAAACTCAGTGCAAGTCTGATATTCTTACAATTCTCTTACAATTGATGTATTTTTTTAAGAGAGACATACCCAGTACTTTAACCTCTGGTCTGCTAGAAATACAAACAACACAACACAAACAACAACTACAAAAACAAAAACCCATCTTGTATAAACCATTAACATGATTTTTAGAAGGCTTGGTTTTTGGGAGCTTGTTCAGGCCCATTACACGGGTCATTAGGAGTTAAGCTTCTGGCTTCAGAGCTGATATATTTAACTCTAAATTTAACATTACACTAGCCAGAGATGTTTAAGGATTTATGAGCAAAGGCTTTCACAATTCTGAAATAGTTCATTCATAACACGTTAGAGGCACATACTTCAAAGCACAAATACCTTAGAAGGAAGCTGTAGCTGTTTGGTGTCGTCTTTCACCAGGATTTCTGTTCCTATTCCCATGCTTTCTTCAGCTGTGTTTCCTCCAGCCTGTATGTACTTCCTTAGCTGCTTCTCAGACTTTATCAGAACCCTGTTCACTGTGCACATAGCTGCCTCACGACAAAGTGCCATCAGATCAGCACCTACATAACCTGGAGTCAGACGTGCTAAATGAAGAAATGCAAAGGACTCTGGGAGCTTAAGTTTTCGACACAATGTCTGAAGAATTCTGATCAAGAAGGGAGAAAAAGAACAACAAAATAAAGATGAAATTGTGGCCTTTTCTTATTTTCATATGAATACAAACAGCACTGATATAAGGTCTCTTTCAGCCCACATGAACTGTAGTAGTACAGTGGGAACAATTTACACTCAGCTAGAAAGTAACTAAACTGAAACCCACAAAACTATGCCATACATTTCCTTTCAGTGCTTAAATGAAAAACAACAGAGTCAACCAGGTAATGTCATTCAGTGGGTAAAAGCTACTTTTGGTGACTTTAAATATTATGGATTCTTCAAACCCTAGTTTATAATTGAAAATTGATAGATTAGATGTCAGAGTCTATCACAGACATACACAAGCTTTCCATTGAGATATTTAGCTGCCTTGTACTCCTATAGAACCTTAGTCTGCATTCTGTCTGTTCCATCCCGCTTCTACTTATTTATTGAAAAGCATCCACAACAAACTATTCTGTGAGGAGCAGATGAAATCAGACTGTGTGAAAAACTCTCTCTTTTAACCTTCAGTATCTTTTCCCTGCCACTGTCGGTGGAATATAACTACAGATCTCTCCTGCATCCCCAGTGAAATTTCCAGTAGACAACTCGGAGCATATGCTCCAGCTAGTTCAGCAGCCTGCATAAGCTGAATAGGTAGAAGCTGGCCTCCTTTACCCAGCTGCCAGCTTTCAAACTTGTATTAAAAAACAAAAAAAAATGAAAAGGGAAAAAAAGGCTTAATTATTTCCAAGATTTCTATCCCTCTTTCAAATTTGATCAAAACTGCACAATAGATTCTAAAATCATTGCAGACAAGGGATGGGACAGAAATGAAAAACCTGACTGTATAAGGCTCATTTTATTAGGAAAACAAGCTAAAAAGAGTTTCTGTCAAATTGTTACCTCATCCTTATCCCAAAAGCTAAAATTACACAAACCTATGCAGTTTCATCACTAATACTGAACTGCTCCATGTAACTGACAGCAAAGTGCTGTGCTTCCTTACACTTTTTTTTATGGTGCCCTAGGTAGTTTTTTCACTCCATATCAAGGCTGAAGCTTTAAAAACCTCTTTCAAGGTAAGCTAAGACTTCCTGCTGTTCTTCTAAGCCAAGGACAACTGAAAACAATGTGAATAGTCAAGAGAAAGGCAAAAGCCAATGTCAACATACAAATGCTAGAGGGATACAAATGAGCAGAGGGATAAAATCAAGCCATTTAAAACAGCAAAACATCACTTCATTGGGAAAATATTTTTTAAAATGCAGCACAAACCAAAGAAGAGAAGATCACTAACATACTTTTTAGTTTCAATGAAAACTAGTTCAAACTATTTCCAGATCGAGAAATGTAACTGCAGAAAAGTTTTGAAGAAGTTACTAAACTAAACTATTCAAAACTCTGAAATTATGTTTCATCTGTCTGTCTTCCTCACTAACAAGTTCCATTAACTGCCATTTGAATATTTTTTAGTTATATTAGCTTGGTTCTTAAGAATTTTTCAACCTGTGACAACATCTGTAGGTAATGAAGTTATTCAAAAGTGTAAAAAGGTAAGAATTGTGAATGACTCATTCTGAATGTGTCCTAACTATGCTATTTTCCTTCATCTAAGATTGGAAATATTTCATGGCAATACAGGTTACATCTCTGAGAAATGTATCAAAATACCAACAGGCACATGCATGTCTGCTTCATACATGGGCAAGAAAACGCTGCAGGTAAAGCGAGATTTCCAGGTACGCCTCCTCATCCTGCCCCCTATTGCCAAAAGCTATAGAACAACAACTAACCAGTTCATATAATGCCTTCAACAAGACTGATTTGCTATGTGGTAAATCAACACTTTATAAGGACTTCTGTTTCCATATGACCCTTTTCCTTAGAAAAAGGAACAAAAAAACCCCCAAAAAACCACCCCAAAACCAAAACAAAACTGAAAAAGAGGAAATGAATAAATAAACAAACAAATAAATACTCTTCCAGCCTGTAGTGTTGCATGGGGTTGTTGTGCCCCAAGTGCAGGACCTGGCACTTAGCCTTGTTGAACCTCAGACAGTTGGCCTCAGCCCATTGGTCCAGCCAAGATATATAACCCATTAATATAATGCTAAAATGAGACATGCACGTAAGAAAGGAAACTACTCCAAATGTAGGCACAGCTACTAAGATAAACAGTAGATGCACACTTAATATCTTCTGAGATTTTCAGTGTGTGCTGATATGTGTATATGTGCAGGCACAAGAAGGACTAAACACAATAAAGTACTTTTCCTTAATTTAATTTGTTAACCTGCATTTTTTTTTGTAAATAATAAAGAATGTTAAACTTTATAATGCATACTTTTCTCTTGCTGCTTCATCTGGTATCCCTAAACAAATTTCTCGATCAAATCTCCCAGCTCGCCTCAGTGCAGGGTCCAATGAGTCAGGTCTGTTAGTTGCTCCAATAACAAGGACCTGGGCAGTGGCAGCAACATTATTCAAGTCTAAAGGAAGGAAGGAAGGAAGTTAATACTCATAATCACCTTTTCAACTTTATTTATCTACGCTTCTCTGTTTCTGTAGCACACAGTAATACTCAGAACAGCACAGACAAACTAACCAACAGTCACACTACGCTGCTGTTCATCCTTATTTCTACTTCCTAGAACAGGCATTTTGCACAGTCAAGCAGAAATATGCATTTCAAATAATACCTGACACATTTTCCCACAAAGTCTATTTACACAACAGAGAGGCTGTGAAAATGTAACAACATCCCTTCAAATTTATTAGAAGCTTCCCCCTCCCACACACACAGGTAAACTGTGCCAAAACATGAAAAATGATTACCACTATCTCCACTGAAGTAACCATGAGTCACTAATGAAGGAAAGGACATAATAAGACCGATAATTAGAAAATTTAGCTTAGTACAGAAGTTCCTGAAACTGACCATCCATACAAGTTAGGAGCTGGGCAACAATTCTCCGCTCCATGTCCTTTGATGCAACTTCTCTTTTTGGGGTGATCGCATCAATCTCATCAATGAAAAGGACACATGGTGCATTGGACTAGGAACAAGAAATATTAATAATTACAAAATTATACTGACATATTGTATTATGAGAGAGAAATAATTTTTCAGATTTTGTTTTATAATTGTGACTCTAAGACTGCTGCATGCACCAGACAATCAACCTGTCCCAGAACAATTTTGTTGTTATTCACTATCTGGAGAGCAGTCAGACTACGAAACTGCTGAGCTGAGGCTGTGAAATAATTAAAGCAAAGAGATTCAAAATCTGTCTATACATTGCTCAAAATTTAAATGTACCTCCATGCTCCTTCATGTTTTCCACAATTACTATTCTACTGTCACTGCTTACTTGCTTAAGTCCGAAAAAGAAAATCATACAAGAAAGGTCTGTTTCGTGTGTTTTGTTTTTTAATGACATTAGATCTGTGGAACTTCAAGAGCTAGTATTAATGACACTCATAATGAAACAAAAAGAGTGGTAGGTGGTCATGAAAAATAATCTGTCAACTTCAAGATTATTACAGAGACAGACCATGTTCAAAGAGTAAAAATCAGCAATAAGCAACTCCAACAAGTGTTCCAAAATTCCAAGCACTTTGCATTCATAAAAAGCCAACGCTAATAATAATTAGTGTAACTAACAGAATAGTGTTTAATTGACATAAGATGATTAATGCCGTCAAAAAGCACTTGTGATGCAGAGGAATACTTAAGGAAAACACTAGAATCATCATCAAAAAAAGTCTGTACTGCCATACAAAAA
>VXAL01003499.1:12089-22730 GCA_013399475.1 Chauna torquata
TCTTTTTCTTTTTGGTCTTCTCTGAGGCCACCCTTGGTGTTACTAGGTACTCTGGAGGTCCTTTAATCTCTCTGATACTTTTTTTAAATCTCTGATGGTCTTCTTTATTCTCTCAGGGGCCCTTTGGCTTGTTGATTTCTTTCTTGGCCTCTCTGACACTGCAACATTTTATTCCCTCTGGCACTTACAGGCTTTCTTCTCTTCTTTCAGGCTACTTTATTTTCTCTGAATCTCTTTCAAACTCTGTTGCTTTGTTGGCTTCTGCTTGGTTCCGCTATTTTGTCAGAGGATCTTTCAGACTGTCTTCTACTTTGCAGGCAATTGGAGGGCTATTCTGTGATCTTTGTCTATCTCAGTGTTTCATTAATTTTCATGGTTCCTTTGAGACTTCTCAGTGTCTTCCAGATACCTTCAAATCTTTCTACTACTTTGTCCTCTCTTAGGCTACTCTGTATTCTCTGGGACACTTACAAATTCTTTCCTATATTGCAAGACTCTCAAAAACAATTCGCTGATCTTTGCGGCTCTTTCAGACCTATTTCTCTTTTATTAGAATATTCTGCTGAAGGAAGATGAGAGGGGATAAGAGAGAGACATGATCTTCTGAGAAGCAACAGCTTGAAGAGCTCTGGACCTCAGCTGCCGTGGAGAAGGAGACAGAGTCTGTCCCTAACAGAATGGTAATTGCAACCTCTGGAGAAGGCAAAAAATGGAAGCTGGTGACTTCTGGCACCAAGAGGAAGGCTCCTGCTCCACCTAAAGGCTTACAACTACAAAATAGGTTCACTGCCCTCAAAACTGAGGAGGAGCTGGTTGTGCTTTCAAGTGAAGTATCTGAGCCAGCTCACCCTGAAACATGTGAGACCACCAGGAAGAAATGGCAAGTAATAGTAGTGGGCACTTCCTTCTGCAGTGGACAGAGATACCCATCTGCTCACCTGGCCTGTCATCTAGAGAAGTTCACTGCTTGCCTGGGGCCTGGACCTGGGACATTGTTGTGAGAATACATCCAATCCTGTGACTATTACCCCCTTCTTTTCTTCCATGTGGGCACCAATGATACTGCCGCGGGCAACCTGGACAGTATCAAAAGTGACTACAGAGTGCTGGGGACACTAGTCAAAGGCACGGGGGCCCAGGTGTTGTTCTTCTCAAACCTGCTTTTGAAGGGAAAAAGGATGTAAGGAAGAAGGCACTGATACTGTGTGTCAAGAGTTGGTTGGGAAACTGGTGTCAGCAACAAGGTTTTGCTTTCTGTGACCATAGGACCCTGTTGGGGAATCAGTGGCTGCTTGGGCGAGATGGGATCCACCTCGTGAAGTGGAACAAAGGTATCTTTACCAGTAGGATGACTGACCTGATAAGGGAAGCTTTAAACTAGGAATGATGTGGGAAGGAGAGAGTCACTAGCAGCCCTGTGAGGGAGTGATGGACAGGGTTGATGAGCAAAGGGCCTGGGGTGATGTGAATGAAAAGGAACATTAAAATCAACAAATAAAGGCTTAAGCAGGGTCAGCTCAAGCATCTGCATATAAGCAAGGAAGTGCCTACAAGGCACCATTATGGGAAAAAAAAAAAAAACAAAAAAAAAACAACCACTCTTTCTGGCAAATCAGCATACCAGGGTGCCTCTCTGAAAGTGCCTGCACACTAATGCATGCTGCATAGAAAATAAACATGAGGAATTAGAGATGTGTGTGCAGTTGCAAGTCTACAATCACACAGAGTTCACAGAGAGCCAGTGCGATAGCTTGTATGATTGGAGTGTTGCAATGAAAGGATATAGGCTCTTTAGGAAGGACAGGCCAGGAAAACCAGGAGTTGCCTACATGAGGGAGCAGCTGTAGTGCAGGGAGCTCTGCCTGGAGATGGCTGATGAGCCAACTGAGACCTTATGTGTAAGGATTAAACAGCAGACCAATATGGGTGACATTGTAGTGGGTGTCTGCTATACACCACCTGACCAGGAAAAGCAAGTGGATGAGGCCTTCTACAGACAGCTAGAAGTAGTCTCATATTTGCAGGACCTGAGCCTCATGGCCCTTTAACCACCCCGATACCTGCTGGAGGGATAACAGCAGCAGGGCATAAGCAATCCAGGAGTTTTCCTGTAGAGCATCAATGACAATTTCCTGACCCAAGTGACAGAGGAACCAATGAGGACATGTGCTCTATTGAACCATATACTCACCAAGAAGGAAGGGCTATTGGGGTTGAGAATATCAAAGTCTGTAATAATCATGAGATGGAGGAGTCCAGGGTCCTGAGAGGATGATGCAAAGCAAAAAACAAAATCATAACCCTGGACTTCAGGAGAGCAAATTTTGACCTGTTCAGGGATATCTGTAGAGGAATCTTATGGGATATGGACCTGGAGAGTGATCCAAGAAAGCTGGTTGATATTCAGAGATCACCTTCTCCAAGCTCGAGTGGTCCAGATTCATCCCAACGAGCAGGAAATAGAATGCCCTTGATTCAGACCTCAACTTGCGGACTGACTTCCTGGCTTGACCTCAGCCCTACCTCATCACTATGGATAAGCCTGGCAATTACTGGACTTCATCCTAATCCTGACCTATTGATTCACTGAGGCCTAGTTTAGCCTCAGACTTGCCTCATTATCATGAACTTCTTTGATGATCTGGACTCAGCTGGACTTCGCCACCGTCTCCAGGTCTATCCTGCTTGCCTCAGTTGAGTACAGTGGCCTTACAGGGACTGGGCCCCAGCTGGTGATGCCCGAACTCTACCAACTGTGCTGAAACTCTTGGCTCCCACCTCATTTTCCCTTAGGGAGCAGCCCTGCTTTGGCTCCATCTTGATAAAAATAGACAAATCTAGAGTCGTAGTAAGGGTCAGGGATGAAAGAAAAAAAGAGTGCAAAGCAACACTTGAAGTCATGCTGGAAAGGTGCAAATAAAAGTGAGAAGTGTAAGAGGAATTCCCTTCTGAGGAATATGGAGTCTGTAGCAGGAGTAGGGTCCTTGCTGTATGATTGAGGGTCAAGTTTGGTTTGAGAGAGAAAGCATGGCACATTAGTTGGAGTGGGGCTGGAAAGGGACGGCCAAAAGAAACTGAGGGCTGTAAAAGAATTCTCTGAGGAACACTGAGTTTCTCCAGGGAGTGAAGTCCCAGGCCTATTTGTCAACCACAGGTTAGAGTTAGGTTTAGGGTGGGGGCAGAGAAAGAGAAAGTGCAGTGCTACAGTTGGAGCAGGGCTGCTAAAAGTAGTATTTGCCTCTGAGGAGTAATATGGAGCCTGTGGAAGGAGGAGTCCTGTCCCAGGAGTACAGTTCTGCACAGGGCTACAATTGAGAGAAAGATACAGTGCTACAGTTGGAGTGTGGCTGAAAAGGGATTGCTAAAGAAAAATGGTAGCTGCAGAAGAAAACACTTTCCCAGTAATAAAAAAAAATCTGAGGGAGTATGGTCCTTGACCTGGGTCAGCATATGGTTTGGGTTATGGTTGAGTTATCTGCCAGTACAGTATTGAAGTTGGAGTGGGGCTGGAATGAGCCTGCCAAAGGAAAGTCAGAGCTGCAAAGGAATTTTCCTCTGATGATTATGGAATCTATGGAGTTAGGTTAGAATTGAAAGTCAGAGAAAGCGCACCTCAACTGTGACTCAAATGGAACTGCCAAAAGAAAAGCATTATCTACAAATAAAATTACTCTGAAGGAAACCAAGTTTCTGGCACAGGTGGGGTCCTACTAGGGCCTACAGGTTATGGTTAATGTTGACAGAAACAGGAAAGCACAGAGCTATGGTTAGAGTGGGACTGAAAAAGGCCTGCCAATGAAGGAAGACTGAGGATCTGGAGAGAGGGGTCCCTGGCCCCTAAGACACATAAGGGCATATGCAGTGGGGCTAGCAAGGGTCTGTACAAGATGATGCAGACTACAATTAGAACTCATCTACGAGCAGCACTGAGTCTATTCACAGACTGAGGTCTTTGGAGTGTGGGTCAGTTTGGATTCTGGCAAGGGTTGACAGAACGGGAAAGCAAAGGACAGTTGGAGTGGGATTGGGAAAGGACAGCTAAAACCACGTGAAAGTTGCGAAGAGAATAATTCTCTGAATACTGTTGTCTCTGGAGGGATGGAGCCTCCCTCAACACAGACATCCTCTTGCTTTAGTCTTCTTCCTCTTATCTTACACTATTTTGTACCTTTTGTCTCTCTTTCCCTCAGAGCATGTACCCTCCAATGCCAAGACTTTCTCCATCTTTCTAGACACCCTCCCCCATCTCCTGGTCTCACACTGTCCACATACAGACCCTTTTCTACTTCAAAGTCTATTTCTCCTCCTCAGCACACATGGCTTCCATACCCATTCCTCTTCCTCTCTCCATCCAGTTTTATTCTCATTCTGACTGCACAAACTCTCCAGTTCCAGCACTCTCAACCCTCCCTTTCACCTCACACTTTCCCCAACGCTAGCCAACTACATACTGCTTAGTATGTGAGTTGAGTGGAAGAAAGCTGGAGCTGGAAGCTCCAGCTCCCTTCCAAGCCTTGAACTGCAAGACACAATCCTTTTACTCTCAAAACTCATATCTACTAGCTTCCATCCACTCAACACATAGATGCTCTAAACCATTCACTCCCTCTCTGTCCCTACGTGGCTTCGAAATCTAGTCCTCTCCTTCTAACCCCCTACATCTCCACTTCAATGCACATACTGTCCAGCTCCAGCACTTTATCTCAGCCACTATCCATCCAGTTGCACAAACTTCTGTCTTTCCTTTCTTCCCTCTAAGCCCCTGCCTGAATAGCTCACTGTTTACCCACCCATTCAAGAACCTACTATAGAATCACAGGGAAATTTATGTTGGGATGGATCCCTGTGAGTCATCTTTTGGATTTTTTTGGTACCCTTTTAATTTTGGTGGTAGTTGGGGGTGGGAGAGAAATGAGCTCCAAGAGGCACCTTTTAAAATATCCTTTATTTTTATATAATCCTAGTAAAAAAAATCTTTTATGTAAAGGCAAATGTAGGTATTGCATAGAAGAAACACTGGTGCAACCACCACCTAGTGGGACTGGCATGTTGTTTCTTAGTGTCTACTACCTACTGCACAACAGATGGCTAGTCAGTAGGCAAACATCTCCGGGTTTCTCCATATGAGCTACAGGATGAAGCTGCTCAACCCTATGGAAGGAAGTTACATCAGAATTATGTGGGCCCTACTCCATGCTGTTCCCAAGAACCATCTGCTTGGAAAACACCCTTTCCTTTCTTGCCTTTTCTATGCCTGACCAACACATTGCCCAAGAAAGACCATGAGGATCAGTTCTGCTGTCCTTTGCTTGCACCCTTCCTGTGTGTGTTTGTAGTTCATGTATTAACGGAGGTGTGGGGGTGGGGGAGGGACGCAGGGGGACACAGGATAAGAGAGTCAGCCTAACTTGACCATAGTCCAAGAACTTAATGCATCACGTACACAAGTCATCTCCTGTCATCTTTGAGATATTTGTGCCATCGTTTTTATCATCTCACATGCTACTTAACTATGGGCACAGAGTGTATTCTTTTGAGTGACGTCCACCTGGGCTTCCTATAACTAAAAGCCTTGGTACCACCAAGAGGGAACAGAATTCACTGCTATCACTTCAACAGCTTTCAAGCAGAGGTTCTTCAAGCAGTGCTCCCAGTATGTCTCTGCTTAAGTGGTGCTGCAGCTTCCAAACATGAAGTGCAGTGAGACAGCAGGTACACTACAACCTGAAGAAACACTCAGAGAAACAGCACTTTCACACACTTGAACTGTGCTTTCATGAATTATAGATACAGAGAGGTATGTACTTATACAAATCAATATTTGTGTATACTAAAGATATTTTTACTCAGTATCAGTTTTTATTTAAAAACATGCTAAAAATTGTAGCTAAATAACCAGAATGGTGTTTGGGGAAAACACATAGACAGCCACCCACCAGCATAAGCAAAAATTGCATACATACATGAGACAAAGCTCCTTTTGACCAAAGAGTTACAGGACAGTTAGTGCCTTCTCTGACAAACTAACTGATGCAGCCTCACATTTTCCAAGGCTGTTTTTGTTGCCTGGAATGTGGCATTACCTTTCTTCTCCTTTCAGGATATTTGTCATCTTCTCCCTCATCAGTGAGTTCGCTAGAGACACGAATGAGCCCTGCTCTTGACTACCTTCCTGTAGGGTAGCTTCACAGAGATGAATACATGAAGCTTGTGTAACTACCTCGATTAATACTGTGCTTAGAATGACAAAAGTAGTCATTAAAAAAAGATTTCAGGATCTATGATACTATCAGATCATGAAATGGAATGAAACATTCTACAAAAATAAGTTTGGATGAAAGGCAAAATAGCTGAGTTTGCAACTACACATTTCTTCTCTGAGTTATTCATAAATGTTTTTTTACTTTCCTATTATTTTCACTAATATATTTTACCTCTTTTTTTTTTTTGGTACAAAAAAACTGAATGCAGATTGAAATTTAAGTTGTGGTAGGTACCACTGTGCAACCCAAAAGGACAGATGTGATGCACCCTGCTCTTTTAGAACCCCAGGGAAAGCTAGAGAAAGTGAAGTACTTTTTTGCTAGAGAAAGCTAAACACCTCTGCCCAAAGGGACAGTGCAGTAGAGCCATCAGATGAAAATTGTGCCATCTTTTCTTGCAAAGAGGGAACACATTTTAGCAACTTTGTATATAGTCTTACATGTAGCAGCAAGTACACTGGGCATCACAGCCCCTTCAACGTGGAACATCCATCTCCAGCAGGGCTCAGATGCTCCTGGTCCCAATTTTTGTTAGAATTGGAAGTAAAACTGGATTCTGTTTCTGTGCTTTCCCTCTGCTCCTTCCCTGACTTTCACAGGTAATCCAAATTAAATAGCTGAGCCCATAATGGTGTTGTCTGCTTCAGTGGGAAACAAGGGCCCTGTGAAACTTTGGGTATCATGCTCATGTGGACAAGAGCTAGGCTCTACGAATAGTAACCTCCTTCATCACTGCAACACCCAAATTTGTCTCCATATCCCACATATTCACACTCCTTCCTGTCACACTAATCTCATAGGAACTCCAAAAAGTGACACACAGTCCACATAAAATACTACGGCTGCCAGACTTACAGATGTAAGCAGGACCTACTAGGAAGACAAACAGGGGACTAATACCTCCCAGATAGGAAGTGGCCCAACAGTTATTTCAGCCCACCATGAAAAGATTGGCTTAATGATACAATGAAACCAATATATTTTAAGAGTTTAAAATATAAATTTTCAGACTGGACATTAGGAGAAACACATTTACCAGAGCTTGACATAGCATTGCTCTGAAAGGGGTACCGGAGAGGCACAAAAACTCCACCCTCAACAGTTTCCGAAACTCAGTCCAATAACATCACAGTTAACCCCACCTCACATAGGTCACAACACCCTTTTGAGAGTGACATTGGATGAGGTGACCTGTTAAGGTCCCTTCTAACTGCTGCTAACATAAAAAGCAGAGTTCCTTTCAGACTTGAGTTGAGCCCTGTCTGGAGTTAAATAACAGCACCCTCCAATGGCTGATCCTTTCCTTACTTCCTTCACAAAATTGTAAAACTTAGGAAAAATCTCTGCAGAAAAATGGAACAAAGTGTAAATGGGGTTGGCTTGCAATGAAGCAGCATTTAAACTAGAAAAATATGTTTGAGTATTCTAGCCAGAATGTTGGTAAAAATATGCATTGCAGTGAACTCTGAACCACCCCATTGGATGGACTTGGCTATCTCCCAGCATGAGCCACTTCTGTGCTGAAGGTGTGACAATGCATACTGCCTCTGAGTGCTGTTTTGGAAATTGCCCCTTTCCTGTATCTTGTGGTCACCTTTAACCAAACATATGTTCCTCACTGTCCAGAGACACCTCTTCCAGCTCAGGGAGACAGCTATCATCTACCTGAGGGAACCCCTTCAATGAAGTGCATGGTATGACACTATTGCAATCAAAGTGCCATCCTCCTTCCTAATATCCAGTATCACGCCATGCCTTGGGCAAACTTTTTAAAACAGACAATACAGTTTGTGAAGTCTGCTGCCAACTAGCCAGCAGGTTAGACTGCAATCTTTCTCCTTCATGCCAGGGAGCATTCACTTGCTTAGTCAGTACTTTTAGCCTTCAAAGTAGCATGACATCAAAGCAGGACAATGAGGCCCATCAATTACAGAGCTAGACATTGCTTTGGGTGGGTAAAGACAATGAAATTTAGCCTCACAGGAGCAGCAAGCTCCCCACAGACTTGAGAAAAGTTGTGTCTTTATTTGCCCCCCACCAACTGTCAACTTTGAAAAACATGTCCTCTGGAGATCGCACAGTGGTTCTTAAACTAACGTACAATAAATGTGTGAAAACAAAAACAGTAAGAAGCTATAAATCAGGCAACTAAATTCTAAGCTATATTCATCATAATCATCATAATCATCATTATAATAATAAAAAACTATACACCATCAGGTACAAGAAGCTGCAAAACAAAGCAGCTCCAATTCCTAGGACTCCCAGTTAGAGTGGCTTTTCCAAGTCTTCCAGTGAATTGGATATGGGGGTTGAAAACTTAATGGAAGACTTTGAAGAATTCTCCCTTAAAGTTGAACACACACACACACACACACACACACACACCATTTTTGCACATATAGCATGGATTAGTAGAGTGAAACATTTTCTTAAATTAAGGAAACTTTCTTAGAGATCTATGATTTTGTGTTGAAAATCCATTTGTTTGGGGGGATTTCCCCCCTCTCTTTGGCAAATAAATGGAAAAGGTGAAACAGACAAAAACATGAGTCAAATAACAACTGGTTCTAATAACTGTACAAATAACAACAACGTAGATCAGTCAGCGGGATGGATTCCTTTAGTAGGGCTGGGCTTGATACTCTTTGTGGTCATTCCTTTTGTTCATTGTTAAGATCATACAGAAGTGTTGATGCGATAATATTTCAGAGGCTTTAGGCATCGTATTTTTTGCCAGTCCTGTGAATCTGCTGGAAGAGTGTCATGGAGAAGGCCATGCCAAGAATCTGAAGGAAAGCAAACAATGAAGGCTTCAGTACAGGAAGGCTGCCAAAACTGCACTACCTGTGTTCATGGTCCAAATGTAGTTTTAAACGTCATTCTACACTAGTCAGATTTCTCAAGCTCCAACACTGATCAGTAAACCTGTACATTGTTCAGGCACACAGCAATGTTTGAAGATGTATCATCTGTCAAAGCACAGATGAAGGCAAAAAGCTCTCAGGGCTCTGTCATATGCAAAAATTTTTCAGTAACAATATGTGCAAGTCACTCTTCCTTTTTACCCAAAAGCTTGTGCTTGATTATCCAGATACCTGTGACTGAAAACATCAGATTCTGGCATTCTCCCCCAGAAGTATAGCTGTTATGCAGGAGCCCCCAAACTGTAACAGATTATGATGCTACTTCTGCGTTTCCTTTTTTAAGCATATGCTAACCTACTCAGTTCAGCAGCCATGATTTAACTCATTTCAGCAATTTCCAGAACTTGCTTTGAAAATTAAAAAAACAACAGTTCCCTAAGAGGTAACAAAATGGCTAAACCTGGTAACTCCAAAGCAGTGCTGTGAAGTCATAATGCAGATAAATGAAATCCCACTGTAGCATGTCTTCTTTGAGGGACTGACTACTGACCTGCTTTCTTTCCAAGGAGGTGGCCTCAAATGAACTCATAAAACAAATCTGACATTTTTGAAAACACGATCAAAACTCAAAGTGGTTGAGGACCACTTTTCACACAGCAGAAACATGAATGCTGACAGCAAATCAAAGCCATGTTGACACACATCATACCGGCATTACCTGCATTATAAGGATGCACATCCCAATCGAACCAAGGACATGCTTATTCTCATCAAACCAAGTCATAACTCTCTCATAACATCCCTGAAAGATGAAAAATGAATTCCCAAGGTTACATTTCTTTCATATGCATTCCCTCTGTTTTCTTCCTTCCACCCCTCCTTAAGACTTGACCTTAGCAAAGTAAGCCTTACCGTTTTCCACACTAATTCAGTGGAATTCCGTCCACAGTCTTGGGAGTTTTCCGTACAACATCTGTCTGGGACAGTATTTTCTCCCAGCACTGGGTACCAATCCGTAAAGTCATTTACACCACAGCATTTCATCTATGGTGAAAGTAAAGGATTAATAAATGAACTTACCTACACAATTCGTGAAATGCAGACCATCACAAACTTTTACTTAGAATCATAGAATCATAGAATGGTTTGGGTTGGAAGGGTCCCTTAAAGATCATCTAGTTCCAACCCCACTACCATAGGCGGGGACATTTTTCACTAGATCTTGTTGCTTAAAGCACCATCCCACCTGACTTTGAACACTTCCAATGAAGGGGCATCCACTACTTATCTGGGCAACCTCTTCCAGTTTCTCACTACTCTCACAGTAAAGAATTTCTTCCTTGTATTCAACCTAAATCTACCCTCTTTCAGTTTAGAACCATTATCTTCTTCTGTCACTCTACACCATGGTAAAAAGTCTTTCTCAGTCATTCTGATAAGCCGACTTTATATATTAGAAGGCCACAATAAAGTCTCCTCGACACCTCCTCTCCAGGCTAAAAAAAAAAAAA
>VXAL01003499.1:27893-56282 GCA_013399475.1 Chauna torquata
CAAAGGAAGGAATTTCTCAAGCAAATTCACAGGTAACTCATGTAACTGTTCTGCAGTAATACTCTCACTGGCTTGTTGTTGAAACAAAGTGAAACTAAATGTTCTTACCTACACTTGGTCATCAGTAACCTATACTGATAAATCTACTCAAAAGCCACTGGATGGCAGAACTCTACTTTTAAAGACTCAGCACATAAAACCAGGGTTACCCATTTATCTCCTAGCAGCACAACCCAATGCAATTTTTCCATAAGAAGGAAAAAAAACATAACTTGAAAGAATGCCTCATCACATATATTTGTGCAGTCATCTACAATCTCTCAGAGTATCCAGCCCCATAATTCCTAATCCTAGGGCAGGCAAGGAAGTCATGGAGAAAATTACGATGAACATTATCAATTCAATAAATATTTGTCACAATGTTCTACTGGCCAATCCCAGTAGCCTGGTTGGGTTTTAGGATGAGTTCTCATAGTTTTACTGTTTTTTTGCTGTTGTTCAATGATGCAGAAATCAGATTTATAGGTTTATTACCTACAGGAAGCTCAACTTCCGCTACTCTCTGTCAGTGACAGAACCCAAAGGAAATGCAAAACTGCTAACAAAGCAGCAAAGCTGCCTCTCACTCTTAACAATACCACGTCTGGTTAAGGAAATAAAGTTCTCCACCCTAGTCACAGGGCTGGTCTTCTGAACAATGGCCAAGAGTGTTGCACTATGGGGGGGTCTAAAAGCTGGCCATCTTTTAGTACTTGCTCAAAATCCCTGTTATAAAACTTCCCATCTGATCTGTGATCACTGTGGAGTGAAATCAGAAGCAGGCATTAGCTGCATTTTCATTAAACCTGTGAACTACTACTGTAATAGCAGTATTACAGTTTACTGCCAAATCTAGCCTTTGCCAAGGTCAGAGGCAAAATTCACATGACCTTTACTCAGAAGGGGATCAAAGCACACCCTCCCATAAAACTTGGAGTACTTTGGTCCACTTTACTTGGACCACTGCAGGGGGAAAACAAAACAACCCCTAATCATTACTCACAGTGACATCCTAAAGCTGCTTGTCCTGGTTTGGGCTGGGATAATTTTCTTCACGGTTGTATGCTTGTATGGTGCTGTGTTTTGGATTTAAGATGAAAATAGTGCTGATAACACACTGATGTTTTAGTTGCTGAGAATTGCTTACACAGAGTGAAGGTCTTTTCTGTTTCTCACGCTGCCCCGCCAGTGAGTAGGCTGGGGGTGCACAAGAAGTTGGGAGGGGACACAACCAGGACAGCTGACCCCTACTGACCAAAGGGATATTCCGTACCATATGATGTCATGCTGAACAATAAAAGGTTGGGGGGAAAGGAGAAAGGGAAGACTTTTGGATTTATGGCATTTGTCTTCCTAAGTAACTGTTAGCATGATGGAGCCTTACTTTCCTGGAAATGGCTCAACATCTGCCTTATAGGAAGTAGTGAATGAATCCCTTGGTTTGCTTTGCTTGTGCGTACAGCTTTTGCTTTACCTATTAAACTGTCTTTATCTCAAACCCATGAATTTTCCCACTTCTACCTTTCCGATTCTTTCCCCCATCCCACTGCAGGGGAGTGAGCAAGCAGCTGTGTGGGGCTTAGCTGCCTGCTGGCGTTAACCCACAACACTGCTGGTGCTCACCTGTCAGCAATGACAAGGAACAAAAGTTTCTGCCAGGTCTGCGACACCCAGCCCACTCCATTTTGCTTGCACAAAAATTTACAATTTTTACTCAGATTGGAAACTCAAGGTCAGAAAACAGTATCCCCAATAATAGAAGGTTCAATCCTGCCTTGTGATGATCACTAATCTAGCATGATGAAGAGGTCTAGACCTAACTTTCTGGGGCAAATATCTCCACTTCTGTCTGAGGTGATTTTACCAGCAGGGCAGATCGTTCAGGGTACAGTTAGAAGAAGCTAATTGCTCAGATGGGGGAAGGGAGAGCTACCTTCAAGTCTAGGAAATCACAAAAGTGCTCCATTGGAAAGATATGAAGACAGAAGGAGAACAAGAGCAGATGGAGAATCAAAGCTGGAAAGCAGAAAAAATGGACAGATAACCCGTGTGCCTCTGACAGGGTCTCAGTTCAGGAGACTCTGTTATATACACTTCAATACAGCAATAGATCATTTCTTCAATTGCTTGTGGTAGCCCACCCTAGTATTTTGATAAACTCAGGAGCAAAATACCTTGCTTTTTGGCAGAAGACCAGTCACCTGCTGCTTTTCCACCTTTCCATAATGCTGCTAGCAGGAAAGAAACATTTGACACTTGATGTGAAATGTTTGCAACAAAAGTCTGCTGGATTAGCAACAACCCTGCGCTTTTGCTAGGCAGACCAAGAGAGTACTGAGACAGATACAACTTGAATGTGAGGCATCTGAACACCTTGAGAGAAGTGTACTTTACAATGTGAAATGAAGAGGTACCACAGTGGAGGCAGCAGACAAGTCCACATTTGCTCTTTCCTCCTGCAATTCTAATGTCCTGCTGAAGACAATCATGCATTAACTCCCTTCCAACTGCTGTAGTTATTGGGTTAACACGCCGAAGTGCACAATGTGATTACAGGTCCCGTTAGAGATTTTTCACTATGAACAGTAGTGCAATACTACAATTATAGCCCAGTATCTGCACTGACTATGTTCTCACTACGGCTGATTTTACAGGCCAATTGGGCAAGCTTAGGAAAGTTCTCCATTTCACAGACCTTTAACCTCCCAGAGTAGGATTTCTCCACACCTAAATTGCACTGAAAGTTCAGATTACATAATAAAATCAATTGATGCAGGAAACACCAAGGGTCATCTGTGCAAACGGGTTTATCTGCAATAACTAAAGAGAATAAGTGGTCAGGAAGACTTGCAAGTGAGTTGATGAAGGATCCTAAAAACTTCCACAAGGAGGCATCCCTTTCCAAACAGTACTGACAGAGTCTTAGCTTATGTTGACTTTTGTTTTTCTCCTCTCCAGAGGAACTCCTCAATTTTTGTTCTTTCTTCTCTGTTTGGTACCTCTTTTATCAACCTACTGAGTAGCTGTACTCTTGATGCTAAAATTTATGCTTTATCCTTTGGTCCTGGGCCAAATTCTTTTCTCATTCATGCTCCTTAAAAAACCCCAAGTAATTTCACAGACTTGGGACAATACAGCCATACTACCCAAAGCTTGCAAAAATTTTAGCAATAAAATAGCTTTCTCTGACACTTTATTCTCTACCAGTCTCATTTATGATACAAGGTGAACACAGTAAAAATGCTCTCATAGCTATTTATTCTCACTGGACCTACCTCTTTCCCTTTGGTACAACTGAATCCTTGAAGATGAAAGCAGTAAAAATATTTCAAGTCATCTTATTAATTCCTTTTTCACTTTTTCTATCTCATCAGACACAACAGTCTCTATTCTTGTTTCAACACACACTAACTGAGGTTTTGGAAGATATTAACTTGATTGTCCAGAAAGATTATCATGACAAATAAAAGGATTTTTCAAACTATAATGATGCATTAACTGCTCTGTTGAGAGCACATACTCTATTAAGCAAACGAGTTAGAGGAAGGGGAAGAAGACTTCAAAGCTCAGCAGCAGAGGCATTCCATTCATTTATTCAGACAGCAGTGCTGATTTTGCCTTTGCAGTTTTCTTCCCTGAGTTACAGAAAGAAAAAGAGAAAAAAAAAAAGAAAAAAAAAAGAGAAAAGAGAAGAGAAGAGAAAAAAAAAGAAAAAAGGAAAAAGAAAAAAGTCATGTTTGGCAATAAACAGAGAACAGTTGGACTGACACCTTGTGTTAGTATTGGTACAGGCTTGGGAACATGATGCTTCAGTGTTTGAAGAGTAATCTGTCCCTCCTGGAGCTGTTGATACAGTCCTCTCTACAGAAAAGCAATACTCTGCACAGCTTCTGATGACCTGATAATTTCTGAATTTCTGAAATCGTTCTGAATACCTTGAAGGGTAACATTCCATTAACACCTCACTGGATACACATGCTGAAAAAGGGCCACAAATTGATTAAAAGCCTGAGTAGAAAAAGTGTGTCCTTCAAAAGAAAGAAGCGTCTGGTGAAGCAAACCAGTAGGTTTATTAGTCTTCTAAGTTTTGTTCTTCTGCTCCTCACAGGGCTTTTGGTAAAGCAGTGATGGAATATGTGGAGAAAATGTATCTGGTGTCTGCAGATCAGCTGGAGCAGTTAAGGGTGCCACCATCACCCCAGGAAGACATGACAGCTGATACAGTCCATTCTGGACGCTGGAATGAGCGATATTCTCCAGAAATCAGGCTTAACAGACTATGTGAAAGCTAAGGTGTATACAGGTGCTCTTCAAAAGTACTTGCATATGTGAAGCAGCGCAATCAGGAAAGGAGGAAAATAACTCATTTTTCTGGAAGCAAACAAGACAGAAGTGGAAAAACTCCTGGAGACTCCTGAGGGCCTCAACCCTGTTGTTCAGGAAGTGCTGGATAATGTGCATCCATGGTATTGGAAGAATGCACACATGCTCCTAGGTAAACTAGGGCAATACAAGCATATTTCTTCTTGGGACAACCATGGAAATTTTGTATATAAAGGAGACGTCATCAAGGGGTCCAGCTTACTTGACTGGGCTGGATGTGTCCTCCATATTTGTGCACCTTCTATGCCAGACAACACCTAAAGGTTGGAATGTTTTTATGAAAGTCTTAGCTGTGGTGAATGTTCCATCTTCTGTCATGAGTCACACCAAAATCTGGGATATCTTGGAACAACTAAAAGTGACTGAGGACGATCAAGAAGCACTGCACACACCACCTAAGAAGAGAAAGACACCTAAAGCCCAGTGGTTCATTCTGTAAACTTTACTGTTGAAAATAAAATATTCATAAAATATTCAACCTTTGCTGTCTATAGTGTCCACATAAACAAACATGTTGGAATGGGGTGGGGTTAAAGAACACACACATCCTTGTGGTTCGGTTGTAAGTTTTATTTACAGCATATATTTATGAAAATAGTTTCAAGAGATGCAGGTCTGGGTCTTCTGAAACACAGGGAAAGCTTCATATTCATATTTTACAAAACACATACTATCTGGTCATTTTGTACTATATCAGTAGAATACAGTTTTAAAAGTGGTTCAGAGGTTACAGCAATATAGAAAAAACACACAGTGGCATCCACAGGCTGCGGAGAGGACATACTGCAGTTATTATAACACTTCAATACCTGAAGTGTTGTGTTTTAAAAAGGTCATAATATTTTCAGGAAAGAGAGTGCTGTTTGGAGGGTAGCCATACAATTTAAAAAAAAAAAAACCTGCATTGTTCTGATCTGCCAGGAAAATTGCCAGTCAGTGCCCTCCAAGCAGCCCCCAGGTATTCATCGTGCCCAGTACATCTGTGTCTGATGTACTTCTAGGTAAATCTGTAGGGGCAGCCAGTCCTGCCAGCTAATCACACCAGACCATGTGACTGGAAGAGGGGAGTGACTCCCAAGGCAAATGGCTCCTGAGGCTGCTGGGAGGGGGCACCCGTCACTTGCTATCTTGTTTATCAGTGGTACCTGTACTATTCAGTCTCTGAAGAGATGAAAGTCTACTCTTCTGACTTCCTGCTTGTGGTCCTGCTTTTTGCCCTGCTGCTTCATCACGGGATCCTGAACTTCACAAGGCTTCCACTGACTTTTACATCCCCCACCAGTTCTTCCTTGTTTATAAGCAACAGGTCCAACAGAGCACCTCTCCTTGGTGACTCCTCAATTGCCTGTGTCAGGAAATTGTCACCAATGCATTCCAGAAATCTCTGAAATTGCTTGTGCCCTAATATGTTGTCCTTCAAGCAGACATTGTGGTGGTCAAACTCCTTTCATGAGGATCAGAGCGTGTGAATATGAAACTTCTTCCAATTATCTGAAGAAGGCCTCATCTACTACTTTTTTTCTGATTAGCTCTATAGCAGATACCTACATCACCTGTATTGGTCTGTCTACTAATCTGTCTCCTTACCAATCCCAAGGCAAAGCTCCATGCATTTCCACTACTCTCATATAAGATGCAACATTACCTCCTTTTCTTCCCAGCCTGATATTCCTGAAGAGCCTGTATCCATCCATCCATCCATGCATCCATCACAACACTCCAGTCATGTGAGTTATCCCACCATTGCTCTGGGTTTGTAGTGAGATCTCATAGTGAGACTTCTAGGGCCTCCTGTTGGTTCCCTGTCCTGCATGCATTGGTGTATAGGCATGTGAGAGACACACCCAAGTATGCCGATTCCTCAGAAAGGGCAAGAGAGCTTTCCCCATAAGGCTTCCAAAGCTAATAGATTTGTTGTGCTCATTACAAATGGCATGGTTGACGGATTTTTCACAAATTAGGAAGAACATGGTAGATGAGGAAATTATAAACTCATAGAAGTGTCGCTTGAAAGGAATCTGTTCAAGTCATGCTGAAATGGTATATCTTGCACATTAGTGGTAGCTGTACTACTGATCTGCTTGTAAGACTCCCGTGGGATACAGCCCTGAAGAGAAGAGGATTCCAAGAAAGCTGTTGATATTCAAGGATGACCTTCTCCATGCTCAAGAATGGTCCATCCCAACAACCACGAAATTGAGCAAAGGCTGCAGAAGGCCTGCATGGATGAACAAGAAACTCCTGACCAAACTCAAACACAAAAGGGAAGTGTACAAGAGGTGGAAGGAGGGACAGGTGAGATGGGAGGGATAAAGAGACACTGCCCAGTCATGAAGGAATGAGATTAGAAATGCCAAAGCCTATCTAGAGTTGAATCTGGCAAAGGATGACATGGACAACAAGAAAGGATTCTCCAATAACACAAACAGCAAAAGAGAGGCTTAGGGAAAATGTGGGCCCACTGCTAAATGTGGGCACTGATGACAAAGGACACTAAAAACGCCAAGGTGCTTGATGTTTTCTTTGCCTTTGTCTTCACTGTTAAGGCTCCTGAGGCCAGAATGAAAGTCTGGAGGAGGATCAGGTTAGGGAGCAGTTTAACAAACTGGACATACATAACTCCACAGGGCCTGACAGGATGCACCCAGAAGTGCTAAGTGACATGGCCGATATTGTTGCAAGGCCACTCTTGATTATCTTTAATATGTCACAACAACTGAGAGAGGTTACTGAAAAGACTAGAAGGAAACGTCTCTCCTATCCAAGAGGGAAGATCCAGGTAACACACTGGGTCACCTCAACTCCTGTGAAGGTAACGGAGCAAGTAAGCCTGGAAATTGTTTCAAAACACATGAAGGACAAGAAGGTTGTTGTAAGTAGTCCACATTGATTTACAAAGGGGAAATCATTCCTAAGTAGAATGTGCCATTACTAAACGTGTCCTTGGTAATAGACATGACAACAATATGTCTTTAAAGATGCAATAGCAAAGCTTTTTACATATTCCTCATATTAAACCATTTTTTTTCTCAATAGTAAGCAAGGGGATAGTAGCAGAAAAAGACTCTATGCAGTTTGACATAATGAATGAAAATCCATCAGCCTAACAAAGCAGTTCTCAGCATTAAGCCCTGTTTTCTAAAAACATGTAACTGTAAAGATACCTTTCTATAATGCAGAGTTTGGGAATTAGATTCAGTCTCTTTATTTCATGCAAATGAGCCTATCAGGTTTGTGCCCGCCAAACCTACTACAACAACATGGAACTGGCAGAGAAACAGATAACAGAATGGTTTAGTTAAGGCAGTACTGAGGTCAGGTCTGATCTGCTCAGCATTGAGGAGCTTCTGCGGTCCAGCTACCACCAAAGCAAATCAAAAGCACCCAGCTTCCCACTGTATCTGGCTGTATATGATACTCTTCCTGGAGCTTTCATTCACAGAGCCTTCATGTGGAAGAAAGGATCAGCAAACACCAACCTTAAAACATTTTGGAAATAGCTCATAAAAGAACTGTGTTATTGGACTTCTTCAAATAGTAAGGTTCCCTCACATTAAAATAGGCAGAACTGAAGTAAAGAAGAGAGTATTCCAAAAACAATGAGAAAGACATGGGGCTGCTTCACCACCATTACACTTTTTTTTTTCATATACCATGATGAAACAATCTTCATGTCAGAAAAGCTAGACAAGGAGTCACTGTTCCCAGATAAGAGATGCAATGTCATTACGGAATATGAAATGTTGGGAAAAGAGACTGGGACAAAAGAATGCCTAGCCACTTAACTCTAAATCTCAGCCACAATTAACAGGTCTTGCAGTTACTTTAAACTAATATTCATGATGTGTATATATTTAGTATTCAGACAGGCACTGCTAATAAATTAGATACAGCACAGTTTGTGATGCAGTGATTTCAGAACAGAAGGAGGTAAACCTAAAAGGGGCAGACCAAGAAAAGGTGAGAGAAAGCTACTAGAATAGGAAGACAAACAAGGACATATAGCAACTGGAAGATAAGCTCATGTATCTCTCTTTTCCACAAGCCAGACTGAAGAGGAATTGGGTCAGCAAGGAAAAATCCAGGATCTTAAGAATTCACAACTGATAAATAACTTTGAATACTATCATAAGCGGGGAGGGACTCTTTATTATGGAGTGTAATGATAGGACAAGGGGTAATGGCTTTAAACTGAAAGAATGTAGATTTAGATTAGATATAAGGAAGAAATTCTTTACTATGAGTGTGGTGAGGCACTGGAACAGGTTGCCCAGAGAAGTTGTGAATGCCCCATCCCTGAAAGTGTTCAAAGCCTGGTTGGATGGGGCTTTGGGCAACTTAATCTAGTGGAAGGTGTTGCTGTCTATGGCACGGGAGTTGGAGCTAGAGGATCTTTGAGGTCCTTTCCAACTCAAACCATTTTATGATTCTATGATTCTATAAAGGGACTTTGTAAGCAATACATATGACAGTAACACCTGATGTCCCTGATACCTAGGGAAAAGTGAAAGGAATGGCTGGCTGGTCTGTGGTTTAGACACACTGTCCTTTCCCTACTATATGTTTAGTCTGTTAACATGACCAATGGATAAAATACTTCAGGTGGTAGGCATTCTGGATTTTCTGTGCCTTCAACAATCTGACTGAATCTAGTATGAAGGAAAGAAAAGTGCTTCCCATTGGAGTCCAATTACACTTTTGTCTTCTTAAAGACAAATGCAACAGATATAAATGCACAGGAAAACACTAGACTCCAACAGGAATTTACATTCTCAAAAAACCTTAAATGAAAATACCTTGCCAGGCAATTTGCAGGTAAAGGTGCAGGTCTTGATTCCCACCGTAACTCAAAGAATCATTGGCTTTTTGAAAGTTCTCCGCAGACTTCCCATGTATTTCCAATTTTGTGGCTTTAGCTGTAGTACTTGACAATACAAAAGCTCCTGTATTGACAACATTACATTTGAACATAGTGGCAAGTATATCAAGACTGCAATGGTCACAGCTGGGAAGTACTGGGGCTACAGAAGACAGTTACATCTCTTTGTACATTCCCTGACAGATTTCTTTCTATCCAATTCTGTACAGATTACAACTGTTATGGAGCTTTTACTCTAGCCATACCGGTCTTTTATTTTTTAAGTGTCTTTTGTCTTGGAACTCAAAATTCAGCCATCAACTGAGAAAGTGATTGCTGAATGAGTGGCAGTAACAAAACAATTTCCCATAACTCTTTTGTTGACAAGAGTTTTAGAGCTTTCTGAATGCTTTCTAGGTATCAGAAAGAGCAATAAATAAACTAACTAGTGGCAACTCTATTGAGGGAAATACCTCCTCAACAACTCACACCCTCTTGACCTTGCACTCACCTTGCACTCAAATTGATTTTGGATTATTTTGTGTTTTTACCTAAAAACTGTTTCATAATGTGACTGCAATTAAAATGCCCTTTCATCAGTCAACGAAGATAACAAAAAGCACACTTCATTATAAAGTATTCTGGAAAAAGATTAATGAAAAAAAAAGCTTTTGGCCACAACATCATGAAGTGTGAGGTCCTGCACCTGAGTGGGGGCAATCCCAAGCACAAACACAGGCTGGGCAGAGAATGGATTGAGAGCAGCTCTGAGGAGAAGGACTTGGGGGTGTTGGTTGATGAGAAGCTCAACATGAGCTGGCAATGTGCACTTGCAGCCCAGAAAGCCAACCATATCCTGGGCTGCATCAAAAGAAGCATGTCCAGCAGATCAAGGGAGGTGATTCTCCCCCCTTACTCCAATCTTGTGAGACCCCACCTGGAGTACTGCGTTCAGCTCTGGGGCCCCCAACATAAGAAGGACATGGACCTGTTAGAGCGAGTCCAGAGGAGGGCCATGAGGATGATCAGGGGGCTGGAGCACCTCTCCTCTGAAGACAGGCTGAGAGAGTCGGGCTTGTTCAGCCTGGAGAAGAGAAGGCTCCGGGGAGACGTTATAGGAGCCTTCCAGTACATAAAGGAGGCCTACAGGAAAGACGGGGAGGGATTCTTTATCAGGGAGTGTAGTGATAGGCTTTAAACTGAAAGAGGGTAGATTTAGATCAGATATAGGGAAGAAATTCTTCATCATGAGGTTGGTGAGGCACTGGAACAGGTTGCCCAGAGAAGTTGTGGATGCCTGATCCCTGGAAGTTTTTAAGGCCAGGCTGGATGGGGCTTTGGGCAACCTGACCTAGTGGAAGGTGTCACTGCCCATGGCAGGAGGGTTGGAACTAGATGGTCTTTAAGGTCCCGTTCAACCCAAACCACTCTATGATTCTATGATTTCCCAGTCTCTTATTTCTGCTCTGACACCCTGTCCACATGAGAGCCAAAACGTAACAAATACCAGAAACCAAAGGTAAAATGCAAAGCCCTTTGAGAAGCTGAAAAGTCCTTGACTTAGTATAAGCACTGTTCAGCAACAACTAAAACATGACTGTCTTATCAACACTATTTTTCTCCTAAATCCAGAGCACAGAAAAATACCAGCCACTATGAAGAAAATCCCTGCCAAAAACAGGACATGCTCACTTATGCATCTATACCAAAGAAAGTATAAAAAAAACCTTATTTACTTAAAATGAGCTTCTCTGCAAGAGTTTATCTGCACAAGATTTCCCANGACTGTCTTATCAACACTATTTTTCTCCTAAATCCAGAGCACAGAAAAATACCAGCCACTATGAAGAAAATCCCTGCCAAAAACAGGACATGCTCACTTATGCATCTATACCAAAGAAAGTATAAAAAAAACCTTATTTACTTAAAATGAGCTTCTCTGCAAGAGTTTATCTGCACAAGATTTCCCAGACCCTCAATGGGGATGCCTGGCTGACTCAGGTCCCCGTGACATGGATCATCTATGAAGGATCATCTTTTCCATTTATTGATCAACCCCACTCCTGGGAGAGTTTTAGTGAGTGTCGTACCGGTAACACCTCAAATAATACATATAGGCACACGTACAGATAGCTGATCATAAGTGTGTATTTGCTTTACTAGTGGTAATTTTGTAGTAACTTTAAATATATATAATTGCTTTGCTAGTAGTAATTTGTAATAAATTAATGGAAACAAAGCCTCCATGTCCTTGTATATTAGAGAATACTGTGAACCCGCTGTGGTGATCTTTACATACCCATGCGTCAGGTCACCCTCACAGGGCGTGACTGTTACACAGCAGCATCACTGTTTGAGAAAATCACTATCATCTGCCTACATCACATGCCCACAGTTAAAGAAAACCAGTATGCAGATTCTATAACGAACATAAATCAGTGCCCATGGGACTCATCTGGGTATAGTGCAGTGAGACTACTCCTAAGGACTCAGTGTTCCATGCCAACACTGAATCAATGTAATGTTTCCTATATGTGATTCTTTCCATATGCAAAAACAAAACAAAACAAATCAGAACAAAAACCAAACCACCATCACCAACAAAACAACAAAACCGAAACCAACCAAACAGAAACCCACAGCTGTTCTTCAGACTGATTTATATATTTTAGCTTACTATTATTTTATTTAGAAAGAAGCAAGTCTCTCTGCTACAGAAGAAGTCATGAAACCTGGATTCCTATTCGTGACTCATTGGATTCTCAGCTTTCTGATCTGTTGTGAACTAATGTCTGTTAATGCTTGTCCTCCTACAGGACACAGAACAACTTGTTTATGTGTGGATTCTCTGACATCTAATAAAGTTGCAGCTCATTCTGCAGGCTTCCTCTAAGGGAAGCACAGTCTGCATCCACTACTGAGTCACATCTTCAGTTTTATTTCTGTCTTTGCAGAGTTCATTAAAATGTAAATTACATTCTACTGAAAAAAAAAAAACCCACAAGACTGTAAATGGAATTACATCCATTGCACTATCTAGGTACCTGACACAGAGATCCACTTTGAGCTAATCACAATATACAATGTAAGTTAGCCTCAAAGGTCACCTCCAAAAGTAAACACACCAGTTTGGTTTTGTTTCTTATCCCAGGTGCTATTTGTTTGGTTTATTGACACACATGACTCAAAAATTTAACGGATGAAAGAAATGAAATCCTTCAAGTAAGGCCTAGAAATACCTCCCATTTCCATACTGCTAACTCGTTAGTCACAAGTTAGCAACCCTTGGCTCATATCCTTTTTTTTGTCCCATTTATGCAGGTCGCCTTTAAGTAATTTATCAGGAAATCAAACATCTACTAAAAGAGCATCTGTAAGTAAGAGGTAGCATGTACAGGTACTCTTTTAGTAAGTCCAGTGCATACATTCCAGTAATACCTTTGGCTCACTTGTAACTAAGATCAAGCTACCTGATGCACTTATCCTAGGGTCTTAACAGAACTAGTTAACTGTTAACTACTAAGAACAAAACCAACAAATTGTGGTCACAGGAAATGACTTATGAATGCCTATTTTAAATACATTTTTCCAAACAGAAGATTCATCACACTTCTTGGTCTGTCATCCAACTTTTTTATGGAAAAAAAAAAAAAAAAACCAACCCACGTGATAACCTGAGACTATCCAAGAGCAGCTCTTTACATCCACAAGCACCACTGCAATGTTAGATTACTTCAGTTTGTAGTAAAGTGAACTACCTTAGTTGTAGAGCTACCAATATGTTCTTTAGTTATGGAATTATCCAGACTCATACCTGCTAATGACAAATACAAATGAGACTCCATATTTTCATACGCTAGTAATAAGATTCATATGGAATTTCTGGGTTGCAAAAATGATATCCGTGATTAAGAGAAATATATTTTTTTTCAAGTTATTCTCCCCAAGAATCCTCACTACCCTGTAGCTAATCAGGCAGTATTGCCTTCAAGAGGGAGCCGACTCAAGAAACAAAACCAAAGAAAAAAACAAACCTCTTAGTCTCACACCACTGCATGGAAAGATTCAGCAACTTATGCAGGAGACCTCAGTTCAAATCCCTACCGTTGGCAAATTACTTAGAATTCCTCTGTCTTATAATTCTAGGTACTTCCTAAGACACTCAAGTTAAAATTCTGATCATCCTGGGCTGCACGTGTAGAGAAACACACATACACCTTCAGAAAACAACTTTTACCACCTAGAAGTGGTATTTATTTTGGATATGCAGAAAGTAGATAACAGCATCCTATATACCACACAGAGACAGAGATAATTCACATATACAAGTTTTGATGTCTTTGAGTGACAGTTATGGCATACAACCGCAAAGCTATATTGTACAACATGGATAAGGTGGAACTAGAATTGGAACACACTCTACTTCAGAATTCATGCTGATCCAGACTTCTGAAGGTAAGCTGTATTCCACCTCTACAAGTAACATTACTCATGCAAATAATTATAAAGAATACCGTACGGTTATAATGGGATGGGACTGTGTGTAAAAAAAAAAAAAGGTATGAATTGCATTTGGACTCTCCTATCCACCTTTTCATTTTCTTGTCAATCTGGATAATAATATACAAATTAGCCATTATGGGGAGCAAAGCTGTTATTGTACTTGAGTACTATGACTTTGACTTAAGGGAGTCACAAGCCTTCTATTATTTCTAAAATACAAGATTTCCCATCTTTAAGATTTAATAATAACACTTCTGTGCCCTTTCTGTGCCCTTTTCTTTCTCTAATTCCAATATCCTTGTGAGGAAAAACAAAAAATTAAAGCACTAGAATAAATCAGGGAAAAGCTTAGAGACATCAATAAAAAACACAGAATATGAAAAAACAAAAACAAAAACAAAAACAAACCTTCCATCTTATCACCCCACACATTCCATTCTTTTGTGCATAGTTTTTGTGATTTTTTTCTACTTGTATGGTACTTCTGAAGTGTCTAGAAACATTGAGCATAGAAAGCCTCAAGAGTTAAGCTATATCTCCATTTCCAGTTACACTAGTTATGTTCATGATAACTGTTAACTCTTTCCTCAGCCTGATCTGAGGAAAAGCAAGTAAACTCTGCAGCAGTAACTATCATTGTCACCTCTCACAGATTAGCAGCTGGTATTCTTGCATGGCTTTGTATCTACTCTGCATTTAAAAGGGAGTTCAAGGTTCTGCATGAAGCACAGCTCTCCTCTGCCCACCTGCTTTAGGAGAGAGGTGAGTGGGGAACAGAGTGCTCAATAGCTTGAATGAGTCTACAAACTGAGGATCAAATAAAAACAAGAGCAGAGAACAAAATTTGTTAAAAAGACTCACAGATTTGCACTGTAGACACAAAGCCTAGTTTTGCTTTCTCTGAATACGAAACTATGAACAGCACACAGATGGCAAAAGTGGAGAGAGGTATCATCACTATCTGCAGATGTGGTAGAGGAGCACTCTGCTGTTTTTACCTGGATCCCTTTGAAGTGACCTCTGTTCTCAAAAACAGCTTTTCTAAAGGGGCCATGTCAATGCAGACTGCTACCTGATCTGAAGTCACAGCTATTTAAACCACCAATTTCATCATTTTCACCAACCATCAACTTTATAATTTAAATCAAAAGCAAGAAACTTTGAGTGAATCTTGGATTTTAACTCTGTCTAGCTTTTATATTCTTCAGTCAGCTTCCTTCAATAGTTATTTAATGAATCTTTTCGTCAGACCAGAAGAGAATCTGTTTATACACTTAGACAAATTCTTTGTATTGTTAATGTTAGAAAACAGTAAATGATATGTATTTTTATTTCTTATATATATGTACACACTCCTACATATATTTCATGGTAACTGAATAAACTAATACACCATTGTCTTCGTGTGTTCAAAAAGAGAAAGTAAGTTTGTCTGCTCTTTCAGCTTCCATTTTTTCAGTACTGGATGAACTCGACATTGAAAAGAACAAAACGTATAATCTGAAATAAAAGCTATTGATGTCAAAAACTGGTTTAGGCTTTCAATCAGCTTTGCTTCCACTTGCTAAGACTCCTACCTGTTTTTTTGTTTGTTTGTTTTTGTATTTTTTGTATTTTTTTTTTTTGCTTGCCTTCTTTGCAGAAATTGACAGCAAGTATCTGCTCCTTGAATATTTTTATTTAAATTGAATTTTCAGAGATTATAGTCATAAAATGGGCTGTCCAGATTTCAAAAATGTTTACCTTTTCAAAGGAAAAATGGAGTTAAGTTAAAAGGTCAAATGTAAATCTTTTTTCTTTCTCTTCCAGCTTCCGACATGGACTGTTACCAATTAGCAAAAACTGGAAGGACTCTCCTGCCAAAGTATGAATAATTTCTAATAATCAACAAGTTCTTCCTTTCTTTTTCCTGTTGCTATTCACAGCTCAGAAGCTGCACTTGGAAATAGTATCTCAATGGCTCAAAACTAGCATACCTTAACCTTAAACTCAGAGCTTTATAATTTTTTTTCTCAAGTAGTACATTCAGCTATAGTTACATAAATAAATTTGCTAAATCCAGCTTTCCTGGCCTTTGACCTATTACTGTACTTTTTCCTTATTTCAGTTGCCGGCTAATTCCAGCCACTTTATTCTTATCTTTCTCCTTATTCTATTATTTCTGCAGAAGATTTTATGTTATTGGTTCTCTCCTTTCTGACAAACAGCAGCTCTTTCCCTCTCTTCCTCTTCTGCTTCAGTTTTATTCATTAAGTATAATCCCAGGTCATTCTTCTTTCCTACATTATGTTGCCTTACACTCTCTTCTTTTCTGTAGTATGTATAAGTATATATACAAGACAACTATATATATGTAGCCTTCTATAGTGCATATATGTATACATAAAAGTATACATATATAAGAAGGCTAACTATATCCTGGGTTGCATTAGGCAAATTATTGCCAGCAGGTTGACGGAGGTGATCCTTCCTCTCTACTCAGTAGCGGTGAGGCCACAGCTGGAGTACTGTGTCCAGTTCTGGGCTCCAGGACAAGAGAGACATGGATATACTGGAGAGACTCCAATGAAGGGCCAGAAAGATGATTATGGGACTGGAGCACCTCTCCTTTGAGGAAAGGCTGAGAGACCTGGGTCTGCTCAGCCTAGAGTACAGAAGACTCTGAGGGGGGGATGTTTTCAATGTATATAAAGACCTGAAGGGAGCCTGCAAAGAAGACGGAGCCTGGCTCTTTTCCGCAGAGCCCAGTGACAGGCAAGAGGCAATGGGTGCACACTGAAACACAGAAGGTTTCATCTGAATATCAGGAAACACTTCTTCACTGTGCAAGTGACTGAGCATTGGAACAGGTTGCCCAGAGAGGTTGTGGAGTCTTCCTCCTTGTAGATATTAGAAAGCCATCTCAACATTGTCATGGTCCACTGGCTTTAGGTGGCCCTGCTTGAGCAGGGGAGTTGGACCTGATGACCTCCATTGGTCCATTCCAATCTCAACCATTTTGTGATTCTGTGATATCCCTTGCCATCTCTTTGTTCTGTAACCCACTCTTACTCCATTGGTTTAATTTGCATAACACACTGCCTTGAGAGGCCACATCACCATTACTCATGTACAGCCTTGATTCTATGAGATCTCTACAGGACTTGTCTCTGCCTTCCTTTCCCCTTCCAATGCCTGCTCAGCTTATTTTTGCTATGAAAGCTAATGAGACCACTGTTTTCTGATTCCTAATCCTTTAAAAAGGTGGGCTGTTGAGGCAGTTATGGGAATACGGAAGATGATAGAAACTTCTTGCCTTGGTAACAGTATGGGAGAAGACTGAAAAATTATACTAGGCAGTATTTCAAAAGAACAAAGACAAATGTGATAATTTATGAACTCTGTAAACTGGGCCAGGTTTCAGCATACTACATGCAACATAATTAAAAATGCAGCCTCTGCTTCCCTCATTTTATTCCTTTAGGATTTTCCTCCATTAGAATGCTACCTAGATTTTTGAGTCTACTTGCCTCACCCTAGCATTTGCACATTTATGTTTAAAATCAATGGATCAACCATGAAGTTTGCAGTTTTTGCACAAGCCTCCCTCTCCCCAACACCTTCCAGTCCTTAATTCACCTTCTCCATATGCTTGATTTTCTCCCTTATACCAGTTTTTCTTTGCTATTACAAAAGACTTCCAGATTCTGCCTCTGTCCTAGTTTGGTAACACTTCCTAATGTTGCACTCCTCGTGTGCCTGTATTCTTTCAAGGTCTTCTCCTTTTCAAAGAATAAAAATTATTTTCATTTTCTTCTTTTTCTTTTAAAGCCCATCTCCAATAATAGTTGTGCTAGAAGAGCCGGCAGGATACTACAAGGATTCAAACTACGGTAGGAATGGAACAGTACTTCTTCATACCATGGTCAAAACAGTGGCATACAATGAATATCACATGCAAATTCATTCAGCTATAATAAACAGGGAAGAATGTTTTTATAACAAGCAGTGACCTGAGAGTAAGAGTAACGACACTGGTCCATGCTGGTTCTCCAAACACCTTGGTCTATTAGACTCCTCTGTCACTGTTAGAACAGCACTATTTCAGTTTACTCAGGTATTCTTGTCTCAAATGTAACTGTGATGATTTTGCAGTCTAACCTCACTTGACACTATCCCTTAAAAGTTTAGCCAAACCAAATGCTGTAAAAACATTGTAGCATTTCCACAAATTTGCATTCAGTCCATTCACCAGTCAAGTGAAAGTCCTTTCTTCTTCCCCACACCACAAATATTATTATTTCCATTTTATTAATATATTATATTTAATATAATCATTCCATATCCTGAGTTAACCATGGAGAGTTGCTCCCCTTAAACAAATAAAACAAAAGCATTAAATACTGTATTTTACATGCAAGAACCTGACTCGTTTGGATCATGCAGCCTCTGAACCTGAAAAACCTAGTAGTAGGGACTACTTTCATGAGATTTTATAAGGGACTATACAAAGCTTGTACTTCATAATGAGAATAAAAATCATGGGATAAATATTTTTTTGCCTTTGTAGAATTCTTGCATTTGGACACAAGTTACCACTATTATTCATATCATTTTACTAGTTAAGGTTTATCACTAGCTTCCTCTACATGTTTGATACTAAATAATTGGTCCTGATCACAGGAAGCAGTAAAAAAAGCTGTGATTGCAGGTATGGTCAGGAACAAAATCGGAAGAAAATGCAGGACTCCCATTGACTATTATTTAATCCCATTATGCTATTATTAACCAAGAGAACACTGCAGATTGGACTGGCTCAGCATGTGTGAGAAGAAAAAAAAGGGGCACATAGATGAAAGATCTTGTGTGTTTGTTTGTTTTATTTTTTTTAATTAAAAAAAACGGTTGCATAAATAAATCTGACTTCAATACCTACTTCAGCAAAGTTACAGTACATAGTTGAGAATGACAGCCATTTCTTTCACAGCATTAGTGTAACATGTAAAGTGAAAATTCCTATGGTTTATTAATGTAAAGTGATAATTTTAGTCCAGAAATTTTTGTGGAATGTTTCCTGGAGGTGCACATGATTTGATCCTGAGATGCACCACTCCTTTCCCCATAGTAAAGACCATCAGAATCACTCTGGCATATGTCCATTACATTTCAGACACTAAATTAAACCTCTGTGATGACCTTTTAATACTTTTCTTCCCCTTGCCGATTTCTCTAAAAGTAGGTAAGGTGAGGCTTGAACCATCCTCAGCACTGAGAGAATGAGAGCAATTTCCCTTTGCACAGTTTAAAATAGAAATACAAACCTTGCCAGAATGATTCAAAAGTATTGGCAGATGGATGAAATATTTCTGAATCTGCATCATGTAACATTTGGCAGCTAGCATGACTACTGAACAGCTGACTTTTACTGCAATGACCTTATTAATTATGTCTTCCTTGTCAAACAAGCACCATAACTGAGCCTTTGCAATATTCCTTTCATTAAGCAGTTCATGCACGTCTGCATGATCGTACAGTGAGTAATGTAACTGTTCTGTTCCATGCCTACTAAAAAGATCAATCTGATCCAACCAAGCTACCATCTGACTACAAACAGCTACTATATATGAGTCAAAGACGGTACAGTAATCAGAGGATGGCATGTTCCATTTGTCTCATCAGACATGGGACAACAGCCATTCTCAACAACTTTAAGATGGCTGGCTTGAATCTGATGTTTTCCCTTTGTTTCCATGCTAGTTCCCTCCTTGGTAGTCAAAAAATAGGTGAGAGGCTCCTAGCTCCCAGACAGCCATTGGCTTTGAGATCCTTTGAGCAACACATAACCAGGGTGGGATTTTTGCTGTCCTCCAACAGACCTCCTGGTGTGACAAGATCCAGCACATTCAATTACATGTCAAATACTGTGAGCACTTCCACAACTCCACAAACTTGTCTAATTCTAACAGCAGCTTACTAAAATAGGCAAATTAATAGAGTTGGATTGATGTAATCTTCACAGGTCCCCTAATGTCAGCAGAATGGCACTGCACCAGTTCAACTGGCTTTTGATTAAGCCATGAACAAGCATATTTATATGAATGATAATGTCCTGCTATGAGGAAGGCCACAAAGCATAATCACTGCCATCATTTCTATACTTAAGCAGGGATAATATGCAGTACTGTTCTCACTTTCCAAAGCTACAGATGGAACCAGTTTTGAATAACCAGCAAAGTGATGACTACTACCGTGGGATTGCTCATCTTCCTCTCACTCTGAAAATTTATCCTGCTCTATCAATGTATATAAATTTTTTTTAATTTAGAATTATATTCAACTATATAACAGTGTATTTGAGTTCACAAGCTCTCTATTCCTTGTGGGACTCTTCAAACTGAGGAAGAGAAGGCTCTGGGGGTATCTCTTCAGTGTATCTCAATACCCACAGGGAGTTTGCAAAGAAGATGGAGCCAGGTTCTTCTCACTGGTGTGCAGTAACAGGCAAGAGGCAATGGGCACACACTGAAATACAGCAAGTTTCATCTGAACATCAGGAAACATTTCTTTACTGTGCAAGTGACTGAGCATTGCAACAGGTTGCCCAGAAAGGTTGTAGAGTCTCCCTCCTTGTAGATACTAGAAAGCCATCTCAACATGGTCCTGAGCTACTGGCTCTAGGTGGCCCTGCTTGAATTGTGGGGTGAGGGGTGGTTGGACTAAATGAACTCCAGAGGTCCATTCCAACCTCAACCATTCTGTGATTCAGTGTTTCATGGATCATTCCCAGTACTATATACTAGCTTTAGCTCTATCTTCATAACATTAAAAATAAAAGCTGCATTGGGAATCAAAATTAAAAAGAAAACTATCATGCACAACAGGAGGGCACAGCACACAGATTTCTGCTGCTGATAAGCCAGTTATTAACTGCTCTTGCATCTTCACAAACTACTTACACATCACAAAGAAGTGCCTACCTTCCATTTCCAGAGGAGAAGAGGGAACAGCAAGAAACACAGATCCAACTGCAGGATGACAGTTCTTTGCCAAAACATTGGTATTGACCAAAAGAGCAGGAAATGCCCAGCCTATGTTGTGATCAAAGCTCCATAGGCACTCCACACAGCTATGGTCTGCATGCCTCTCTGGTTAAAAAGACCATCCACATAGCAAAAAGCACCAGAAAAAGGGTGGAAAGACTATACACTGACTTCAGTGACTACTTACTTGGTTTTCTTTTGATGAAAAAGGTGGGATGGTCTTTGAGCTGAAAATTCTGTGATGTACCAAAGTGACAATCCATGAGAAGGGAATGAGCAGGAATGCTAAACGAATACGTGCTTTATGGAGTCTGTCCAATAGACTCTCCATTCTGAAACTGAAATTTCCCTACAGATATGTCAAAGGCATGAATAATAGATCACATGGAAGCCAGTAAACTTCATTTCTGGGAAGAACCCTCTGTGAAATGAACAACAATTTCAGAGGCTGAACTGAGAGAACTTACACTGAATTAAGACATAGTTCAGCATGGTCTTGATTTCCAATGTTCAGAGGAATATAGATTTGCCTAGGAAAGTTACATTGCCCTAGCAATTGAAAGCTTGTCCTTTATTATCATGATGATAAAGTTTATCATTAAGATTGTTCTTTGCAGAGAAGAACTAGAGTAGGCTCTGACATTGGTTTTGTTGTGTTATTTTTGCTTTTCTTTGTCATATTTTGGTTTGCTACTTGGAAAACTGTGTTCACTTGATGCTGTAAATGGCTTTGAAAAAACGCTGAAGAAAAGCAGCAGGATGGTTTCTAAAGCAGGACAGTCATTCTTATTGCTCGGGTCCCTGCGAAATGCATGGCTTCACTTCTGGAATTACTAATGCAGTTTTAATTTAGACAGGTGGAACAGAGTAGAATTGTAGAACTACAGAATGCTTTGGGTTGGAAGGGACCTTAAGGATAACCTAGTTCCAACCTCCCTGGCAGGGACACCTCACACTAGATCAGGTTACTTAAAACCCCATCCAGCCTGGCCTTGAACGCTTCCGGGGATGGAACATTCACAACTTCTCCAGGTAACCTGTTCCAGCATCTTACCACCCTCATATTAAAGAATTTCTTCCTAATATCTGATCTAAATCTAAATCTAAAAACCCTAATTCTCTCAGCCTGTTCTCAAAAGAGAGGTGTTCTAATGCTCTGATCATCTTTGTGGCCAGAATAATCCCAGCATGATTTCAGACTTGAAAATACCACGTTGCTTTTAACTCCCTTCCCCAGGAAAGTACTGCAAAGAAGCCACTATTCAGTCTTCAGACAGTCCCTTGTTTTGTTTTCCTCTGACAACATTTTAGAAACCAAACCTAGAAGAACTCTGATTCCAGCTGTATGGGGAAAAAGTATTTTTTTACAACACATAGTCCCAAAATAGCAAATTTATACCGGAGCTAGACAACCCTTATGGGGTGGGCAGCGTGGAGGGGAAGCATTAACATAAACTTGGTATTAATTGTTATTGTTAGGATACGTCATGGTTTTGGCTGGGACAAAGTTCATTTTCTTCGTAGAGGCTCACACAATGCTGTGTTTTGGATTTTTGATGAAAATAGTGGTGATGTTTTTGGTTGTTGCAGAGCAGTGTTTACATAGAGCCAAGGACTTTTTTTGCTTCTTGTGCTGTCCTGTCAGCGAGGAGGCTGGGGGTGCGCAAGAAGTTGGAAGGGGACACAGCCGGGGCAGGTGACCCAGACTGACCAAAGAGATATCCCATACCATATGATGTCATGCTCAGTAATAAAAGCTGAGGTAAAGAAGGAGGAAGGGGGTTACGTTGGGAGTGATGGCGTTTGTCTTCCCAAGAAACCATTACGCATGATGAGCCCTGCTTTCCTGGAAGTGGCTGAACACCTGCCTGCCCATGGGAAGTAGTGAATGAATTCCTTGTTTTGCTTTGCTTGCGCACGGCTCTTGCTTTACCTAGTAAACTGTTTTTATCTCAACCCATGAGGTGTCACACTTTTACCTTTCTGATTCTCTCCCCCTCCCACCTGGGGAGAGTGAGCGAGTGTCTGTGTGGCACTTAGCTGCCTGCTGGGGCTAAACCACAACAGGATACAATATAGAAGTCTCCACTTTCAAATCTCAGGAAAAAAGTTACTAAACAAGGCCTTTAACACACATGAAGACAGTGTGTTAATGACCACCTTAGAAGCCTCTTTTCATTATCCAAATGATAAATTTAAGAATCACAAATAAAAACAGCATGTTCCATGCTAAAGCTCTTTTCTTGTTCATATAAAAACTGAAAATAACAAGACTGTGTATTTCTTCCTGGAAAAGAATTCTGTTAGCACTGCCTGCTGATTTTAATCAAAACTGCAAACAAAAAAATTACGATTTTCTTTCTGAAATCTTTTTTCTTCTGAGGGTCTCTCTTCTTCAATATTCCTGACATAAAGCTATACAACATGTGACCAAGGAACACCAATTTTTGACTTACCTTGCAGACAAGTCTGTACATAAGACTGGAAACTACTGCTGTAGGCATAGCAGTTAGCCTGCTTTATACCTAACGTTGTCCTTGAACTAGAATCATTGAAAAACATAGCTTGGAGGACATTTGGTTCCAACTCCTGCTCCAAGCAGAGCCACCATAAACATAGTAACACATGGCCTTGTTAAGCTACAAATGTCCAAGGATGGGGATTCCAAACATCTCTAACCTCCCAACTGGAAACTTAACTGACTTCAAAGTGAAAGTTCTTTTCCTAATACCTACTCACAATTTCCCTTGTTTCAGCTTGTGTCCTTGGCATTCTGTCCTATCACTGCACATCTCCAAGAAGAGACTGACTCCATGCTACATCCTCCCATGAAGTAGTTGATGACAGCAATAAGACCATCTCTGCTGCCTTCTTAAACTCTCTTCCTCTGAGTAACTAATCCAGTTCTCTCAAATTCTCCTTGTATGTCATGCATTCCACTCTCCCAAATGATCCTGATGGATCTCTCCTGGTCTTGCTTCAGGATGTCTGTGTCTTTCTTCCACTGAAGAGCCCCAAACCAAACACAGCAGTCCAGGTAAAATGCAATAATCATGTCTCTTGATTTGCTGTCTTTAAAAAAAAAAAAAAAAAAAAAAAAGAAAGAAAGGAGAAAAAAAAGCTTCTTCCAAGCATTTATGTCTTTAATTTAGCAATTAAATATAACTGGTCTTGTGTTCTTAAATTCTGAAACATGTACACATCTCACAGAGGTCTGAGAAGACATTTAGCACACTTGCAAGTCAAGGCATTAAGCAGTATTGGTCTCAGTATCAATTCCTGAGAAATGTAAGTAGTAAACTCACTGTCAGTAAGTTTGAACAGCTGATCACAACCCTTTAAGCCCAGTAGTCTAGCCAATTATTCACCCACCTTATCTTCCACTTATCCAAACCATATCTCAACTGTTTGATTATAAGGTTACTATGGGAAACCATGACAAATAGCTTGCTTAAGTTCAGGCCACTCATTGCTCTCCACTCATCCAAGTGAAATGGTTGTCTCACTGTAGGAAGCTGTCAGGCTGTTTGGGCGTTACTTGCCCTTGGTAAATCTACGTTAGCTTTTCCCAGTCAGTTTCTTGTCCTACATACAGCTGGAAGTAACTTCTATGAGGATTTGCTCTGTGTTCTCCCCAGGGGGTGAGATCAGGCTGACTAGCTAATAGTTCTCTGGGTACTCTTTCTTGATTTTTAGGGAGGGGGAGTTGTGCTATATGCCTCTTCAAATCATTAGGAACCTCTCCTGATCAATATCAGTATGACTGTTCACAGATAACAGCAGCTTCACCATGCCTTTGATCAGTCCCCTCAGCACCTTTGGACACTTTCCAGGTGGACCCATGGTCTTGTGTACATCCAGTTTGTTTTTTTGGTTTCCAGTGTAGTCTTGCTCTACTGAGTTCATTGAGGGCATTGTTGTGGCCAGCCTTGGCTCCTGGTTTGCCCCTCTGTTAGAGCAGCCCTGCTCTTGCAGCTCTCCAACAGAAGCGTGCACACTCATTTCATAGAATCATAGAATGGTTTGCGTTGGAAGGGACCTCAAAGATCATCTAGTTCCAACCCTGCCCATGGCAGGGATGCCACTCACTAGATCAGGTTGCCCAGGGCCCCACCCAAGCTGACCTTGAACACCTCCAGGGATGGAACATCCACAACTTCTCTGGGCAACTTGTTCCTGTGCCTTACCACCCTCTGAGTAAAGAACTTCCTCCTAATATCTAATATAAATCTCCCCTCTTTTAGTTTAAAATCATTCCCCCTTGTCATATCACTGCCTGCCTGTGTAAAAAGTCGCTCTCCATCTTTTTTATAAGCCCCCTTTAAGTACTGAAAGGCCGCAATGAGGTCTCCCTGGAGCATTCTCTTCTCCAGGCTGAACACCCCCCCATCTCTCTCAGCCTTTCTCCATAGGAGAGGTGCTCCAGCCCTCTGATCACCTTTGTGGCCCTCCTCTGGACCTGCTCTAACAGGTCCACATCCTTCTTGTGCTGGGGGCCACATTGCTGGATGCAGTACTCCAAGTGGTGCCTCACAAGCAGAGTAGAGCAGGACAATCACCTCCCTCGACCTGCTGGCTACAACTCTGATGATTCAGCCCAGGATACAATTTGCCTTCCGGGCTGTGAGTGCACACTATCTCATGTTGAGCTTTTCGTCCACCAGAACCCCCAAGTCCTTCCCTGCAGGGCTGCTCTCAATGTGTTCTTCTCCCAGTCTGTACTCATGTCTGGGATTGCCCTGACCCAGGTGCAGCACCTTGCACTTGGACATGTTGAACCTCATTAGGTTCATGTAGGCCCACTTCTCAAGCTTACCCAGGTCCCTTTGGATGCATCCCTTCTTTCTGTTCTATCAACTGTACCACTCAGCTTGGTGTTGTCTGCAAACTTGCTGAGGGTGTACTCAATCCCACTGTCTACGCCATCGATAAAGATACTAAACAGCACTGGTCCCAAGACAGACCCGTGAGGGACACCACTCACCACCAGCCTCTATCTGGACAAAGAACAGTTGACTGCAACTCTCTGGGTGTGGCCATCCAGACAATTCCTTAATCACTGAATAGTCCACCCTTCGAATCCGTATCTCTCCAATTTAGAGATAAGGATGTTGTGTGGGACTGTGTCAAAGGCCTCATAGAAGAAGTCCAAGTAGATCACATTGGTCAGCCTTCCCTTGTTGAGTGATGCAGTTGCTCCATCATAGAAGGCCACCAGATTGGTCAGGCACCATTTGCCCTTGGTGAAGCCATGTTGGCTGTCCCAGATCACCTCCTGGTCTTGCATGTGCCTTAACATTGCTTCCAGGAGGATCTGTTCCATGATCTTCTCAGGCACAGAGGTGAGGCTTACTGGTCTGTAGTTCCCCAGGCCCTCCTTTCTACCCTTTTTAAAAATGGGAGTGATGTTTTCCTTTTTCCAGTCAGCAGGGACTTCGCCTGACTGCCATGACTTTTCAAATATGATAGTGTCTTGGCAACTACATCAGCCAGTTCCCTCAGGACCCTGGGATGCACGTCATCTGGCCCCATAGACTTCCAGCTGTTCAGTTTCATCAGGTGGTCTCAAACCTGCTCTTCTTTTACAGTGGAAGGGACTTTGCTCCCTCAACCCCTGCCTAGAGATTCAGGGACTCGAGAGATGTGGAAAGCCTGACTGCCAGTGAAGACTGAGGCAAAAAATTTGTTGAGTACCTCAGCCTTCTCCAAGGAACCTTTCCTTTCACCAAGAACTTTCCTCCTACTCCCTTTGCCTCCCTTTCTCTTCAGGCTTGGGACATAATGCCCTGATGAACCTAGGCTGAAGCCCTCCTAGCTGGGCTGGAAAGCCTCTTGGCAAAGATGCTCCTCCCCAGTTCCTGTGTGACATCCTGAGCCTTCCCAGCACTCCTCATTCCTGAAAGATGGGGGGGCCATGGTCATAAAAGCCAAAGCTCTGCCTTCAACGTTGGCTGTGCAATGTGCAATGTGTTAACCAGTAGGTTGGGTGCCCTGCTTCTCAAGCCTGTCTTCTCCACTGGCAGGACCAAGGAGAACAGCACTTGGGCCCCAAAGCCCCATAGTCACTTTCGGTTTGTTACAGTCTCACTTGACAGTATCATTGGTGCAAACATGGATGAGCAGCCAGGGATAATATGCCTTAGAGTCTGGACTTAGTCTCACAGATCACATGAGGTAGCAACTAAGGTCAATAGATGTGTGCCTCTGTACCCTGTAGAAGGAAGTCTCCAACCAGTGTCTCACATCACTTGCTCTTGATGCTGTTTCAGGTGTGGTTCAGATTCACCTGCCTCTGATACATCCCTTGAACTTGTATTCATCCACTGGTCATTCAAATACAGTCTCTGAGCTATCCCTCCTTTCTTGCGTTGCAGGGCTCAGGCTCTTGCCTCTGTAGGATCTCAGCAAAAACATCCTATCAATCCATCTCCTCTTTGTCTTCCCATATGGTAGTCTGAGCACCATCCCTCATAGCTCCTTTTCTGGTGACTCAGCCATGACTGCATCGCCAACATGCAACACCACTGTTGCATCGAGCCTCATAGACAGGCGCCACGCACACTCTGTTGTCCAAAGCCTGTATTCTATCCTCTTTCAGAGTCTTTGTCTGGTCTAAAGACTGCAGTATGGGGTAGCTGCTCCAGGCAATGTCATTGAATGTGTCCTATTGCACAAGGTACTTTTCTGCACAGTTCTAAGGAGTCTCATGATGTCTTGAGCAGAGTTTTTAGCACTCTGCATCTTCGTCTGTGCAAATTGCCACTTTAACTACTGAGGTCTCTGTTAGTCATGCTGTCATTCTTGCTCTGACCACCTTTACGCAACACAAAAAAAGACAACATAATTGCTGCAAAGAAATTCAACCCAAATGTCATGGTAAAGGCTATACAGCAACTATGCCAGGCACATGGCATTCTTAGGCTCAACTCGTAATCTGTCTCCTGACATGCCATATGACCTCAGATTAGTCAGTTCACAATTTGAGCTAGATGTATTGCCTTCTTTGACCTGTAATGCTAGAAGATCTTTGACCTAGGATGGTGTCTTCATTATCACTCTATATTTACTTCCTCAAATAATCTGTTGCCCAAAAGTTGTACAAAACCAAAGTACGGCTGTGGATACAAATGTATCTGTGAATGTTGTTTTCTTGGACTTTAGCAAGGTATTTGATACTGTTTCCTACAGGCTTCTCCCTGAGAAACTGGTGGCTCATGGCTTGCATGGATGTACTGTTCTATAGGTAAAAAACTGGTGGGATGGCCAGGCCCAAAGGGTTGTTGTGAATGGAGTTAAATCCAGTTGACAGCCAGTCACAAGTCGTGTTCCCCAGGGCTCAGTGCTGGGGCCAGTTTTGTTTAATGTCTTCACCAAGTATATTGAGGAGGGGATTGAGTGCAGCCTCAGTAAGTTTGCAGACAAAGCCAAATTGGGTGGGAGTGCTGATCTGCTTGATGGTAAGAAGGCTCTGCAGAGGGATCTGGACAGGCTAGATTGATCAGCTGCATGTCCAATTGTATGGGCATTCAACAAGGCTAAATTACGGGTGCTGTATTTGAGTCAGAACAACCCCATGCAGCAGTATAG
>VXAL01003506.1:16234-28447 GCA_013399475.1 Chauna torquata
GGGGGGAGAAACTGATACGAGCTTTGACATGGCAAAAATGGAGAAAATAAGACCTACTTGTGGGCAGCAGTTAAAAGCAGAGCCTGGAGGGGAACCAAAGGCTACATGCCCTTGCTTACAGCCAAGAGATGCCTGATTGCCTTTGGTGAGGAGCTTGCACCAGCCTCTGCTGGCTGAGGATAAAATGACTTTCTCAAGCCTGTGAACTCCTCAGGACAGAAACAATTTTCTGTGAGATGCCTGGAAGAGCCAGGCCTGGATCATTAATACAGATCCCTAAGCACCAGCAAGACCACTAATACTGAAAGAATCATTTCCAAAGGTCATGGTCTAATGTGACCAACAGTAAATAGCAAGCAAGGGCTTTCCTATTTCTGCAAAGTGAGGGCTGAGTACCATAAGCTTTGCTGCTATATATTATAGGAAAAAATCCGCAGGGAAAGTTTTACATCTTTGCTGTGAAAAAAAAGCGACATCCTCTCTTGTATCGAATGAAGTTTAGAATATGAAATGGCTGAATGCCCCACATTACGGAAGTAAATTCTTCCCCTGTGGAAGAAGAGTGCAAGTGTTTGTATTATTTGTATGTCATCCAACTATCTGGTTTCGTGTGTGGAATATTTAATGCATACTTTGCAGTAATGCATTTGTTGCATACTGTTAGATAACATCAACAATAGAAAAGAGACATAGTAGGTACACAGAATAAAACATTTCTAATTTGCCATCATTTTAACTTAAGCTGTAACTAATAACTATAAGAAACATCTGTGTCCCAACTACTCTCAAAGGAGTTTATTAAGCAGATCTTCACATTTTATGAAGCTATTCTGATAACTTGCTTGTTTCACAGGAAAAAGAAAAGAAAGAAAGAAAGAAAGAAAGAAAGAGAGAAAGAGAGAAAGAAAGAAAGAAAGGAAGAAAGAGAAAGAAAAAAAGGACAGCTGTCCTGCCAAAATAAATTAATTGCCTCATGGATTAAATGTCTCTTCAGAAACCGGTAGAGAAGAGGAGTAGTAATAGTCTCCTTTTTTCTTAGAGAAGGTTTTAGGAAACAAATTATGTTTCCTGAAGTGTAGATATTTGTTCTTTGGCAACAGTCCTTTCAAAATGTTGCTGGAACACTTCGAATGTGAACTGGTAGATTCAGGCTTCAATGGCATCTAGGAACTGCAATGAGTTATTTACTGTTTTTCACAAATGAGGAGTACCTACATTATTACAGAAAATGGGATTAAAACTAGACTTTTTTTCTCTCTTTTTCTTTCACTGACTTACTATTTTTTTATTACTGTCATCTCTGTACCTCCCAGGACCAAATAACAGAAAAGCAATGATAAAGAGGAAGCTAACCATGAAAAGCATTCCCAGGAAACTTTGCTTAAATATTGAAAACAAAGAGGGAACATATAACACTGAAACAAACAAACAAACAAAAAACCTAAAAATCCCATATGAATAGTATGGTAGGATACTTAAAATTTTCTTACTGCTTTTATTTTAGATATATTTTAAACTACAAAATGCCTTGATAGTCAGCTTTCAATTGAAAGATTGTTTGCTGATTTGATTTCACTTTTCATTTTCTTACAGTTATTATTATCAGATAGATGAAATACTTGTTCTTAGGATTTTTCTGTTACTATTAGTGTTATTTGCATGATTCAGTGTTTTATTATTGTGACTGAATTGTTCTAAGTCTCATTAAATTTATTGTAATACTGAAGACAATTTTATTTTGTTACATTTGTTTAAAGATTCAAATACAGGGAGATTTCTATGTGCTTGTCCCATCCCCCACATGAAATCAGTAGTCTTAAGCTGTTCCAGAATTTTTTTCTGATAATTTTTTGCAGTCTCTGGTCTGAGTAACAAAAAGACTTTGATAAGATACAATGAGATGAATCTTGCAAAGCAAAAGGAATGAGTTTTGCTGATTTTGGTGGAGATATCACAAATGTCATCATGATTGAATGAATTTTATAACAGGAACCAGCTGATTTTATAGACAAAAGTCCTGATCCTCACTTTGATAAATCTCTTCTTATCTGAATGAAGATTGCAGTATTAGACCCACATGGAACTTGGTTACAGGCCAACAATGGGAAAGGGAACAGAATTTTTTTTCCCAGCCAATGTGCTGGGAACAGAGACATTAGTTTGTGATCAGAAATCTGACTATTGTTGTGCAGATTTGTTCTAGCTGTTGTCATATCCAAGAGAAAAAGGGCAAGTGAGGTAAAAATCCTTCTCCCTTAATAAGAGTTACTTTTCAGCCATGCTCACAAGATCCTTAGAAGCTTGTTTACTCCATAATTCTCCAGTGACCTGTCGTATGTGCATTTGTGCAAAGATCGCAGCAATAGTAACACATCTGAAAGTTCACATCGCACTCCTGTAAACTGCTTGGTGAGGACGGGGACCTAACTCAGAGGTTGTAATCAAAATGTGCTTGTGTATGGCAGTTTGTGGTAGGTACTCCAAAAGTATCCTGGTGCTCTCTGCAAGGAGGGGAATGATCAGCTGGAAGGTGGCGGGACTTCCACTCCTGCACCTTGAAAGGTCCCTCTCAGCCACATGTGACTTTCTTCTGCTGCTACCAGGATCGTGAGTCAAATTTGAAGAAGACAAAATGCAATTAACTGTTCTCTTGAGATTTAAGTGCCAAGTATCCAGTACTGGGCAAGATTGTAAGCCCACAAGTATTCTCTGCTATACAGAGATCTAGGAGAAATATTTCAACTCATGAAATTTCCGAGGAAATGGGAATTTTTCAGTTCTTTGTCTCCCATGGAACCAAAGCTAGGAGCAAATTAAATGCTGCATCTGTTCCCAAAATTTAGGGCCCTGAGTTAAATGAGCTCTTGATCTGTGTTGCAGAAACCTCTGGCGACTAAGAGCCATCAGATATGCCTACTCCATGACCCTAACGGAATAGCAGTCATGTTGGACCATGAATCATATACAAGCCATATACATTTAGAAACACCACCAGATATCTTTATTGACTATACTGTCCCATGAAGACTACAAATAGGCATTTAGGTAGTTTATTAAAGCCTATGAATATGGCAGGGTTGTTGTTGAACTCCGTACAAATAACCACATAGTTTGGATTTAAGGAAGCATGCTACATCCATTAACAGGCACTTAATTAATAGCAGCAGTGAGTTTGTGGAAAAGCTACTGATGTTTAATAAGCCTTTTGTCTCTGGCTCCTATGATAGCATGTATTAGCAGAGCCATAATATATCAGATTCAGGTAGCAGTATATTACACATATTTCTTACTAAATGGCTACTGTTGACATGGAGTCTATCTTCATTAAGCAAGAACACACCTGTTCTTCAATGCCCATTGCAGGATTAGCATTTACCACAGTGTTTTCTGATGTGTGCTGTAAAGATTTGTATGCTTTGCTACATGTGAGGTCCAAGAAGGGAAAACAAGCTATGGTCTGTGGAACAGCTAGAGTGGAGATTGCATTTAGTACCAGACAACAGAAAAGTCAGCTGGGTCAAACTACTCTTTGGCTTATCCTCAGGCAGCTGGGTAACCACTTGTACTTTAGTAATGTCCCTTCTCCCTCGCCCCTCCCAAAGCTTCTTTATAACCAAACCATTAAGAGCATTCCACCTCCCCACTTGAAAGAATATGCACCTGCATCAGGGGATAGGTTGAGCTTTCTGTGCGTATTCAACATGAATTCTGAGCTGTCCTCAAGAAAGAACAGGTACACAAGTATGCACATGCAAACACTCTGGGAAGCAAAAAGGAAAGCTATACGACATTATTCCTTACCTCCCTTCTACCTGGACTCATGGGAAGATGACAAGGATTCAGGTCTTACAATTTTAAGTATTTATTTCTACTGCTTACATACAGTGTAAATTTTAGGTGTTTCCTTTGACCATATTTTCTTCCTAAAGAAGCTTTTGGCAATTACATTACCGGTGTAATTTAATTTTTCTGAAGAATGAATGAAGTTTGAATGTACAACTTAACTTCCGGCTGCAGAATGTTAACAAACTAAGGGGTTGTTGGCTGGTTTAATTCATAGTTAGTTAGCTCATATAACTGCTTGACTCTGTACATGTTTATATACTTTTTCATGCAAGATGACAATGGCGTCTAGCTTTCTGTAGACTGACACAAAGCCAGGAAGTATATTTTGCCCTCGTATTTGGTGCTGATCTCTCTTCCTCTTCTATTTTGGCTCTGTTTAACATTATAAGAACTAAAACTTTTCCTGATATTGCTGTTTAAGCTAAAGGGTAGTTGTACTTCCAACAAAATTATTAAGGGCAAATAAAGGAGAAGGAAGGTGGCAGCTGTGAAGAGCAACAAAGGCCCACTAGAAAAATCTTTGAACCAAAATGTGATCTATGTTATCAAAGTCCCTGAGAACTCTGCTTTATGGTTTAATATATGNCTTAACAGTAATAGAGTTTTATGTTTTAATTTCCTTAAAGGAAAGTCTTCTTTGGAACCCATGAATGTTTCAGTGTTTTGGAAATATCTAAATAGCTGTTAAATATCTATAGAGACCTATGATTTTTTTTTCATCCATTCAGCAATTGTTTCATGCATTATTTTGAAAAAAGGGAATATATGTACCATAAAGAATACAGAAAAAAAAATATATCTATGCATTATCTGATAAGCTGAAATAGTTCTCTCTGTTAGTTAATTATCCAAATACTAAAGCAAAGTTAGGCTAATGGTTTCCAGACAGTTGTTATGCCATATCATGTTAAAGCAGCTGTTAACCATATGCACTACTGTAGTTCTGCTTATATTAACCATTATGAAATTTCCCTTAGGGAAAAGTGCTCACGTGCTTGCAGAGAACCTCTTTGCCCTCTTTTAAATGAAATAAGTTGGTTATTCTTAAAGCATGGTGAATAATTTGTAACAAATCACTCAGTGATTTTCTCCTGCTTGTGACTAGAGATCATGTTTTTCCAAAGCCACCATACACCTAAGGAACTGAAGTCTCACAAGTGGTTTGGGACATGTCTGTGGCTTGCAATGGAGCAGCGGGAGCACTGGGAGAGCTCTCTCCAGGACTGGCACTGGAGTAACTGCACCAGTGCAGCACTGAGCTCTGATGTCTGCATGTCTTTGGAACCCAAGGTCATGTTTCTTACCGACACTGCACTGTGCTGCACTAACCTGTCAGCTCATCTGATAGCAGATAAGCTGATTTTTTCTTTGTTTTTTTTGTCTTTGAGAGAGAGAGAGAGAGAGATCCGTGAATTCCTAGGGGCTTATGGCAGCAAATATTATAGTGACAACTACCAGAGAAACAAGATTTTTGGACAGTAGTAGTCTCTTTTATTAGGCTGACTAATATAGTTGGGAAAAACAGTCAAGACTTTGGGTCAAAAACACTTTTACAGATCCAGATCTCTTGAGGACAGCTTGTGTGCATGTGTGAATTACAGCTTGGTTTTTTTTTTTTTTTTTGTGTGTGTGTGTGTGTATTTTTGTTGTTGTTGTTGTTATTTTTTTTTTTTCCCAGTTAGAACAGCTGGAGGTGAGAAGTGTTGTGCTTTATTTATAAACATTGCTTGAGTTTTCTTATCAAAATGATAAGATGAAGTATGTCTATCACCAGTTTAATGAGTATATAACATCATTCTCATCAAACTTGCAGAATAATTTATCGTCTTAAGTTGTCCAAAGGAAGGGTATCTCTATTAACTCAAAGTGAGAGTATACCTACACATATTTTAGGAATATTTGTCTGGATCTGTTACTTTGTGCCTCAGTTGCACTCACCTTCTGTGAGCATTCAAGCAGATCTTCATAAAAATAAATAAATTTTAAGATGAAAATGGTTTTATTGAATGATGGTCACAGAAATGTTTTGTCTTAAAAAGAGTCTACCCAGGTTACAGAGTGAAAGATTCCCGTTTCTTCTTTATGCTTTCCAACCCCAGAGCTGGCAACAAGGCAGTTGTACTGTATGTATACAGGAATACCACCTGTGATACTTTCAGACCTGCTCCTTCTGTTCAGCGTGGGTAAACCCTACGTGTTGCACTCAAAAAAGACTTGGATGTATGTATGTATAGATGAATGGATGGATGGAGACTAGAGGAGAGTACTGACTGTGATCAAAGGTCTAAAATTATATCTTACAAGTAATGGCTGAAGAAATTTAGATGATTTAGTCTGCAGAATGAAAAGGAATCATGATAATAGTCTTCACATACATGAGGGTGGCGGCAAGAAGAATGAAAAAAAAAAATCCTCTGCCCTTTGTGCATAAAAGGAGAAGTAATTTAAACACGGAAATATTTTCTTAGGTACCAGAATGGTAAGAATATTGTCCCTATTGTAATAAATAAAGAAGCATTGGAACAGATTGTCTGGGGAAACTGCTGCCCAATCATCAAAGGTATCCAAGAACATGTTAGAAAAACCAGTGCTAGGAATAGTGTACATATAGCTATACGCCCTACCATGGTGGAGATGAATTGACTAGATAACTTCTTAGTGTCCTTATACATCTCTTTTCTCTGATCTTATGATTAATGACCATGTGATGTTTGCAAAAAATGCACAGAAAAGATTTCCCCCCAAACCCTTTGGCTCTCTGCATCTGAATGCTAGACAGTGAATCAACAAATGATTTTTTTTCCCTTAAAAATTGTCAGTGTTTTTCATCTGAGACTTGACAGTCATGGTGTAATGATGTTATACTGGCACAACTCAGCCACCCCCACAATGATCTGTAACTTAATTTCAAAAGTGTATTATTAGATTATAATATTAGGAGATTGCTAAACAGAATAAGTCCACTGACTTGGTGAAAAGAAAGGTGCAGATGATATGAGCTTGCACTACGTCCTAGTAGACATTTTTGAGCCCTGACATGTCCCCTCAGCAACCCAACCACTTGCTCAAATGTATGTTCCTGCTTGTGACACATCTGAAAAATCACATTTTGCAAAGGGAACAAACCTGCTCAGACAATGACAAATAATTTGAAAATAACTGCTGAATGGGTGTCCAAATTGTTGACAGAAGGAAATGTTGATGTATGTGACAAGCACAGAACATGAAAGCCTCTCCCTGGTGCTCTTCTTCCACTGAAGCCCTTACTCTGACCTGTGGCCTCACCAAACAACCTGTGAGCAGAGAAAAGGGAGAGTGTAAGAAAACAGCTAGGGCTTCTTTTCTGAAGAAAAGTTTGCCACAAATGCTGCAGATATATCTTTTATATTGCTTGCTATCTATCTGTAAAGAGTTAGTGAAGTGGTCTGGAAAACCAGATGATTTTGCTTTTCACATATGTACTTTTGCTTTTCAGATATAGCAAAACTGTATTTATGCATTTTCGCTTTATTCTCATTTTCTCAGCTGAGAAACTGCTGGTCTGGTAGAGCTATGCGCGGCTCCATCGCACCCCTCCAGTGCCCCTTTCCTCCCCAGCTGGGCACTCCTGGCTCTCCCTTGGAGCCAGGACACCACTACAGGTGGACCCTGGTGCTGGGTCCCTACGGTGCTTTTATGTCCTCACATTCAGCTTCACACACAGATCCTCGGTGCCCCTGTGGAGTCCTGGGACTCTAAGGCCAAGGATTTTGCTTCTGACTCCTCAGCTTTTCTTGCTAGATGGGAGCCCTGGGCAGCCTGACTCTTGCCTACAGCAGCTTCTGGCATAAATATCACCTGGCACGTGAAGTATTGCATAGTTATAAAGGACTGAAAGTACATTGGGACAGTGACTGCTTCTCCCTATGAGTATCTAGAGTATTGAACACAATGATACTTTTGGCTTGACTCAGAGCTACACCCCAGAAAAATAACTTCCAAGACTGTGTCCACATGTATGTTGGTCCATTTGTCTTTTTTTTGTCTCAAAAAGTAGCCAGAGGGTATTTTTCAGATGTTTCCCATGGGGTAAGAGCTTTGCATGGCCAGGTTATTTGGAGATACTGCTTTAAATGACTGTGATTCTGCAGAACTCTTATGATGCTTTTCTCTTATTTTAATCCAAAAGAAAGTACATTCCAGACCTTTTCATCCTGTTCTCCAAACTCTTTACCAGTGGAATGGCCTACTATGGCTGCAGCTAAGTTCTGGCTGGAATAAGTTTTAATTAGCTGCCAGTGATGTCATGTCCATGTCTGTGTTAAAGGCACAGGTCTAAGCGTTCCTTTTTATTTAATGTACTGCAGAAATTCCATTTTGGGATAGCATTAAGACGCTTAAGAGCCGATCTAGTATTTCTCCCATAGTTAAAACACTTGGCCTTCAGCTTCCTGACTTCTGACACTACCACAGTTGTGCTATAATCGTCCAGAAATACACTGCCTGTTGTGTTTTATTGCTCATGTGAAAACTGTCCAATTCCTTGTCAGTTGACAAGGGAGGAGTGCCACACTGAAGGATTGCACAGCAGTGTGTCTGGGAGCTACGTTATTTCACACTAGCAGCAACCTTTCAGTGTTTGGGCTGTAGCCTCATAGAGTGTTGGTGCTTTTGCCATACAGCAGAGAGTAAACCCTATTGTAGTCACTCTCTCTGCCAGAGAGACTAACATATGTTGCCAAATATCTCCCCTCAACACATTTATTGAACATTAAAACAGCAGAATAGCGTTGAATGAAGTCCAGTAATTTTATAGGATATATTTTAGTCACTAGACTTTGAAGACTAGTCCAATGTTAATTATAAAGTTTCTGTGCCTGGATAACATATTGTTAACAGTTATTTTGTAAGTGCTAATGGCAAGATGGAAGATTTCCAATAGTTTTATTGAGGAAGTGGCAATTAAAATGTTGAGCACTGCAACATACATGCAAAATAAAAATAATCCTGCATACACAGCATTTTATGTTTTAAAAAAAAGAAAACAGAAAAAAAAAGGGATGAAAATTTTCCTTTGAAATAAATGCAACCATTTTATTTCTAAAAAGTTTTGCTTTTGAAAGAAAATAAACATTGATTTACTTGCCAACTTCAAATGTCACGAGCCTTGAACAAGTTTGACATTGTTTAAAAGCACATCGTGAAACTATTAGAAAGCTAAGACAAGTTGCTATGTTATGTTTTTCCACACACAAAGAGCAACAATATGTTCTCAGTTTGAGTAACTTCTTTTAGATTAAGGGAAACAAAACAAGAACAAAAGTGGAGTGTTCACAAGAGTGTGTGGAAGTGTCTACACTGGGGAATTTTTAACGTGTGGGTGGGAAAACATTCTCTGTGTGCGCTACCACAGGGTCCCCACCGAGGTTCCTGTCATGGTGCCGGGCGACGGAATCGCTGTGTACCTGCACGAAATCAGGAAAAAGAGGACTATCTACAGTGATGTACTGCTTATCTGTTAGCAGGCTCATCACACATTGTGCTTTGCAGAGCAAATGGCTGCCACCTGCCCCAACGAGCCCTGGGGGGACCCGTTGCTGAGACGGGAGCCCAGCAGCACTGGGGCTGGTTTTTAGCATGAAGTCAGTCTGTGCGAGGCATGTCATCTGTGCAAGCTGAGCGGGAGCCGCGGGCTCCAGCCGTTGCAGTGGCTTTGGGCTTGTCTGCGACATACCTGTCTAATATAAACCTGCTGCAGTGGACAGGTTTTAAGGCCCTTCCTTAGCGCTTTTCCAGACAGCTCTGTTTCCAGACCGCTCAATGAGGCTGGATTTCACATCCTCTTTCGCTGCGTGGAAGTGAGCCCGGGGGAGCCGAAAGCCACTCTGGGCTGTGGGGGCACTTCCCCAGCTCCCACAGCAGTGCCAGAGCAGGTAACAGCCTTGGCAGCTGCAGGTGTCTGGGGAGAGGGAGGAGATGCGTCTCCTACTTTTCTAGGCCCTCCAGGCTCCTGAGCATTTCTCGGCTACAGAAGAACTGCCCTGAACTTCCCTCTCCTCCTTTCTGTCTGCTCTGTGGTCCTGATGTGATTTAGTAGGCAGCTGGTGCTGCCTTCCTGTCTGGGACTGTCGTCCCTATTTCCAGTGCAAAGCCTCCGCTGTTGAGAGGAGATGGATCACACTCCATCTTTATTTAGTATTTTGAAAGACAGATTCATTTTAAGCTAGTGTCTGATGAAGAACATTGGGGGCACAAATGCCAACTTTGGGCACATGACTGAAGCATATGATTCTGATGTTCTCTCTATATCCTCAGAACATCGAGCAACGTATCTCCAGAGGGCAAGTCAGCCCATCTGGGATCTGAATTACCTCTGGAACCATTTTTCCCTCTCCGTTGCCTACAAGGAAGTCCATTCTTGGCTTAGGTGCATCTCATGGTTCACTTGGGCAAACCTGGACCGTCAGTCCCAAAGGCTGCTTGCTTGTTTGCTCAGACAAAGCAACAAACATATGATGTGAAAGTAGACCACCCTGCATAAGAACTGCAAGAGACGTTTTGTTGATCCAAACAGTAATACAAAAAATGAATGAAGAGAATAAGAATCCAAGACCGAATGCTCCCACTCTGCTGTTCCTACCTTTTCCCTTGTATTTCCATGGGAAGAAAGAGCAGGCAGCCATTGAACTTGACTTCCTATTACTTTTGCTTTGCATCTGTTTTTCTCTTTTTGCGTGGCCTTCTGTCATAAAAGGCAGCAAGGTGTTCTGACCAGCCCCAGCACGCACTCACAGTGCATGGTTCTCCAGTGTGACCCCATGGCTGTGTGGCAGAGTGCAAGGACTGGGCTTCAGAGTTTCTTGCACTCCCTGGACAAGCTGCAGCAGAGGGCTTTCAGATTCCCGTAGAGCTGAAAGCTGTGATACATCAGTGGGATCTGGCTGAAAACATGGAAAAGATGTTAATGTAGGTCTAAACGAGCCCGGTACTGCTGACCTCCCATGAGATCCTAATTCTTTTTCAATGAACTTTTTAAAAAAATGTTACCTCTCATCTGCAGTGCAAGGCTGTCTGCAGCTCAGCAGAACAGTGTTTGAGCACTTCTGAACACCAGGGATGTTTGACTTCACACCTGGCATACTGGCTCAGGTGTACCTCTCATCCAGCAGTATTCAGTCCTTTCCAGGTCACAGCCCCCTTTCTAATTTTTCAGGGAATGTGCCCTTCACCACAAACATAAGCGGTGGGAGGTTGTCTGTCTCTGACACATTTTGCAAGCTCTTTCAGAGTAGCTTACAAATTCCACCAGATCCACAGTTTGAAAAACACCATGTGTGTGAATGTCACTTCAGCTCTTTGCCTGGAAAATACTAACCTGTCTGATTTTAGACTCCAACCTTTGCCTAACCAGGAGTGCCCCGGGCTTTCTCACAGCAGAAGGTAGACTTCTCCATGGGGATAGGGTTAGATGCCTCCTGCCAGCCATCATGGCCACCTCCTATAGGGAAAGGTAGCCCTTGATTTTACTCCCAGAGGTCCTTCAGCCAAAGCTAAGCTACATGGTCACATGGACCTGCAATGACCACCTCTGCTGCTACTGTTGTGGGGGACTGCAGGAGCACCACCCATCAGACCAATGCTGCCTGAAAAAGAGCTGTTGGCACCAGTTTTTGCATTGGGTTTTGTGAGCGTCTTTCAAGCTGCTGAGTCCTGAACTGGACAAGAAGTTGGCTGTACTGGGAGAAATGGCCATGGTGCCCTCATAGAGCATGCTTCAGCTCACTGCTGTCCTGCAGAAGGACCAACGTGTATTAGCACTTATATGGAATATGCGGTAGTGATAAAATAGCACTTTTGAGATATTCAGCTGTAAAACCTGTCACAGCGCTTTTTCTAAATCAATCCAAGCATTATGAATAACTTCATAAAAGATTTATTAGGTGAGGGATAATAAATATGTAGAAAAGAAAGGTATGGAAAATAAAAGTGATATACCTGTAAATGGTCTGCTGTACTGAGCTGAACTAAACAAGAGCTTGACTAGGGCAAGCTGCTCCCTATGAAATATTTTTTTATTAAGAAAGAAAGAGAAAAAGAGAGAAAGAAAGAGAGAAAGAGAGAGAAAGAAAAAAGAAAGAAAGAGAGAAAGAAATAGAAAGAAAAAAGAAAGTAAAAGAGAAAGAAAGAAAAAAGAAAGAAAAGAAGAAAGAAAGAGAGAAAGAAAGAAAAAGAAAGAGAAAGAAAGAAAAAGAAAGAAAGAAAGAAAGAAAGAAAGAAAGAAAGAAAGAAAGAAAGAAAGAAAGAAAAGAAAGAGAAAGAAAGAAAGAAAGAAAGAAAGAAAGAAAGAAAGAAAGAAAGAAAGAAAGAAAGAAAGAAAGAAAAGAAAGA
>VXAL01003506.1:30857-81491 GCA_013399475.1 Chauna torquata
GCCCGTGGTGAGGCCCATGGTGGAGCAGGCTGTCCCCCTGCAGCCCATGGGGTACCACATGGAGCAGATCTCCACGCTGCAGCCCGTGGAGGAGCCCACAGAGGAGCAGGTGGATGTGGCCTGAAGGAGGCTGCAGCCCATGGAGAGCCCCTGCAGGAGCAGACTCCGGGCCGGACCTGTAGCCCGTGGAGAGGAGCCCACGCAGGAGCAGGTGATCCGGTGGGAGCTGCCACCCGTGGGGGACCCATGCTGGAGCAGTTTGCTCCTGAAGGATGGACCCTGTGGTACGGACCCATATTGGAGCAGCTCTTGAAGAGCTGCAGCCGGTGGGAAGCCCACGCAGGACCCGTTCGGGAAGGACGGCATCCCGTGGGAGGGACCCCACGCTGGGGCAGGGGCAGAGAGTGACCACGAAGGAGCGGCGGAGACGCAGCGATGTGGGCTGACCGCAGTCCCCATTCCCCGTTCCCCTGTGCTGCTTGGGGGGAGGAGGTAGAAGAGGGTGAACGGGGGGAAGGTGTTTTTAGCTTGCTTTTAGTTTCTCACTGCTCTAGTTTGCTAGTTACAGTAATAAATTATATCAGTCTCCCTATGTTGAGTCTGTTTTACCCGCGACAGTAATCAGTGAGTAACCTCCTTGTCCTTATCTCAACCCTTAAGCCCTTTTCCATCGTATTTTCTCTGTCTGTTTCTTTGAGGAGTGGGAGTGACAAAGCAGTTGTGGTGGAGTTTGGCTGCTCAGCTGGGTAAAACCACCACACCAGAAAATTCTCACTCTTGCTGTCTCACCAGCCTTGTCCCTTTCAGCTTTGCTTGTTCCAGCTACTCCATTCATCTACTCCAGAGTTTTCTTCATCTATCTCTGCAGCCTCTCAATATTTTCCAGGATAAAAGGACAGTGCCTAATATGCTCTATGACGTGTTTTGCTCTTTTTCTTCCCTTGCTGCAGGGACAGGAAAAAGAAGCTCCACGCACTTGAGTTTTCATACATGCAAATTTCAAGACTTCAGAACACGTCTTGCAACATGTTCTGAAGGTGGCTGGTCTCTGCTTAACTTTAACGTCCTGCAGTAAACTACTTCCACAGCAAGGTTGCTTGACCGTGAAGGCTATTTCTGCCATTGTTTTGGGCTCTGAGAGTTGTAGTAACCTGGAACAGGACAGCTGTCTTGATAGTTCTTGTGGGGTTTAGAATAAAAGCAAAACAGCAACAAACAAAATAATATATATTAATATATATTATATAAAATATATATATATGCAAATATATTAATATATCATATAATCATATGTGATATTTATGATTTATAAATATTAAAAAATTACATATAATATGGCAAATAATAGCTAATAGCAAAGGCAATACTGAATGAAAGGACCAGGTCACAGGAGCGAAGCACTCATGGTGACTTACACTATTGCAGCGGAAAGCTGCTGTAGCCTTCAGAACCTAGATGCCCTATATTGTTGTGTTAAACCCCTTATTTGAAAGCTGACAGCTCTCACCCAAAGAAAAAAATCATGATATGGAAATATATGAGATCTGTTTGGGGTTCTCTGATGTTGTATTCCAATATTCAATCTTTTTCTCTTCACGTTAAGATTTTTTTGGGGCGGGAGCATGTAGAGGTGTCTCAGGAGATGCCTGCTGTATGCAAACATGCTGTAAAAATGGCAGCAGTTTGAGTGTGGGGTGGGAGGGGTGACTGAACATGTGCATGGAATTAAGTCTTCATAATTTAAAGTGATGAGATCAGTAGAGCTCTGTGGAGGTATAACTCCATCACACGGCACCACAAGCAGACACTCTGCCCTTCCTTAAAGACAGAAGGTAACCCAGGCTGAGTGAGATCAGGGGACTTAAGGAAAAGTCTTCTTCTGAAATAGCCTCGAGAATGGAAACACTACTGGATGCTAAGGCCTCTCCTCAGCAGAAGGAAAAGATACATATTGAAATGCATGGAGAGTGCTTTGGTATTTCTCCCTCTCCAGATGACCAGACAGCTGGAGGGAATCAGTGGAAGTCATCTTAGATCCAGCTGTGAAACCCTTCATATAGGTCTCCATCACAGGAATCCTCAGGCCAGCATTGTCCTTTTTAGCCAACCTAAGAATAGAAATGAGCTAGGACTCTGTGACAGCATGGTGAAAGAGACTTTGTAGATCTCTGTTCTTTGTAGAAAAGAACGGAGAGGACAAAGTGTGTTTTCTATAAGCATTCAGCTCTGGAGAGATTTGCTCCAGCCTCTGACTCTCCGTTACATATTGCAAATGTTGCAGAGGTTTGGAATGGCACTACAAGTGCAATGTGTGGATGCACTGACATTTTCCAATGGGGCATATTAAAAATAGAAAGAAATTAGAAACTCATATGTGGCTTGTAACTTCAAACATTTAGACAGGATAAATATATGCAGAGTGCTTAACAATGCTGTGCAATATTTGTTTGAAATATATACTCCCTAATGTACTTGTAAGCAGGGGGAGTTCAAACAGCAATCAGCCAAAATGGAATAGGTACACGCCATCAGAATAGATTTTCCTTATAGTTGCCCTCAAAGCAGCATCATTTCTCATACTACTTGAAACCGATTTAAGCGTTGGGTCTGTGCCAATCATTTGTTAAGCGTTCTGTCTTTATTTTATGGCTTATGTGATACAACTGACCAACTCAGGGAAACATCTGTTGCAAGCACAGGCAAAAGGTACTAAGATCCTACCAATGTTTAGAAGGCCACTTTATTCCTTTTCTGCCATCATTACCTCTGCAAGTGGCCTCATATACAGATTACGCTAATCTGAAATGTTGTTTCATTCATTTTGTATAGCTAGGAATTTATTGCTCATTTAATCTAAGTTGATCTTAGTTAGCTAAGTGTGCAATTAAAATCACAGTGTTTGATGTAGATCTGGGTGGCTTATAGCACCAGTCTCTCACTTCTGAGCACAGAGTTAAAGTTCAGCCAGAGGTCTTGCTTAATATGAGTTTTCAGGGATTTTAATGTAGTCCCCACAGGAGTGTTATCTGCAACACAAACAACTATACATCATTTGGCAATCCAGGACAAGATTTGATTAGGAGACACCCTATTCTAGCTAATTTTAACATAGTGAAGAGCGTTCTCCCTTTGCACAGCAGTTATTTCTGGCAGGACCTGAAATCGTTAATGAAGAGAAGATTGACCATACCATCTAGCCTTCAAAGCATATCAAATCTGGCACTGCTCTTAACAAATCCACAGCATGATCCTTCACCTAAAAGATAATACAGAAAGGTGACTGACCCAGTGCCAAGGAGATCTGAATCTATTACTCGGAAACAATTCTTTGCCTTTCCTTATGTTTTATAGGTTTCATTTAACCCGACACTGCTTAGTGCCTTCAGAGTCATATTCTCTAAATATTCTGACAACCTAACCGAATCACAGAAAGGTTGAGGTTAGAGGGGACCTCTGGAGGTCACCTGGTCCAACCACACTGCTCAAGCAGGGCCACCCAGAACATGTTGCCCAGGACCATGTCCAGGCGGCTTTTGAAAAGAATAGTGTGTTGTCAGAAGTGGGATTCGAACCCACGCCTCCAGGGGAGACTGCGACCTGAACGCAGCGCCTTAGACCGCTCGGCCATCCTGACTATGCCCTTGTATGGCAGGCACTGAAATTCCTTCAGTGTGTATCAGAATTAGTATTTGAAAAACAAAAATTGACAGCAGTTGAAAATTTTCTGATGTCTAAAAAGACATTGTTAGGAGAAAAAGTTTTTCAAAGATACAAATTCGAATAAACAAAATCTTAAACTATAAAAACTCAGGAAAAAAATTTCCTTTTCAAAGGCTTGTATGAAGAAAAATAAAAATCTGTGGAGCATTATACCGTGGTGAACTTCCCTCAGTTTCTGGTTGTGAAGGAACTTGCTGCTGAGTGAAGTTGAAGAGACTAATTTAAACTCCCTTCAACTTTAATTCTGTGAGTAAAGGTGGGATAAAGATACCACTTGGGCAAGTTTGCCTGTAAGGGGACAGACAGATAGCTCTCAGCCACATTCAGTCCCTACACCTCTTTGATAAATATGAGCTATTGGCCAACTTTTTGATTGTACAGCATTGTGTTTTAAACTGTTGTCAAAAACTTGGGATCCACTAAGTCCTGCAGAATTGCAGAGCCTCTTCCCTGAGCACCTGCTGCTGTAAATGTGAAAGCCAAAACTCTCATCCTTCAGCAAAACATTCCCATGCATTCTTCTGTGCGATTGTCCTTCTCACTTCTTTTCCTCCATCTGCTTAGCCAAGTCCTTCACCTTTTACCTGTCAAGTCCTTCTAGATGTCAGCCTTCTGCTTTATGGAGTTTGTAGCATACATTGAACTACCAGCTTTGTTGTAAGCTTTTCATATGGTCTCTTTTATTTTGATGCAGTACCTATCCCGCACTTCTTGTGTATCTTGTATATCATTCATTAAACTGAAACTTAAATTTCATTTAGTTTTCTCATTAAAAGTAGTTCATATTTTTCTGTTGGCTGTTACCTGATCTCCACAATAACACAAATGACTTTTATTTCCCCAAGGACTGGATCTCAGTGTGTTCTTTTCTGTCCCCTCTAATTCTAACCGTATATATTCTGTTATGGAATATACGAACATATTTAGCAGAACTGTCTCAGATGTTCACGTGATGGCACGTTATGCCTGCCTACACGTCATTCTCAACATCTACCTGTGCCTGTCACTGGACTGATGCTCCACAGCTGTCAGTCCTCCTAAAAGCACAGATCACTTTCAGAAGTCAAGAGGTGGTTAGCTCTCTCAGAGATACTAAGCGGCTTAAAACATTGTAAACATCATAGCTAAACAGAAGAGAAAGATCTTAGTTAGTACTGCAACAGAGACTCAAGCAAACAGAAATCAGACTGCAGTGGCCATGTGTTGTCTGATCCATCAGCACCAGACCTGCCACAGTACATGCTGCCACTTCACCAGGAAGACAGGTAGGTATGGGAGGGCTGTTGGATGGTACAGGATGATAGGGGGTAGAGAATGCTGGAAAAGATACGAATGGATGAAGGGCAAGATTTTATGGGAAATTGGGTTTGTTTAGCTCTACTCTCACGGAACAAGCTGCTTACTGTAATCAAATCTTCCAAAGGGCTGTTACTTACTGCTTTGTGCTTCCTTATCTGCTTAATTTTATGTAATAGTCTCCTCACATCTAAACTTCTCCATCTGACTGCTATTTAGTTTCCCTCTTGTTTAGTCATATAAAGTCATCTAGGCTAAAAACAGGCATGGCTAAAGTTTTGTTTCTTTTTTTGTATAAAGGAGAGGAGAAAAAAAGCCCAGCTTGCAAAAGAACCAGACCAGTTTACCACAGCTGCCCACCCTTTCCCAACCAGGCGGGGGACATTTTATTCAAACAAGCCCTTCCAATATTTCACAAAGCCAATTTCTTGACTGATGAGGTTTTACTAAACCACTAAAGAAAAACCACCTCCCTTCCACCAGTTTACTCATCTCTACCAGTATAAAATTAAATTTTACACATTGAGAAAATTGAATGGTTTTCTTCCCTCCCACCCCCGCAGCAAAGATACTGAAGGCACATAACTGCCGGTGGACAGTGAGTCTTACACAGCATTATAATGTAAAGCTTCATTGTGTTCAAGTGAGTGACCAGTAGAAGAAAGCATTCTGAGATAATTTCTGGTTTGGGTCTGTGGTCAACATAGTGAAACGAGCTTTGGGTCAGAAGGTTTGTCTACCTTACAAAAGCAAAACCTGCCTTTTCAGAAGTACACTGCTTCACCAGGTTAACACATTAGGAAAACCTTTTTAGATAAAAGTTAAAATACAAGGAGAAGGAAACAGAGGCAGGAACACAATTCAATATTATTTCAAGAAAGATAAGTTTGGATACTGGCAATCATTTGCAAAGAATACAGCAAAAATTTCATAGCAGAGACATCCACTTGAAACAGAGACTGGAAGTCAGCCAAACCCCCTAAACTGCCGACGACAAATCATGGTTGCATAAGACATCCCCCAAATCATAGTAGAAACTAAACAGGGGAGTGAGCAGAGCAGATGTTTGGAGGTCATTAACAGGAGCTCAACTTTCCTTGCCTGGTGGCTACCTCTACAAATATCTGATTCCCAGAAATTTCCCTGACCTCCAAACATCTGCTCTCTTCTGTTTTCTTTACATCCGTACTGCAGAGAGCCTCATGGAGTCATAACCTTTTCAGTCCTTTCTTGTAAAATACTTGTATCTCACTCTCCTAAATCATGAAGGAAAGTATTTTACAAGTCTGGACCTACCATCAGTCATGGCGGGACCTTCACATTCATTGTGGTTGATGCTAAACTGAATTACCTGGCTTTTCCTGCAGGCTGAGAGTGTGCACATAAACTGTTCAAATAAACTGATGTAGAGTACTTTGTTCTTTTGATTTGAACTTGTAGACACTTTTCTTATGGTCTATACTTTACCATTTTACTGAATTTCTTTATCTGCTGCCCTTTGTCAAGTCTTCAGTCTCCATGAGAACTAGATATGCCCTAGACAGCTTTATTACTTTGCAAAAAATGGGGCCAAACACATATTTCCAAGTATGATTGCTACTGCTCTTCCTTCCTCTAATGGTCAAGTATGTCTAGTGAAAGTTGTTCTGTACAATGAGCTCTGGTATTGCTCAGGAGTCCATTATCTATAGGCATTTTAAAAATTTCCCACGGGACAATAATAACCAGAGGCATTCTTCCTTTTTGGATGAGTACTACTCTATTTGCTCTTTCTTTCTCAAAATTTCCCATACCTCCCAATTTTCCTGGAAATCAAAAATAGATTACATGTGCTACAAAAAGCTTCCTTGCTAATCCCCTCAAATCCCTCAAGACACATCTAGCAGATAGCACGTTTCTTATGTGATAGCATATTCTAAGTATCCCCTGCTTACTAATAGAAGTTTCTAGAGTATTGTCTAGTTTACTAAGTCTTTACTGAAGTATTTTGTTAATCTGTTTCTCAGACATCTCTTCGTATCCCAGTGATTTTGGAGACATTGTTCCTCCCCTCTGTGCACTTGCCAGAATAAGGTTGGATTAAGGATCTGATTTTTCAGCACAGCAATCAATATATCTGTGGCTAGAGAAGGACCAAGTCCCTGTTCAATGATTTGTGGCAACGTTGGCAGCTTAGGATTTAGAAGTGAAGAGGACCTTGGAGTTAGTTAAAAACTGCAATGCTTACGTAGGTGACTAGCTCAGAGACTGTTGAGAGAGCTCAACAGTCAGCAGCCACCCCCAGCCTTCAGGTTATTTCGTGATTTCTTCCCTTCTCTCTCACTCTGTTGATGTCCCTGGAGGGTTCTTTCTATGGATACATTTTCTTCTACTCAGTATTCCTTAATACTGTAAAACGATCACATACCTTTTCTTGCCATTTCAGTGCTAAAATCGCATCAGCATCCCCCTCTATGGCCTACTGCCCTTTGCATCTCAGCTTCTGCCCTCATTTCTGCTCGCTTCTCTGGATGACCACGCTTAGGTTCAGCTCAGTTGGGCTGACCCTGGAGAGGAATGTCCTCCTGAAGGAGCTAGCTGGGGAGTCAAAGTTTGACTCTCCACTGCACCCTGAGGTTCCTGTGGGCAAGTCAGAGGGTCCAACTCCCAGCAGTGGCCACTCTTACGTGGATGGAGACATGCAGACATCATCCTGGAGGACAAATGCTGGTCTGAAGCTGAATCCATGCTGTGTTGAACTCCTTGGCTGCCCTGGACCTGAAAGGATCAGGTGCAGTTAAGTGTCAGATCCTGCCCACTTGCTAGGGAAGTAATCCCTTCCTCATGGGTGGGAGCAAAGCCTAGTGTGGTGGTTTTACCCCGCGGAGCAGCAGAACCCCACCACAACCACTGTCTCTCTCCTCCTCCTGAAAAGATGAGGGGGAGAAAATATGATGGAAAAAAAAAAAGGCTCAAGGGTTGAGATAAGGATAATTTAATTAAAGGGAAAAGAAAAAAAAAAAAAACAGGAAAACAAAAAAACAAAAAAACAAGCAAAGGCCATACAGAAGCAAAGAGAGAAAAAAATTCTCTACTTCCCGTCAACAAGTGGTGTTCAACCATGTCCTGGGAAGCAGGGCCTCAGTACACGTAGCGGTTGTTCGGGAGGACAGATGTCCTCAAAATGAGAGCCCCGCTTCTCCTTCCCCTTCCCCAGCTCTTATTGCTGAGCGTGACACCGCATGGTATGGAATATCCCTTTGGTCGGTTCAGGTCAGCTGCCCTGGTGATGTCCCCTCCCAACTGCTGCCCACACCCAGCCCACTGGGATTGGGGGTTTGGAGGGTCTGGGTGCTGTGCCAGCACTGCTCAGCAGTAGACCAAACACTGGTGGGATATCGGTGCTGTTCTAGCTACAAGTGCAGAGCACAGCGCTGTATGGGCTGCTGTGGGGAAAGGTAACTCTGTCCCGGCCAGACCCAGGACACCCAGTCTCGCCCTGAAGTTGGATTACTGTGGTTTATGTGTCTTGAGCTAAATGTGTAGGTTATATACAGGCTCCAGCTGGTGTAGAAAGGAGCCATCTGCCATCTCTGTGGCTCAGGCTACCATATGTGCATCATTCTGTATTCAAATCCCTCTGGAGGCTTCCAATCAGATTCCAGAGTCAGTCTGAGGACACAATCCTAATTTCTGAAGTAATTAGTGGCTCAGGTCCCAGCTACATCAAAGACTGGGTTTTGATCTATAAATGACTGTGAGAGCTTCGCTCCTTTGGGACAACAGCCTTTCAGACTTGCTGACAAAATCATAACAATATCCAGTAGCAAAGAGCCAGAGTTTGACAAAGTCAACCTAATCTAAACAAGAAACATTTCCTAGCTGTGAGGGTAATTAAGCAGACTTCAGTCATTTGGATTCTTTAAGACTAAGCTTAGGCATATTTCTGAAAGCATGACCCTTAATCTCACTTCTGAAAACAGAGTGGCTAGGGTCTAGGTTTGCAGAAGGAAGAAGGCTGGTCCACTTGGTCCTGATGGTCTTTTCTGGTCTTGGACTCCGGGAGCTGATGGGTATCCTGGTCATGCCATTCTTCCATAGTCATTGTGAGGAGGAGGAATGGTCTTATAACACTTGCATTTCTTCATTAAGTCAATAATTTAAATGAATCTTATGTTTCTGAGCAGCAGACAGCAAAAGACTACCTGACAGGTCATGGTCTGAATGAAACCTGGGAATGCTGTTGATTTGTTTTTGATTTCTTCTGAAGAAACAAGGGGTCTGGCCTCTCACGGTAGTGAGCTTGTCCTGTATTAGCCTTTCTGAGTTAGCATAAGCTAAACAACTGCAGGGCTGCAATAGCATAGAGCCTAGAAAAGGCTTTGGGTGGGTAAATACCCAGTTACGGCAGGCTGAGTTCAGAGCTAGTGAGTGATATACTGGGACAGAATGGATCAGCACACTGAGGTGGTGTCACAGCCTTTGGGAAAAGCTTAGCTGCCTAGCTCACAGGATCAGGCTCCTTTGTACGCTTGAATGAGGAAAAGATTTTCCTTGTCATTGGATGGATACAGACTCCAGAGATATTTTTCTCTTTCTGTTCTTCACGGTACTGGTTTGCCTACCAGAACTAATTTGGAAGTATTCTGCGTAACCGTATCTCCACAGTACACGCGCCTCCTGGCTGATTTTATTCTCTGCCTGCAGCAATCTCTCGAAGCCTGAAGTGCATCAGTCTTTGAGCAAGATACATGCAGTTATCTGAATGTCTGGCACACCCATGAGAACAAAGTCATTGAGTGATTTCTTCTGCCTTATGTTTTATGGAAACAAGAATGTTATGGTTAAGGCATGATTAAGAATTAAAGGATACATTTTTTAATCAAAGCCTGGGGCTACCATATGTCCAGTGGTAGGGGTGGGTTTTTTTGGATATGTCCTCTTTGTTCTTTGAGTTCAGGAGACGACTATTTAGTGAAAGGATGGTCTGGCCAATGTCTTGGGTTTGAGGTGTTATCTGTGAGGAGAGGCAGACAGAGGCTGGCTGTGATGGGGAGGGGAAGGCATGGACTTGAAATGCTCTGAGTTCTGGAGTGGCTGGGGAAACAGGCTAGAGCAACAACTGCGTGTGTATATGTATGTATTCTATATGTAGAATCCACTGGTTTTGTAGTAGGGATCAGAGGAAGGGGAATGACTGGGGTACGTTGCAGGAGGCAGAGGACTGAAAAGAGATGGGAGAGTCCTGTAAACAGAGGGTATCCAATTCTGTGTCTGGAGTGAGGTAGGGATAGGTGTGGTAGGACTGAGGAGGCTTTGGATTTCAGGGTTTCAGAGTCTTGAAGTCCCTGAAGAGGGCTTTGGGGAGAGGAGTGAGAGCTAGTAACTTGGGTTTTATTCTGCACACCATGGACAACCATGGAGCATTTCTCCCTCTGGGAAGTACTAGAGAAGGCCCTCTTTAGAGGATACAGACACATGGAAAAAAACTTTTCCCTCCCGCTGGCAGCTACCATATTCTTCATGCACATAACAACTGTTGCATCCTCCTCACTATTTTCAAATGCCATAAGCTTATCCAAGTGGGACTACCTTCCAAAAAAGGTTAGATTGATGGATGCAGACTCTGTCAATCTTCAGGAAGCACTGGAAATTAAAATTAAAATTTAGATTCTTTTGTCTATTCCCAAACCACCAAAGCTCACACTTTAATCAAGAAATAGCTGTCATACAGATACAACAATTCCTGCAGACTAATTTGGATGAAATGTCTGATGTTGGAAAACAGGTAAACATGCCTTGGAAAGTGAATGGATCTACAGAAACTGTAGCTGTTAATTTTTGTGTAATTTAGACTATAGTGATATTTTGCTGCTTTAGCCACTGTCATTTTTACTCCTCTTTGTCTCTTTCTGGTCACTTCTTGCTGACTTCTCTCTCCACAACATCCCACATTTTGCCCTCTCATTCAGAGTAGCCAGGATATCATCATCTCTCTCTTGCAGAAATTTCTACCTCATGTTCCTTCTGGCATATAAAAATACGATCTCAAGAAAAGTTCTTGTTATTGAGGTGTTCACTTCCCCTCCTGCTATGTTTCTAACCTATTTCTGGTTTAACGTCTGTTCAGTAAGTCTTTTTCTGCTAATACAGATCATCATCTTCAGACAGTCATTGTTTAGTCATATCTGATTGCTTTTCTTCACCTCCTTATTTTTATATATGTGTCTCTTACTCTATTTCTGTATACAGAAAAGCCTGCCTTCAGCTTGTTCAGTATATATTCTTGTCCATACATCTTCGATGGGATCTATCAACTTCAATCCACTCTAAATTATGGTATTGTTTTTTATTTCTGCCTCCACAAGCTTAAGCCAGAGCAACAAGTAATACTTCCCTCTGATGGTTACATTCTGCATTATTGACGTATGTTTCTTTACTTGCCTGTTCATATTGCACCTAATTCTTCATGCCAAGCACATGATCCTCTTTGGGTAAACAAATAAGCCCAGAATACACAAGGGAACTCAAAGCACTCATTAAAAAGCTGAAATGGTAGTTTTCAAAAGAATGAAGCAAGCTAATGAAGTCCTGCAAAATTCAATTTTCTGAGCAAAGTTCTCCAGTCCATTCATTTTTAAAATCATAGTACTTTATGTTATAAAATGTCTTAAGTCTTTGAATTTTTCCTTTGGCCACCATTAGGTCATATTTCAAATTCCTGGCTCTCTTATTTAAGTCTTCAATAAGTTAAATTGTTGTTAGGCATATTTTGAGTCTGTAATACTTTCCCCAAGTATACAATGAATATAAATCAAATATTCATCATACAATCATGATTCAAATATATAATGTTCCAGACATGTTTAGGACAAACGTAGATAACTTTAATTATGGGAGCTGTGGGATTAGAAGTGAGGTGTAACAGGTGGCAAATTAGCAACTTTTTTGTCAGTGGAACCTTGCAGAAACCATCATGTTGTGTTACATCTCCCTCCTTTTGGCTCTGCACTTTTTTCCCATACATCTTTGGTCTTTATTACGGGGTACTGTTTTTGCCTGTGCTCTGCCAGAGTTATGGTTATGTGTAGGCACCTGTGCCCATGCCATAGTTGCTTTCATTTGTTAAAAAGTGTTGGATTTAACCAGCAGTACTGAATATGTTCTCAATAACATTAAGACCTGATGAACATTTTAAAAATAAGACTTGACTTCTTCCATATTTTCATGTAATACTTTCTAAACTGAAATAGCTTTCCACAGAATGAGGTAGAATATGGAAGAAAACCATTAATATGCCTTTGGAAGTCAAAAGAGATACTTTTCTTTACCTTCAACTACAGCAAACATAAGCCAAAGACTCCAAAATCTTCAAAATGATACAAAAGAGTTTTTGCATATAGTTTAGTAAATAGAAAGCAGCAGAAATGCAAGAGAAAGTTGGAGGTAGCCTGTTTGCCCCAATCTTTCATTCTTCCTCAGGTGTCCTTCCACAAAATATCACCATGACCCCTTACCAGTGAAGTGTCCTTGCATCTAGTGAAATAGTTGACAATGCCCTGGGATACAATGCAATGACTTGAAAAGTTCACTATAGAATTGAATTTGTGCCATAACCATGACTGTTATTTCACTGTCAGCCTCAAAGAAAAACTAGGCTTAAAGTAAGGAACAGAAACAAGCATCCTAGTAATTTTAGTCTGCTTTGGCTCTTCTGCCTGTTGCTTAGCATGGGAAATCATTTTTGTCAGTGGTTGGTGATCAATTTATGCTGACATACACAAAAGTCAAGTAAACGAGAATGAAGAAATGTAAATTCATCCTCTAATTCCCAGCACTTTCCCAAGATTTTGACCATGAAGGGGTTATTTCTGTTACTTCTTCTGTGTGTAACATAAGCACCACAACTACCACCACAAGTCAGCAAACACACCAGCATCACTTAAAGCAGGGGAGAAAAGGTGGCTGTGCTCCAAAGGACACATTTCCAGCAAACACACCCAGCTGAGAGCATTCGAAACCAGCTGGAACATCTGATTAGCGTTTGGATCACCTCACAGGGTCTCATGCGTGGCTTCTTCATTGTACAGTTGCAGTTACACATCCAAAGTACTCAAGGATTCAAGTTGCATTTCTACCATGACACCTATTGTCTTAATTTGCAGGGTTTCTTTAATCAGGTCATGTATGGTGGGTACAGGTTTCCATCCACTTTTTTATTCTACAAAATTCTGATATTTTTTTTTTCCCCAGAATCCAGCAGGGTGAAGATTTCCCTCTTCAGATTTTCCTGCCTAGTGCCAGCGAGCTGAGCCTGCTCAGCTGTTCCTACAAGCATAGAGCAAAAGGACTGGGTGGATGGGAGCCCTCTGCATTAGTGCAAGCACTCTGGCTTCACGCAGGCGGAGCAGGACCACAGCAGACACAATACATCAAACACCTCTTCTCCACTCTGCTTCAGTTCCTATTTCCACACATCCTTCACCCAGCCCCAGTCCTTTCTATCTCACATTCCTGGGGATACATGAGAGGACACAGCTGATGTAGCCTAAGTGGCATGAACCTCGGGACAAGGAATAAAGTGGAACCTTTATTGGCCAATGTGCACACTCCTTTCCACTGGTTTTGTAATCCTGGATCTTGGTGTTGGTGCAGAATTTGCGTGCTTAAAAGCTACATGAAACTGGGAACGCTGGAAAGCTGTCAGTGCCCTCTATTGAGTATTTAATCTTTCTGGTCTCTGCAAGCAGCCTTCATCCGTGCATATTTATAGGGAAGATAACAAAGTTCTTTGCTTGGCTTCACCTGTCAAGGAACTTCAGGATCCTGGCTTGTATATGCAGACCTACATTAAATCTGAATTTAGCCTGCTGCGTATTTAAATACATTCACATAGATATACACATATAAATCTGTATTTACACCCTCAAGTACATATTCAACATACATTGAATACATACTGAAAATATATTTAATGGACATTTATTTTGAAAGTTTGCTAAACAAAGTCAAGTAATCCAATATCTGCATTTTCTAGCAGGGAAAAAAAAGTAAGCTGACAAAACAAGCAATTTGGCTATACTCACCTAAGAAAAAACTTTAATACTACCCTAGATTTCAAAGCCAGATGGAACCAGTCATGATTCTCTAGGCTGATTTCCTGGGAAATGTCAGCATCATGCTCATAACTCCAGGTTAAACTAGTGCATATGAACACAGTGAAGCAGGAAGAGCATTCTTTGCATTGCCTGTGGCTGGAGATAGGCTTGTCTGAGGTGAGCAGTGGAGAAGAGGTAATAAAAGCCCACATGATAGCTGTGTTACTCAGAAAACAAGCAGATCCACATAAGCTGGCAGAGGTTTGCTCTGTACATGCTCCAAGCTCTAGACCAGCATAGCAGCAGCCAGCACATCTTAAAACTGTCTTTCCCTGAAATACTGTGAGTATAGCTCCCCAGATAAGCTAAGTGGAAAGAGGCAAAAGTGTGTAGGAATATAATGGGGACTTTGAGCAATTCAAGCTTAATGAGATAAAGACAATTGTAGTGCAGAAGCTAAAAAGAAGCAAAACAACCCAAACCACAGTTTTGAAAAGGTGATGGTAGGTAATCTATTTTTGGTATGCTTGAGAAAAGTGATGAGGCTTAGGGCCAGATGAAAGCATGGAGGCTACAGCAGGCTTACAGTGATGTCCCCAGTTGTCAGAGTACCTAGTGGCTTGTAATGGTCAGTAAAATACCTTCAGCTTCAGGGGGCTCCTGGGCTGCAGAAGAAGGTGCAACTAGTGTGGTGGTACCAAGCTGGGGTAAGTTAGTGACAACCTCCTCAGCAGAGCATCACATCTCCATGCCCAACAACTTCCCTGTGATGCCATCATGTTGGGCAGTATTCATGGTAAAGTCAATAGAAACAGTGGGTGTATCTCTTTGTGGGGTGTATATGGGAGGTGGATGTTAATCCAGTTTAAATGTGAGTGGAATTTGGTGGCCTGAGCTTACTATCAGCTATGTGCTGGGAGCCAATGGCACCTCTACAGGGCTTTCTTCTTGCCTCCTCTGCAGAACCTCTTTCCTCAGTTTTCCTGAAACCATGTGTTCAGTTCTTTTTGGTGGGAGGGATGAAGGGATGAATGATCTGTAACTCATATCTAGGTAACACCTGTAAAGGTTATCTTCAATCAATGTCCTAAAGAGAAAAGCCACTGTATCTGTGATGCACCTAAGCAAGATTCTTCCCAGGAAATCCAGAAAGTACTATTTATCCCACTGATGCTTTTTACTTTTGCTGAAAAAACTCCAGGTTTCATCTCAAAGTGCCAGCAGTCCAAGCCCAAATATTGCTTATGCAAAGACCAAACATAGGGTAAGCTGAGGATAAATATTACATGTTCAGGGAATAGGAGGAGTTTATGGCATTTTTTAGTAATATTTAATTAAGAGTAACTGGAGTACTAGAAGAGTACGTTATAGAGCAGGCAGGGAATTGGAAGTGAGGTAAGTGAAAGGCACGTGATAATTTCAATTTACTACCTTGTTCTGCAGAATGCCACATGGATGTCATCAGCACATATGGACAATTTAGGCTATGGATGTGCTAATGCTAGTTTATGGCATTCCTGCCTGTTCATCCTCTCTTGCCTATCACCTCTGCCTGCTTTCAGAGTACGGTGACAAAATGGTTTGTGCAGAAACACAGTGACCATGATCAGGCAAGGGGCCTGAATTAGCAAAATGCCTTCTTCCCCTTCAAAAAAATTTAAAGAAGGTTTTCTTAAGGACTTTTTCCTGACCTCATTCACAGCCTTTCCCCAAAAACAGCTGTCCTGGCAGAGCCGCAGGGGCTTTGTACTGCAGTTCAGAGACCAGGAGAAGATCAGGTGATGGAGTGAGAGGCAGAAATACCTCCGGCCATTATTGCCACCAGGGACAGGACGCTGCAGAGCTGCAGCCTTATGTTCTGCTTCTAGCTTGGCTCAGACACACGGCAGGACTCTGGGAAAGTTACTTGGCACCCCAGTACCTCAGTACCTTGATTTCTGGCATTGTAAAATGGAGTCACTGAACGTTACCCAACCTGAAGAAGATCAGAGATGCACATGAAGGGTTCTCTGCGAATGTGTGTACTGCATGCTGTATTGCACGCATGCTTTTACAAACATACGTGCACATACAATTCCTTTCCTATGGACATTTTTGTGTCAGAAATAGGCTTACAGCCAGAAATGAACAGGACTACTTCTCTGGGAATATTGTGCAGTTGCTAATTTCACTACCGGAACTATGTTGCTGCACAATCTGGCCGCCTTCCACAACTGTCTCTATTGAAAATAAAGGGGACTGATGAGTCTATGGATAATGGTAAACATATGGAACTCAGGCAGTGCTATACATTAAAAGCCAGAACACATTAAAAGGTATTTTAGTTGTTGGCAGCACAAGATCAGTGTAGGAAACATCATCTAACAGAGAAATCTCATACCAATAAGTTTCATACTCTGACAGCATTGGACATTTTCCTTTCACTTCACAAAAAAATAAATAAATAAATAAAAAATGACTAATTCAAAGCAAGGGCCAAACCGTTAAGTTTCAAATTAGTTTGTCATAACTACAAAAATACTGGATCTTTGGTTTTGTTTATGTTGGAAGCTGCTTTCATTTCAGAGTAGGTCACTTGATTTTCTTTTGAGTGTACATGAGACCTTTGACTCCTTGGAGGACACAGGAGACGAATTGAGTAATGTGATGTCATTGCCTTGTGGAGTTCTCATAACACTAAATATATTAGTCACTCGCCTTGCCAGTACCAAGAGGGTGAAAAAGAAATTCAGCAAGATGATGGTATTATGTGGATGGACAAAAATAATTGTTCCCTGTGATGTATTCTCCTTTCTCTCCATTATTTCCACCATTTTTTTGTGAAGCCTGTGAAGACTGTATTTCAGCTAGGTGATATTTCTCACCTAAACATTTGTCTTCTCCTCATAGTTTACATTTACTGTGCAAAACTAGTGTAATTTTGTACTCAGATTGGCAACTTACATCCATTAAGTTAAACAGATTCAAAGTTTTACTTTTGTTTTTTGGCAAACCAGAGATTATTCAGTCTCAGATATATACGAGAGGTTGTATATTTGGGAAAAGCATGTTTGTTGCTGCAGGGTTTTTATGTTGGTCATTGGTGGAGGTATGAATGAAGGCATGGTTATGCTTAGCAAATATCTATTCACCCAGTAACAGGACCATCTTTTTTTTTTTGTAAGGAGCAGGGAAAGTTGCATGATTTCTTTTTCTCCTTGTAAAGCATAAGTGTCAGATCCTTGCTCCAGTGAAATGCAGTGTTGGATTTCACACAGGCTCCATGTTGTTCGCACCAAATAGTTGTCTGCTGGGTAATGACAGCATATTCTCACATGGGATGGGAATAAATATAAAAATGCCTAATTTTCCTCTCTTTAAGTTTTCACAGCGAGCATTCAGAAAAAGGAGTATTTTCCCTTACTGACATTGGGATTACTTTGAGTAGATTTTGTGAGTGACTTTTGCTCCTGCTTTTAATGCCACTGATTTTCTTGTGCAAGAGTTATTTTCTGCTTTATCACACGTAATCCGAAATTAGTAATGGTGATTATGGAAAGTTTGCTGGGGTTCTGCCATAAGTGTAGAAAACAAAACAAAACAAAAAAAAAACAATTTATCACAATGTAAAATGTGTAATTAGCCATTTGCTAATTCTAAAATCAATTCAATATGTCAGGATTTTTTTAGGGATGCTTGAGGGAAAGAAACCAGGCATACAAACTATTGTCCAGTGAATAAATTATGGTTATAAGATCCCAGCTTCTGACATGCTTAAAAGTTAAATAAAAAGTTGGTCAGCCCTTCTCAAAATCGCTAGCATATAAATCAGCCTGAAGCACTACTTGGGTTTTACTAAGTGACTAGTGGAATAATACCTTCCAAAAATCCTACAGTTGAAAGCCTCATTCTCATCCCATTCGTTCAGGACTCAAGTGCCTGTTCTTAAGTAAGAAGTGACAATTTAACCCAACTACGACTGCACTGAAGGTATGCTTTATTCCAAACAGCCAGTTCTTAGAGGCTTAAACCAATGAGGGATTAACTCCTTCAGCTGGAGTTAGTGGCCTCCTCCACCCAAAGCTAGAAAGCAAAATAAGCCTCTCCACCCTTATGACCCTCCTATCTGAAGCTGAAGTCATGCAGACGAAGTTATGTGTTCATGGGAAAGCTAATGTCTAGAAGTAATTGATCATGAAACAGATAGGATTAGATTAAAGAAAAAGGTGGAAAGTCCTGTATCCCCCAGGACCAACCGACACCTCCTCCCATTCCTCAGATCATAACTTCTCATTCCTTTTTTTTTGAACAAGGATTGTCTTCATTGTAGCCTACTTAGTCCACATAACCTTTACATATTTCACACATTGTGATGTTGTCTTTCCAAAATAAAACAGAGGATTGACAGAATAGCATTAATGTAGGGCCAATAATTCTGTATAGTCTATAAATATTAATGTCTGTGCTGAACTGTGCCAGCCCTCAGCCTCTCCTCATCTGTCAGATGCCCCAGTTCTTTAGCCATCTTTATGGCTCTTCTCTGGTCTCCCTCCAGTAAATCCATATCTCTCTTGTACTGGGAAGTCCAGGTGTGAACCCAGCACTCCAGATGTGTCACACTGGGACGGAGTAAAGGGGAAAGATCACCTCCCACAACTGCTGATAATGCTCCCTCTCATGTAGCGCACTATGCTCTTGGCCTTCTTTTCCACAAGGACACATTACTGGCATAGTTGATGTGCCCCATGAGCCCCATATATTTTCCTGCAAAGCTGCTTTCAAACCAATTGACCCCCAGCCTTTACTGTCGCACAGGGTTGTTCCTTTCCAGGGCCAGGACTTTGCATTTCCCTTTGCTGAAATTCATAAGGTTTCTGTTGGCCAATTTCTCCAGCCTGTTGATGTCCTTCTGGATGGCAGCACACCCTGCTGTTGTATGAGCCACTCCTCCCAGTTTTGTATCATCAGCAAATTTGCTGAGGGTGCACTCTGCCATCATCCAGGTCATTAATGAAGAAGAAGCCATACCAGTCCCAGTATCAACCCTTAGTGTACATCACTAGTGAATGGCCTCCAGCCAGACTTTGTGCCACTGCTCACCAACTTCTTGAGATGGGCAGTTCAGACAGTTTTCAATGCACTTCTTTGCCCACTTACACAGGCTACTCTTCATCCTCCTCATCAGTGAGGAAGTTATGGAAGATGATGTTGAAAGCCTTGCTGTAATTAAAATAAAGAACTTCCACTGCTCTCTCCTTGTCCATCAGGCTACTCATCTCATCATAGAAGGCTACTAAATTGGTCAGGCACGCCTCCTTTTTTGTATATCTGTACTAACTATTCCCTATCACCTTCTTGTCCTTAATATCTTTGGAAATGTTTCCAGGTCTATTCGCTCCATCCCTTCCCAAGGGATAGAGGTGAGGCAGACTGGCCCCATTCCCCAGATCCTCTTTCTTGCCTTTCTTGAAGATAGCAGTGATATTTACTTTATTCCATTCCTAAGTAACCTCCCCCTTTTGCTGTGACCTTTCAAAGCTGATCAAAAATGGCCTCACAATGACATTGGCCAGCTCCCACAGCACTCATGGGTGCATCCCATCAGACACCATGAACATCTGTACATCCAATTTATTTAAACTTTCCCTAATATGATTTTCCTCTACTAAGGAGAGTCGTCTTACTCATCCGGAAGTTTATCCCTTAAAAATGCCCTACTGCAGATCACAGAATATGGGCCCAGAGCTTCAGCTGGTGATTTAAATTAAGACATTCAATTCATGTTCAAGGAAGGAACGTAAGAACTTATGGCTATGTGATGCATAGCATGTGCTACAATCTACTGATTTTCATCCAGGAATATTGCTTCAGGGCTTACATCATGCTGAGAAAAGGCTAAAAAGTGATATTGATGTCTACCTCTGCCTTGTCCATGAAAATATTTTAGTGAAAGGCTCTTTTTTGCTGCCCAGCATCTCCTCTTACTCTATTCTGTTGTACCTCTCTAGCTGAGGTGCTTTCCAACAAAGTTTGTGCTTGTGATCCAGGCTTAAATTGCAGATCCAGATGCAGAGTCAGCCTTGAGCCTTATCAATTCCGACCTGCTGTTCTGTTCTCAGGCATAATGTTGAGGTTGTTAGGAGGTGTGATTTGCTCTGGGAGATTACAGGGAACACCTTTGGCTGGTTTCACCCAAGCCCACAGGCTAATACCTGCTTATGAATCTTCCTGGCGTATGATCTTTTCAGTTAACACTAGCATGGTACAGATATCAAATACCTGTCCTTCAAGGTTATTGGTAGGTGCAACCTGCTCACATGGCTCACAAAGGATAGATGCCATGAGCAGAGGAAACACTTTAGAGACATTTGGCCCAGATCTGGGCAGTTACTTAGGCTACTTAACTCCCAGAGAATTCAATCAGGAGTTAGGGACTTAGGCATCTCTAACCCTGGTGCATCAGTAGCCCAGCTCTCAAATGTCCCATAGTCCTGATGCCCTTCCCTCTTGTCTGCTGCTAGGTTCAGAAACAACTGCTATTGACAGAGGGACTTACTCCAGTCCATCAACTTTGACCCACCTGTAGTGAGCCACATAGCTATGAACTGCAGATGAATCACTGAGATTGCTAAATAGTTAAATCACTGACCTTATAGAGAGGCTCCAGATGGCTCAGAATACAAATGGCTTTTTTCAGGTTTCCAGGAGCACATCATCCAGGTGCCCTGTTCCATATGTTTCCTGTTCCCAGTTGAATGCCAAGCTCAGTGCTTCATTCCTGATTTTTAAATCCCCCTACGGAACCAGCCAAAGCTACTAAAAGGGTTGTTTCATTCATATTTCCTACTTTATTAAATTGGCTGAGTGTAGGAGTGATTCATCTTCCACTTAAATATGCTCATCCCTCTGCAATTCATCTTGAAAAAGGTGTAGTATGAATGAAGGAAAATGCCTCCAAGGATGAGATGGTTTTGTTGGTCCGAGTTCCACACAGCCTGAGAGCAGGGTAGGTAGGGAAGCAGTCTGGCTCACAGGCCAGTACAGTATTTGGCCCCTCAGACTATAATTGATTTTCCCAAACTCCCTCTCTGGAGTCATGTTTATGGGCTGCACTAGAAGGCTTTTAATTCGGCTTAGCAAAACAACAGTTGTAGGCAGTTGTACAAGAGCCTGTGAACCACAGTCTTTGCTTAAGTATTATAAATGTGGACAGTCTAAGCCAATTCCAGTGGCAATTTGGAAAAAAGAATAGTGATTTCTGTGTACATTATTAAGGTCATTATTTATCAGATTTACACAGTTCTTTCAATGGATTAAAAAAATGAGTCAATATCTTGGAAAATGTAAAGGCTCCTCAGTTCAACCATTTGAATTTGGCGCATTTCATTTGCTCAGTTTTTGCTTTGAACTGTGTTTTAGTGCATATTTCCTTGGCGACAGGAAAGTGTTTTATCTTCTCATTCCCAAAGCAAAACCAGGAACTACATCCCCTAATGTGTTTTGTTTGGGTGATGGGATAGGGGTCATCAGCCAGTTTTTGGTTGAGGAGGTCATAGGCCAGCTTTGTTGCACAAGTATACATTTAAATTCAGAATTATTCTGCTGAGGTCTGTGGCATTTCACCACTGTAATAATGCAAAACTTGACCTCTTATGTCCTCTTCGCAGGACATGGTGAAAGCACTCTGCTCCCAGGCCTTGTGTGTAGGTCACTTTTTCAGCTGAGACGCATTCATAAGGATCCTGTGGCCCGAGAGGTCTCCACCATCTCTGACTCCTGTATGGCCTAGAAGGTGAGCACTACTGGGGGAAGCAGTTGCCATGGGGAACTTCAGTTCATCTCATGGAGCACTCTAAGCCCACGGCTAAAAGCAGAGCTACTAGAGAAAAAGCCTGCCTTCCTTCTGAAGTACTAGGTGAATAGGAGTGTCTGACTTACAGAAAATATAAAGGGCTCAAATGCTCATGAGTGGCAGGACAAAAACTGGATAGTAGCTTTGCACCTGTGCCAGCTACTGTATTTTGGTGAAACATTTTTATTACAAGAAGTAGCTGTAGAGCTCAAGAGAAAGAAGAAAGTTTCCCGACAAAGAAGCTAGTTTTGTCTGGGGAGTCCTGGCTCTCCCAAAGGTGAAAGCTATGGCCATACACTTAGAAAGTCAGACAGACTGGCTGTGAAACTGTGGGTGTTGGGTGAAGGCTCTCCCAAAATCCTCCTCTATGACTTTGGAGAGAATACCTGTGTCCTGAATCAAGATTGGATGGAAAAATTGGAAAAAAATAATTTTGACTCTGTACTTGCATCCCAGAGACTTTAACATGGGTTCAAGGCACAAGAAGAATGTTCTACTAAAAGTTTCCTGCCTAAAGTAGATCCTTCAAACTCCTGTTTTCTTCAGCCAGAATATGAGCTCGAAGACGAGAATCTGAGGCCCTGTCTTTAAAGTGGCTAGTGGAGATGTATGAGCTCCTAGAAAGAGTATTTTGAACTCTGATATCAAAATTTCACCTTTATCTTTGTTTTTTAAGGCATAGATTGGGCTTAAGTCTATTCTCACATTTTAGAGTTTTTCATACCCTTTCTGGCCTGCTTCTACACCCATTAGTGCTGCTCCAATGAACATTTTCTCTATTGTGCCAGCATCTATTACCACAGAGTGAAGCTTGCTTCCCATCAGCTGATGCATAGAGACATAATTAGCGAGAGTTTGGACATTAATTCTGCTGAAAAAATGGAGAACCATCTTGTGAGCTGTAGTAAAGTGGAATGTATTTTCCCCTTTCCTATATTCAAGAAGTAGAAGTGGAAGTAGAAGGTAGAAAAGAAACACTTTCAGATAGACCTATCCATCCCTCAAGGGAGTGTGTAGGAAGAAACACAGCTATGAAAGGGTCTGGGTTTTAAGAGACTTGCATGAAAGCCAGCAATATTGGAAATTAATATAGCTGTAGAGATAATACACAGCCATGAACGAAAAGTAAAAATGTGAATACTTTTATTAAGTTAAAGAAAATTAAGGATTCTTAATTTTCCAAATTATCAGTCTGTTTTCTTCTGTGGGACATTTACTGGAAATAAATATCAGTTCTTTCTAAGAAATACCCTGTAACAAACAGCTAAAGCAGACATCATCTAGAAAAAATTTTTGGGTGATTTTTGTCTTATCCTTGGATAGAGAATGAATGCTGTGGTTGTTTAAAAATAATCTCAATATAAATAAGTTGTTGTATGGGAAAAGGTTCTCAAGTTAATGCTTGTTTCCAGGCCAACACAAATCCACAGACATTGTTTTTATCATATTCTCCAAATTCTTCCTTTTTATACCCATTTACTGAAAACAAAGTACAGTTAGGGCAACCAGTTGCTTTTGTTTCAGAGAAATTCAACACAAGTGAACCAGTGTTTTGGGGTCAAGTCAGTAAATCACAGCTATGGCAATGATGAGTAATGTACGAGACTCATTCTGAATAATGCAAACCATCAACAGACATTGTAGTCTTGAGTCCAGAGAATTCACTTTAAGGCTAGCTTACGTGATTGATCTAGAAGAGGCACATTTTGATTCTCCACCTTCCTGGAAAGTTGGGCCTTTCGACATCGCAGATCTAATCATTCTTCAAAATGTTGATCTTTATTTGACTAGCATGACATTCTGTGGTGAAGTCTGAAAACTCAGCCCAGAAAATTACTCTTTTACTGGAGTCTTCTATAAGGAAAAGGAATGGTTATATGTTCTTTTTTGCCTCAGTATAACTTTCTCAGTTGTACCACATCCACTTGAGTTTCACCTTCCCTGGTATCCCAGCAGCAAACTTGGCAATTTCTTTTTTTCTGCCATGTGCTCTCTTCTTCTGCCTTTTGGAATGCTAGGAAGGGGAGAGATGGATTTTGCAGGATTCAGCCCATTTCAGAACAAGCATGGGGAATGAAATGAGGGCTTTCAAAAGTAGGTCCACCAGGGAGTCTGCTACTAGCACCTCTTTTTACGTAATGCTTAAGCATTTCTAAGTTGAAGTTGGAATGGGAGGAGAACAGCAGTGAACATTAGACCTATGTCAATAAGGGCTTCATAAGTCAATAAAATCTTCATCTAAGATGATGATAAAGCTTCACAGACAACTCATCCCTAGGAAAACAATGTAATGAATAATATCAAATGAGTGAGGGCCAATTGCAAGCACAGGCAAACAGCTTGTTGTTGCTTGCCAGTTGAGAATGACAAGTTCATAAATAGTCATGCTTCTGCTGCCTCTCCTGTCTGTGCCACAGCCCTTTGCAGCCAAGCTGGCTGCCTGGGATTATGTATAAGGAATTGAATACTGCTGGAGGAGAAGGTAAACTCCCCATCCTTCACATCCTCTGGCAGCAGACAATACCATGAGCTAATTCTCAAGAGCTCTTCTCCTGCTTCTCTGGCCTAGGGCTAGTCTTTTTCCTTCCCACACCTGTCCCATATCATTTCACTGACTCAAGTGGTTGATTTTTCCCTGGGCAATCCCCATCCACAGGGCTACAACAATTCAATGATACTTGCACTGGTAAAAAACTTTGAGCTCTCTTTGCACTCAAGAGTTTTAATCCATGTCCAGCTAGACAACAACTGAAAGGTTCAAGAGAGAAACTGAGTTTTGTTTATGACTTTTCCACAGTCTCACATTTGTAATAGGGTCACAGAATAATTCAGTTTAGAAGAAATCTCTGGAGATCATCAGGTCCAAGCACCTGCTCAAAGCAGGAGCAACTGCCAGGTTAGGTCCAATTTCAAAGCTGGATCAGGTAGCTTTGATGACTAAGTTTTAAGTATGTTCAAGAAGATACTGGGCAACCTTTTGCAATGTTTGACTACCCTCAGTGTGAGTAAATTCTCCTCATATTTAATGAGAATTTGCAATATTGCAGTTTGTGCCTGTTGTCTGTTGCTGTGTGCCGCTGAGACGAGTCTGGTTCTGCCTTCTCTCTGTCTAGAATTAATTGTAGACCTCCTTTATCTTCTCTTTTTAAGGCTGAACTCACCTCAATCTGTCAACCTGTCCTTGTAACACTTGTACTAACACCACCCTCAACAAATCATTCACTGACTGCCTGAGGGCTTGTTACTTGCTACAGAACAAGAGTCAGAAGAGCAATGAATAGAAAAAGTTTCTTTTTTTTTTTTCTTTTGGGATTTGATTGATTTTTTAAAAATATATGCAATTCTCATACTCTTAGGCAGAAGAAGGAAATCAGAGTTTTCAGTTATTCTTCAAGCCAGTTTCTCTTACATAGATGTGTTTTATACTATTCTTTCCTGTGGCCATTATATGTCTCCATGCAAAGCAAGTTGGCAAGCTGACCTTGTGTTAACACTTGCTCCTGGAATCCAGAGAGCATGGAGCAGAAAATGTTTGTGAGTACTACACAAATCCCAATGAACTCCACAAGTACATATTTCACAGGTGCGTGTTTCACCTTAGGAAAGGGAGGCAGGATTTGTGGAAAAGGTAACATAAATCTTTCAGTTTTGACTGGAAAAAAAAAAAATAGAAGAAGACTAAGCTATCAACAGAAACCTTAGGACTTTAGCTGACATTGAGACTTGTAAGAAAACTTGCAATTATTCTTGATGCATGGCAGATTTTACTGGAAAATAAGTTTCAAGATTAAAAAAAAACCAACCATTAACATTGCTCCCTCCACCATTCCTACAGAGCCTGGGCTGCAAGAATGAGAAGGTGCAAAGCTGAGAGGTGTAATCAGTATTTGCCTCTACAGCAGAGCTGTAACCACTTAACAGCAGCAGAGGTGGCTGTTGCAGGCTAGACCAGAAGGAGGCAGCAGCCAGGCTGTAATAGCTGGGCAAATTATTTCTTGTTGTGGCTGCTCTGGCTGAAGGAAAATGGCTTCTGACAAAGAAATATTCTCAAATTTCCCTTTCACTTCCTGAGAGTGAGGAATGGAGAAAAAGCCAGAACTGACAGAGACTGAGTGAGCAGGGAAGGAACCCTGCACAGAGAAGAGCACTGGTGGCAGCCCCTGGCCACAGTGGGACCGGTGATGGAAGATGACCTCAGCTATGTGGATCAGACAGTGTCTGCTCGAGGAGAAGGGTGGTAAAGTGAGAAAAGGAGTGCTGTACGTGGGAACGTACACCACATACATACACACAGTGTACATAGTGTTTTCTTTTTTTTTTAATGTTCCTTCACGTTAAAGCCAAATGTTGCTGCAATATCCAGTGAGCCTAATACTGGGGCCAGCAGATGCTTTTCACCCACAGCTTCTGCTGGTGGAGACAGGACCAAGTTCAGGGGCAAAGTGTGGTGTGCTGTGCGCTAGACCAGCTTTGGTCATGCTCAGGCATAGTCTTAAGCCCACTCGCACCACATCCACTAGTGTGCAAATCAGGTTTAAGCTGACGCAACTTGTGCTCCAGGCACTCAAGGAGAGGTCCTCCTGGAGGGTATTTGGCATTTACACATGTGGAGCACTTAAACTGAATCTTTTTGAGGGGTTTATATGACTGATTTATACCAGTTTAGCCTGAGTCCCTTTGTTAGTCTCTTTAGAAGTGTGTAAGAAAGTCTAGCTCGGTGGAGGGAGACCAGAATCTCTCACAGTATAAATTACGGGCGGGTGCAGCTGACTCTGTCTTCACCTCAGTTTTGAACATAGCTTCTTCAGTGAGCTATTGGAAACAGCATTTTTCCAAAGCTCCTCTGGTGAGTCTTGAGTCCTAGCCCCGTCCCCCTTGCAGATGCTGCTCAAGTTTCCAGGCTCAGACAATTTTGGGAAGCGTGTGGGTCTGGGAGGAATTCTTGCATTTCCTTGGGGCTGCTTTTCAAAGGCTTTTGCCACAGCCGGAAGGAAAGTTTTATTTATGAAAATAAAGCTTGGGAAAATGTGTCCCAATTTCTTTTATTTTGAACATCAGAATGAATTCAGTGTTGCACTCCGTAGGTGTCCACAAGTTCACAGAAATATTTCTTTCCCATAAAAATGTAATGGAATTAAAAAGCCAAATAAACTCACTCAGAAACCTGTCCTTCACCTCTACCAGTTGCAAGCTTTTAAAAACTGTAAAATACAGCGGGGTCTTTTCAAGGTTCACACTGAGAAGTTGTTGAAAAGTGTAACCAAGCATGACTAATGACCGCATGGCGTGGGGTATTTGCATGGATTCTGCTTGCAAGCATCAAGTGTGTGAAACTAGATCATTTGAGGAGGAATGTAAGCAGCACGCGAAGGAACATGGATAGAAATGAAACCTTGTGCGCAGGCTCGCATGCTGGGGATAGTCACAGCAACAAAACCAGTGCTTCCTGCTGCTGGGAGACTGCTCAGCCGCACACGTTGAGAGGGACGAGTGTGTTGTTTACCTTCAGGGGTTGATGTTGATTAATTAGAAACCAAGGAGTAGTAGGAAGTGGAGAATTAATACCAATATTCATGTTACCCGTAAGTTAGAAAATTAGGCATTATGATTTATTTATTTCTTTGGAAGATAATGGGCATCCTCAAATGTATTCAGTAGGCACTGCTCAGTGGTCCAATCTCTGTCTACCACCAGCACTACACACCATAAAATGCTAAGTCCAGAGACTAGACCGGCTTTCAATCACTGAGCAGCTGTGTGGCACCTCACATCTGGTTGGAGTTGGTGAGAAGAGAGGTGCTCAGCTACTGCTGTGAATGGATTGGAGCTGCACGGGCATCTTTAGAAAGCTGCATGGAGGAAACTGTAAGGTTCTTGCTCCTTTCTATGGCACGTATATGTATGGCCTTTGTCAGCCCCGTGTCTGCATGCCTCTCAGGCTGGGATGCATTCATCTTTCTGTGTTTCCCTGAGGAGGAGAGACTGATGATTTCTGGGGCCACCTTTTCACTGGGGGAAAGAGCCAGAGGTATCAAGTCCAGTGGGGAGAGGAGAGAGCAAGGAACAGCTTGTTGGGGATGCCCCTCTTCTTCCAGCAACTACAGAGATGCTTGGATGAGCGGTTCTTGGATAACTCCTACACAAAGTGTTTGCTCATGGCCTCTCACAGCAGCTGAGCCTGGCTTTCCCCAGTGCTGCTGATTCCTCCTTGCCCCACATAGCACTGCCTCCAGCTCTCCCTTCTTCAGAAAACGCTTTTTAGGGGAAAGTTTCCAGAGAAACTGGAAGTTCTCCAGAAGTGCCTGCAGCTTTGTGGTTGGGTCAGCCTTGCAGCCATGTGAAACCCCTCGGCTGAGAAGGGCTCAGCCTCTCCCCAAGCCAACGTTGTGGCAGTGTTGGGGCTCCACATGGGAAGGGGAAGGATGCTCCTTCTCTCTACCTTCCTTCCCCTCAGGAAACGGATGCCGTTTTGCACCCTGGGGATGTTGGATCTCCAGTGCCAGCATACTCCTGCTTTCAAACCCCACAGTCCAAGGAAGAAAGCTGGATTTCAGCAGTTCCTCACTTTGTCCAGCCACCAACCCCACTCCAAAAGTCCAAGGACCTCTGCCCCTTACTGAATTTAAAAAAAAAAACTTGCCAATAAATGACCATCCAAGGAGAGGAGAAGCTTGCACAACGAGAAAAATAGTGATGGCATTTTGCAAGGTGGGAGCTGGCACACGTGCACGGCCACATGCAACCAGGGGCACAAGCCTCCATACCTCCCTCCATCCCTCCCTTCAGCTGCCATCCAGCACCTTGTGGCCAGGAGTGCTCCAGGGACGATGAACTGTTTCCAGTCTCCTGTGCTTGTCAACAGCGGAGTCCAGCTAAAGCAACACAAGGCTGTTTTTCCCATGGCAACTTTAGACAAGGGTCAGAAGTGCTCTGGGATTATGAAGGAAAAAAAAATCCTAATGAAGTCCATTATTTCTGAATATTTTGCCAGTTACCAATGAGATATACGCCAAAGGCTGTGTGTATTCATACAGAATTATCAATGATGAATGCAAATCTGGCTACCTCAAAGGCTTTATTTTACCAGACCAGAGTATATGCTCACCAGCATCTCCCAGTGACTCTAAGTCTCCTCCAATGGTGTTTACACTCCTGTACTGTTCAAGATTTCTAAGTGTGGTAACCTTATAGGAAGGGAAGGGCAGGTCTGCATCCGTTTTTAGGCTGAACGTGATACCACCAAACCTATTACAGTGACCGCAGTAAAGCAATATGCAGCCCTGGCTCTTCCCAAAATCTGGAATCCAGTTCCACTGCCTTCCCACATTACCAACTGGGAGGCAATGATGCCAGTGCTGGGGAATGAGAGGAAGGGGCATACATGCCACTGTGCCAACGGGTTGAGCCCAAAGGCACCGCAGTATTAGCAGAGATATTAAACACAGATCTAGTACCGGGTAGTTGAAGCGGCCTTAGAATGGCCGTGGTCCCAGCCCAGCATATGTGGAATAATCCATGCAAGTATAGTCCCCTTAGTGCTTCAGAGAAGTCCCAGTGACTGTAATACATGCTAACTTAATCTCAGCCACAGAAAAATGTGTTTCTAATTTACAAATTCGGCAATTTTTCAATAAAAGTTGTTGCACTTTGTCTGATCTATTCTCAAAATACGGAAGTGCTTGAAGCATGACCACCTGCAATAACAGATTACTGTTCCCTAAAATATTGCCATACACCTACAATGTGGAGGCGTAAAGCTTCTCTAAAAAAGATCTTTGTTATTTTTTCTAAAAGAAAGAAATGATCCCAAAGTAAAGCTGGTTTTCAGCAGCCTCTCCGCTCCCAATGCAACTGGCATCAAAGTCTAATGAAAACCTGTTTGCGGACACTGGATCTGGTCCAAGGTACACTATTGGCATATTCTAGACCCCTTGGGACATGACTCATATAAAAAACACAAGGCTGTCATCAGATGGCTGGTGGCTCAAATAAATCAAATTTACTTTGAAAATTGAGGCATACCAAAATTTTATTAGGTGAAACTTTGGCATTTCTTATAGCCAACTTGCACATATATATTTTTATTACTTACAGCAGTTTAAAAGTATGCTACCAATCATATGCAAAACAAGACGAGATTGCAAACGTACATTTTTTACTGGGTGGTAGGAGGAACTGTGTTGTTTTCTTTTAAAAGCACTGAATAGTGCTGCATGTTTGTTAAAGGTGGCATGGCAGACCGGGCCTCTTTGTTTATTTTCCTGAGAGTGGCTGGGTGTACATCCTCCATTTGTGATCTCAAGCCCTAACTTCAAAGAGCAGCTTCTCTCGCAGAATAATTGCTCACTAAAGCTATCAACTGCAACACAAAAATGACATACCATGTTTGCAACGTGCATGTACAAGAAACAGACACAAGTGCAGCTGGAGTTCCTCGGCACTTTAGGAGAGACCTGATCCTCAGGCCTGGAAGGGATGTTCCTGCAGCAACCCATGTGCAGAGGCACTATAATCCTCCAGTATGTGAATTAAAATCAGTGTAAGCACCATATTTTGGATGAGAGCACATGCTTTTCGGCCTGATGATGGAAGCCAAATCCATGAGTTAAAAGAAAATACATTAATTTAAAAAAATCTCTCTCAGCAGACAGGAGCGCCAAACTCCCACTGACATTTCTAAACTTCATTTATTTGACTGAGCAGCCAGATAGCCTCTGCTTTAAGCTAATAATAAAAGGAGTAAAAAGTTGCAGATTTGGCCTAGTTTTTCTTCAAACTCCAACTAGAGTCAATGGGAATATATTCAAATAAAGGCTGAGAAGCATGCTGGCTCTGATCCAAAACAACTTAATTTACTGTGCAAACACAAAAAAAGGGAAAATAATTGTGCTGTAGATAAAATCATGAGATTGCTGTATCTGACAGGGTGCTGTTTTGGGAGAGGTTCTTGGCCAAATTCTGACACCCTCTGTCAAAGTAAGAGGAGGCGCTGAGGTTCCCACTGGATGATTCCCAGGGGAGCAGTGCAGTGGGATGCTCTGTCCTGATGGAGACCCAGGGTTTATTTCCAGGAGGAGGTCACTCACAGAGCCAGGTGCTCCTCAATGTGAGCTTCTTTGCAGAAAAGTACAAGGTGTCAATCAAAGTAGAATTTGGCCCTGAATATGAAATCCCTGCTATTTCCATGGGAACAGTGAGGCTGGGGCTGAGCTACTGCTTCCAGACTCTGCTGTGTTAGACCAAATGACCAGCTCTTCTAGAAATCAGGCAGGTCAGCCATTTTCCATTTTGGCAGCCAAAGAAGTGTTGCCTGAAGGTGATAAAAGTCATCCCTGATATAGAGCATTTACAGTGAATTTAAAGCATACCTGTTCATGAAAGCAACAACCTCACTTTAAATATTCCTTATACAAAGGGATGTAGAGGTTTCCAGTGGAAAATGGACCACAGTTTCCAGTGGAAATGCAAGGCCTGATCCAAGGCATTTGAAGAAACATTTCCTTCAACATTAGAGGGTTTTCTCCTTAGTTCTTAATTCCATATGTTGCTGGGTGTGTTTGTTTAATCTGCAGTCGGATGTGATGGCACTCAGAAGACTTGAGAAATTTCTGCAGAATTCAGGCTTCTTCCCTTATCATGAAGGAATGGACACATACTTCCTCTTGAAATAACAGAAAACTGAGTCATTAAGAGAGACTTCAGCACTATTTAGTCACTGAATTGCAGTGTTGTAGATAAAAATGTATCCCCATAGATATTTGATCAGTTTACAGTCAAAAAAAAAAAAAAAAAAGGAGTAACAATAATCAGATGAGATGAACTCACAAGAGAAGTAGAAATAAATTCTGGTAGCCTGTGGTTTTCTTGAGATAGTTTCTTGTCACTTCAAAATGCTGCTTGAATATTTTCCAGTATTAGTGTTCTCTATCTTGTTGTTTTGGCTGCTGTACATATTTCCACAATTCTCTTTCCCCTAAATAAAATTAAAAAAAAAATTCATCAGGTCATAAAGTGTTTCTACAATTTAATTAAAAAATAATATTTACTGTCTGCACAACTTAAATTTGGCCTACTTTTGCATATGCATCATGATACATACTTTAATTATATGATCACATAGTGTTTTTCCTCATAGGATTACACTCTTTTCCTTCACAGGATAACCTTCTTTCCAAGCTCCTAGTTTTTGATTGATTGACTCTGAGACTGGGAAAAGAGCTGCAGCTGAGCAAGAGAAGTTTCTCCTCGTTACCTAACTACTCCAGTATCTGTTCCTCAGATTTCACCTTCCAGACAGGACTTCCTTTCCAGCCCACATCCAATTCTCCCTCCTAAATCCTCTTCTGATCTATCCCTCCTTCCTTGTTTCCATCTCTCAGGCCATGTCTCATTGCCTAAGTAGTCCCACATTTCCCTTCCATTTGCCAGTGATCCTACAGGAAACATCTTGCTGCCATAATGTGGCTCTTTCCTTTCCACCCAGCTTTGCTTTTGTCCTGCGCGAGGCTCAGATCAGAAGGCTTTCCTCCTCCTCTTCCGGAGGGCTTCCCTGGTGGGAGGCTGCACCAGCAGAGACAGAGCCACATGAGGAGAAGCAGCTTGGGCCCTTGCAGGGCTGAGCTGGGGCATGTTGAAGCAGTGATGTGTCTGCAGGCTGAGAGCAATCCTGAGCATGCTCAGCAGCCTTGCACTCTTCCAATCTAGCCAGGAAAAGTTCCTGCCTATGAGAACAGTGTTTTTTTCAAAGCTTAGCTAGTCTGGGCAGTCTTTCACAAGAGCAGACCCATCCCTGGTAGGAAGGTTACATGAGAAGGGCTGGATGTCCAAGTGCAGTTGTACTTGAGTTTTTTTTTTAAAAGAAGAAGTTGCATCAATTTCTTCAAGAGAAGCAAAGCCATTTATTTTTTTTCCTAGTCCAGTCTTGGATGTGGCCATACTTTTTTCTTTCTTTCTTTCTTTCTTTTTTTTTTTTTTTTGCCTTAGTAGGTGTTCTTCTCTTTGTCAAAAGATTCACCCAACCACAGAAGACCATTGGGAACACTCAAATCAGTTTCACAGAGTTGTTAGCAACTGAAAACAGGGTCTTCTATTAGGTTGTGTCAACAGCTGCAGCAAACAGTAGTACACGTAGCCCTGCAATATCACCTTAAAATCCACCCCATGCATAGAGTCATTCAGACTCCAAGCACTGGCTCAAAACCTAGCCTTCCTCTCAGTCTGCTGTGGCAATGATAGATGCCGACTGTGCCTGGTGTGACTGGGCCAGAGGAAGCTACCAGGAGACCCTGTTGGTAACTTCACTTATGGGTGAAGGCTTCTTCTAACACCCAACAAGGAGGTGATGGGGCAGTACCAGAGACATCCAGCCTGGACACAAGAGAGTGCCCTGCTAGAGCAGCATAGAAGAACCTTCTGTCCCCTGTCTTCCAAAAAGCAGCTTTCAGAGCCTAAACCATTGTGGGAGTATTGTTTGCGGGGAGCATTGCCTTATTTACATTCTTTTTCATCATTTCAAACTTCTCTTTGTCATGATTAAAAGCAAATGTTTCAGAAAGCTGCAGTTATGCCATGATCTCCCAGCTCTGAAACATTGGTTTTAATCAGTTCCTTTTACATGGCCTGCATGTTCAACTGGACCTTGAAAATCCAAGCTGGAGGATGCAAATTTCACAGAAAAGAGCAGAAAATTAGTAGAACACAAACATGCATGTGCAGTTGGAGGTGGGGTCCACAAGGACTTCCAGCTCTGCAGAAGACCTGTCACAGCCTTGGGTTATTAGCCTAATTAAAGGGAAGATGAAGGCTTTGCAAAAGTCATTTCTTTTCTGCATATATAGCTGTTTTATGAACCAGACTTATTTCCTCAGTGCCAAGATGCATTTCAGAATGTGTCCATGCTAAATAGAGTGAAATGTATTTCCATTTTTCATGACTGAACCACATTTCGTCTGAGGGGGAGGCAGGAGTCCCAGTACCATTTCCTGAAGTCAGCAGCAGACCTGCCATTAGTTTCAGTGTCCAAGGATTTAAGCAAGGAGATAACAGACCCTCGAACAGTTTTAAGTTCATTGAAATGTTAGCCCGAAATGAAGCATATGCCATTCAGTTAAGATGCACATTTACACAGCTGAAGATGACAAGTCTAGTTTGACTGAAGACCGGAGGAGAGAAAGATGCCTCCTCCTACATGATCTGCCCCCTGAAGAAAACATCTGCCTGCATGTTTAACCAGGAATGTGAACTGCTAATGCAATCTGACCTTTAGACAAAGCAAAGAATATCACTTCAATATATAAATACAGCAGAGGTTAGAAAGTTACTTATTGTTGACTGTTTTCAGCACATGTGTGGATAAAAATACAATGCAAATAGATAAAGGACTGAAAAACATGGTTGCTTAGTGACTCAGGGCTTCCAGGCATCCAGGAGAAAATACGAGCACTTAAATTCAGCCTGGTCTCATTCTTGGAAATTACCTGAAGTGGAACCATTGACATCTTTATAGCAATATCAATGTATATCAGGGCTGAATCTTGTTTCATGACTGAAGTCTTGTAACCTCTACTTTAGGCCAAAGCTCAGAACTTTCTATGAGCAATAGATTTTGAGAGAATTTTGAGAATAATTTTGAGAGAAGAGCTTTATGCAAGGCTCTTTTGAGATGAATGAGCTTTTTAGCATCTGGTTGATTAAATTTAATATTCAGTATCTACAACATAAGTGATATGGCAGATATAATCAACCTTTTTTTTTTTGTGAAAACAGTAGAAAACAGGAGATCAGAGGGGCTGGAGCAGACACTTGTTCTTTGGGTAGATAGTGGCAGGAAAGGTATAAATTTGGTCAGTTTTCTGTTGTTTTTTTTAGCCAAGTTGAGACTTGAGGCACTCAAGGGCTGTGTTTAATGAATGGGAAATAAACTTTCCAGCTGAGGCATTGCAGGTTTACTGGGGAAGAGAAGCTGAAGGCAATGTGCCTCCCCCATTAGCTGTTCCTGCTGCGTTGTGTGTCTGGACAGGGGATATGTTCTGTGGTGCACTGTCCTTCCCTTTGCTTATTCAAGCAGTAGCTACACAGAAAACTATGAAAAACCCCAGACACAATCAGAAGAGTTAAATCCTGTTACTGGAGAGCACGCTTTCCTACAGTGACAGGATCCAGCTTTCCCACCATGAGGACTGACTGCCTTAGTAATCATTCACAAAAAGTGGATGTTCTTTCAGATATACTTTGCTGAGTAAAGAGAGTTGGTTCATTGTGGATGTGACATCAGAGAGACTGACTCAAATGATCCAACTCTGAGTCATTTAAAATTTCTGAGAGCAACGGAGGCACTTGGTTTCAGAAGGGTAGCAGGAGGAAACTCATCAGTTCATTGGAACCTTAAAAGCAGCCATTGGCAGCCCTGATCAGTAGCCTTGGTAGGCCTGCCACGGCCTTCCTTACTCAATAACACCGATGAGATACATGTGATACTCAAAATGCCGCTGTAATATACCCTCTGGACATGTTCGGTCTTCTCACAGCCACAAGATACTTATGCCTCAGTCATCTCATAACAGACTGATGGTCAAGAATTTCTGTTCATCTGTTTGTTAACCACCATATAGGTAGTATGGATTCTTTCACCCCTGCAATGCACGACCGTAACTTCTGTACTATTAAATTCGGCCCAATTTCTCTTGCCATGGTCATCAACTTCTTGTTGCCATCTTTCTGCTTGTTGAAAATGCCTCTTTTCTGCTTTCCTTCAACCACAGGAGCTGTAAGCCCCTGGTTTGCTGGAAGGGGTGGATAGGGAGTATCTGGGTAGCTCAGGCTGCCTGCAGTGCCTGCTGTGCCTGCAGGAGGTGCATCCTTGCCCTGGGGCCAGAAGCGATGCCTTCAGGGGGAAAACCCAGAACAGAGCATCCTGATGGGCTGGTTTTGCCTCTGTGAGAGCATTGACTCCTGCAGTACCAAACCATATACCCGCTTGCAGAGCTGGATAATACACTTTTGTTTCTCAAGTGTTTAGCATATTCTACAATTGTTCTACCTTCACTGTAGCAACAGTCAACGCAGCAAGGATTTCCTCTGTGCATGTTTCAGTCATGCTGAAGTCACAACCAAATAGTCTTTTGAGCAGTCCCTGGCAGTTAGCATGGTTGCAAGCAGCACACTGTGAAATAAGCTTTGTATTAAGCTTTGTTCCTTTAATTGTAAAGAAATTCAAACACTGCTTAGTTGAGTGTAGAGCTGCTGAAGCATTCTCCAAGGACTCCAGGAGGCGAGGTCTCTGGGGTCCTTCACCCTTCCCCTTGCGAGATGGTGGTTGTTCTTTTTCACCTCAGGTTTTTTTTTTCGCAGTGTTTTGCCTGTGTCTGAGCATGCTTTGAAGATTATTTACCACAAGAAGAGGAGAAAAAAACAGCGCAGTCCAAGTGCCGCCTGTGCTGTCTGCCTCACCACTAGTTTATCTGTTGTAAAGATTACCAGATGCTGTTGGAACTCCCTGGCATTTTTAGCAGTTGTCTTCATTGCTGGAGCAATTTGTAGCACAGAAGGGATCAAGTCAGCTTCATTCAGTTGCTGGTTTTTGAACAGCTTCATTTTGTATTTCCCTTACAACATCATTAAACTTTTAAACTAGTAGTGCTCTGTTAATTTCATTAATCCAGCCACATATTCAGAAATTGATTTTTCTATTTTTTTTTTTTATTTTTGTGATTCAGTTTATAAAAAGAGAAATGCTCTGTGCTCTCTGGTGACTTTCAGGACAGGCCATTTTGTAGAATTTCCACAATCCCAGCAAATGCTTTGTCTGGGGGTTTAATAGGAGCTGTTAAACTACACAGCAGGTTTTACCTTATAGCATCTATTACACTTAGTAAAAGCAGCACATTTTTCCCATCAGTTACACTCTCCGTGATTATACACTGCTCCAATCGCGCTATAGGTGGGCCAGGCCTCCACTGAGCAATTAAACAACTCATTTTCCCGCCAACAGCCGGCCATTTTAATTCTTCTCAAAACACACACGCAACCTCTCAGCCAGCACTCATGCCAGGCCCCTTCAGTCTCACCACCCACCGGGCCCTGCAGTTGCTCTGTGGCACGGGATTAGGGTTACACCTTCAGGGCCAGCAGCTGTCGCTTGTATGCTTGGCCCAACATCTGCAAAGCAGGAGCTGCGTTCCAGACCTGTGCGCACAGGAGCTCTCTGTGGCTAGAACATCTGCTCTGGCCAAGGTAGGAACGGCCGTGATAAGCTACTGTGCCACCACCGCACCAAAGTCAACAGCTTTGCTGGAATGTCCATGAGACATGCTGATGAGGCAGAAGATGATGTGATGGCCCTTTTCGAGTATGGTGTACACATGTGGCAAACCCTCGTGTGCTAACGCCCATGTGAGCTACAGCAACATTGGAATGGGTCCTAGGGTACAGGTGGCCATCAGGGTTAGGGAGGCCCTGCCTTGTCCCCACACCTTGCAGTGAAGAAGAGTGCTCCACTAAGAGCAAATGGTCTTTCAGAATAACTATATCGAAGACACGCAGTTGGGATTTTCCAGCAAATCCCACAGAACAAGACATACAAACTACAGTGAAAATTCTCTCCAGGGAAGAAATTCTTTGCTATGAAGGTGCTGAGGCACTGGAACAGGTTGCCCAGAGAAGCTGTGGATGTCCCATCCCTGGAAGTGTTCAAGGCCAGGCTGGATGGGGCTTTGAGCAACCTGGTCTAGTGGAAGGGGTCCCTGCCCAAGACAGGGGAGTTGGAACTAGATGGTCTTTAAGGTCCCTTCCAACCCAAACCAGTCTACTATTCTATGATGGTCCAAAGAATTAAAGAAAAAAGCTCTTTTTACTTTACTTGAGCTGTGCTTGGGAATGGCTTGGGAGAAAGATAGTTAGCCCATGTCGAAAACCCCTGCCCATGTCCTGACCATGTGTGTTTTGCTAGGGTAGGCAGAGCCCTAATTTTGCTATTAAGGCCAGTGGTTTTTGATGACTAAGAGATTTTTGATGACTTTAACGTAAGAGATTTCTTGTCCACCTCAAGTGGGCTTCTGGCTGCCTGACATTATATATAAATATAACTGATAGGAAAATAAATTACAGGTTTTAAAAGTAAGGCATCTGAAGCTTTAGTGCATCCACTGACATCACACATCCCTCTTTTCACTCTTCAGGTAGCTATTGAATCTCGCAGCTCACTTGCTTTTTACAAAGGATATCTTAACATTTTTTCTCCTTTAACCCTCAATGAATTTTAGCTGTAGCTGCTACTGCAGACTCGTCTGATAGGAAACAGTGTGACAGCTTCATATGCAGATTGTACAGGGCAAGTCCTTAGAGGTGGTGGTCAGCAGGACACCCTGCACTGAGGAGTCATGGATATGGTAGTTATTTCTTTTTGAAGAGAAAAATGAATTTTAGAGAGTTTTTGCACAGGAACTGTGGTAGTTGAAATCTCATAATTCCCCACACTGGGAACTGTCATCGGCTACAATAAAATAAGAGGAATTGGCACATAGGATTTGCATGTCCTGCAGAAGGCACAGAATATGGAGTCCACAGGGCTGGTGCTAAGCGCCTCTGAAATTTCTCCTTTCATCTCTTGGACACGATAAAGACAGTGAAAATATTTTCATTTGTGCCTCTGGGCCCAAACCTGCCCTGCAAAGGACCTTCCTAATTTCCCATTAGCTTCACTGAGGTTTGAGGCTGGTCAGCAAAGAGGAATCATGCACTTGTCAGAAAGCACCTAAAGAGCAGAGGGGATCCTTTATGCAAGAACCTGACAAAAGAGAGAGGTCTAAAGTGTTTTAGCACACTGAGATACAATGGAAAACACATTTGTGAAACAATAGATCTAGCAAGTCGGAGAGGTCTTTCTGATTTTTTTTTCTCTTTTCTCCACAGTTTCATTAGTTTCTGCTAAAACCTTTAACAGATGCCTAATTGACACAGTCAGAAATAGTTTTCCAATCATGTATCACTTTAATTATCCAATGGTCTTTTCAGATATCTCTTGGTTCCCCACTTCACTGAGATAAATTATTTGCTGAGTTTCAAGATCCTCCGCTTGAATTCTACAAATTTTCTCATGACTTTTCCCATAGGAAGATTCTGTAAGAAACTCAGGAGAGGAGAGAAGAAGAAAAAGACAGGACAGGACTATTTCTAGGCTATTTCAGGCACAAAGGTACATTTTTCAGAACATTACATTTGAAAGCTGAAGTCTGAGTGCAACATTTTGCATTTTAATGAATCAGCACTGCAACTCTGACCTAATGGGAAGTGTTTCATGATACATGTTACTTGGGATTTTGTGCCTGTGTAAATATCGTGTTCTCAGCTGTATACACCAGAGCCATATTTACAAGAGGGGCCTCTGACTGTACATGTTTTTTTTCTTGGTGCCTTGCTTTACACATATAAAGTTAATTACTGACCTTAGTGAAGACAGTGTAAAACTTATCACTGATTTAAAAAAACAGCAACAACAACAACAAAAAAAACAAATAAACAAACAAACAAAAAACCCCCCTGCTTTTTAGTTTTTAACTCAGTGATAAAATTTTAATCAATTTCAATACAGCCAGGATTTTGCACAGGGTAGTTGATTTTTCTTTTTCAAAATCACAAGCTCTCTCACCTCCTAAAATACATTCATGAAAGATGAAACACTCAGCATCTCTGAAAAACGAGTTTGTAGAAGTCTAAAATTTCATACAACACCCACACGAAGAAAAGATGCCTCTTGAAAATGTTATCTGTGTCATCTGCTTTCTAAAGAAGGCTGATCCTGTGAAAAATGTTCCACAGCTAAACCTGATGAGGACAATGACCCCCCTATAGATGTCATACTGCAAGGCATACAGCAAGACACCTTTATCCAGCCATGTTCCTGCAATTGCAGTAATGCTTCCTTCAGTAATGTTGTCATGCCTTTAAAATGCTAAATTCTAGAAGCAGGTTAAAAAATGAATTGTCAGAAGCCATTTGGGGGGATTTCCATTTCCTTCCTTTTCTAAAATAATTTAAGTTTTTTGAACGGTGATAATGTCACCAATCATAGTCACAGTTCCCGTCACTGGGAGCCATCTGTATCAACATTTCCATTTCCCTAACATTTGAAGCCAGAGACCACTGCCCATCCCCTCCCCACTCCACCAAACATTTACCTTGGGCTGTCATCTATCCCCATCATTGAACTTTTCATTGGAAATATTATATAGGTCCTCCAGTTTCACAGATCATCCCAGTCACAAGGCTCACACAGCCATTTGTGGATTCATGCAGTTCCTTCGTAGAAACATTACTCTAAATGCTTATAATTTATATGAAGGATGTTAATGATCTATAAAAACAAAATGCATGTTCAGGTGTCTACTTCGTGCTTGGCAACAGCTGAAGGATTTGGGACCCAAAGAGACTGAATGTTGTCTTTCTTCTGGGCTGGAATGGTCTGGGGTTTTCTCATCTTTCCTGGCTGAGAACAGGCTCTTAGAAGTGGGATAGTGTGATCCAGCATCCGCTCCACAGCAATGCTGCTGGAGAGGGGGAAAATCTTCCAGGACATGACAAAAGTCTATTTTCCATGGCAAGGTGATAGTATCAGCTAAGCTGCATGCTGGTTAAGTACGTTTGGCCAGCAACATTAAAGGAAAGGAGATGCAGCAATAAAGAAATAAGTCTTTCCAAATTCTTACCACACCTGGTATGTAGAATGTACTTTTGCAGATGATAACATTTACCCTTTATGACAACATTATACATATACGTTGGGGTTTGCCTTTTTAAGGAAAGGATGTTAACAGCCTTGAATAAAATTGGGACAAGCAGTGTAAACAGGATGGCGTATAAAGTGTGATATAGTATACAGAGGGCAAAGAATGTTTGAAGGTTAGCTTATTAATAAAACATGGCTGGCCTTGATTTAGTTTATAAGAAACCTAAGACATTTATCAACATCTGTCTGAACCCATTTCCAGTCTCTTTGGACTCTGTTGTGGATAAGCTGATTAATAAAAGATGATGCCTTAGGAAGGAAACTCAGATCTTTGCAAGCAATGACAAAAGAAAATGCAGTGCTTAATCTACATATGAAAGGAAAATGTGAAAGTAAACTAGTTTACCACTACATCCCAGGATGCCAGTCTCTTATAACATTTCATCTGACTTAGTTTTGGCTGGAGTCTGGAAAAGTAAGAAAGAATTCCAAAAATTAAGTGTGGAATTAATTTACAAGAAAGATCCTAGTGCTCACTTATGGAGACTCTGAAATCTAATCCCATTCCCTTGTGGCTTCCTCCCCTCAGTGTTTTTAACTTTGCAGCTTTCCATGTTTGTTTTTCATTTGTCTCCTTGATCCTTTAGTCTTTCCTTTCCCTTAGGCTTGAATAAAGTTCTAATATTAAACAAGTGCCACACTTTGCCTATTGATAGCTGTTGCCCAATTGTTGCCCTCAGAAGCCAATTAGTGAAATATGTTTCTTGTAACACCCAGTAATTTGTTTAATTTTCATGCATTCTTGCCTGATAGCCAGCCGAAGGGATGCACTTGCATAGTTCCTGCCTCTGGGATAAAGAAACAACCCAGTTTAACTGTGTGGTGCAGAGCACTCCCAGCTCATGGACCTGGCAGCAACGGTGTTAGCCAGCTTTGGTATTTTGCCACTTGTAGGCTGCATCGGCAGCACAAACATGGACTGATGCATTTCCAAAGCATTAGGAAAAGGTTCTTCACTGAAAGGGTGGCTGGGCACTGGAACAGATTCCTCAGGGAAGTGGTCACGGTGCCAAGCCTGCCAGAGTTCAAGTGTTTGGACAAAGCTCTCAGACAGATGGTCTGATTTTTGGGTGGTCCTGTATGGAGCCGGGAGTTGGACTCGATGGTCCTTGTGGGTCCCTTCCAACTCACAATATCCTATGATTGTATGAAAGTGGGGAGCAGCATGGCCACAGCTGCATGTACCCTGCCAAGGCTAACATGGCCCAAGGAGGGCCTGAACAAGCATTACCTCGAAATCCACACCTGGAGCTATTCTCGTGCCCTGCTCCAGCTTCACCAGGGTGCTCCTGTATCAGGACCTGGGAGCAGGATGCCCAGGTACGATTCAGCAGGTCAGTGTTAGGGCCCACCTCCCCTTGCTGCAGCCAAGTATGGGAAGGAAAGTTTTGCCTTCAGACACCACTCTATTGACTATTTCAGAATTTTATGCAAAGCAAAATCTCTCTAATACAAGAAAATGAGGGTCTGCATCTACTCTAATATATGAAAGATGTTAGAGACACTTCTCTGGTCCTGAGGCCAATAGTCACTACACAGGTCATGTCTGTACAACTTCACTGTATTTTTCCTCAAAATGGGTTGGCTGCAGCTGTCTTGCCTTCTGAAAATAGTCTCTGGCCTGTGATAACCCTTAGCCAGGAGTAGGAAAGCTCTCATTATCCCAGAGTGAAACTCTGTTCACTGTTTTAATATATGGGTGATGCAATCAGAACATCTCCTTCCGCAACACTTAAAGGTCTGGAGCATACTCCCATGAGTGGTGGGCATTTGAACTCATGTATCACATCTAGTAGCTTGAACAGGCCAGAGAAACGAACAAAGCCTACAGGCTTCGCACAGGAGAATGATGTAGGTGCCAACCTGATGGGAACATTGCACACAGTGAAACCTGAAAGGTTTCAGAGCTGCACACATAAATGTCAAAGAAGGGGGAGGTTTGTTACCTCTGCATTTCATTCCTGCTGCAAATCTGGCCCAAAGAGGTTAACAGCAGCTTGTAATGAGGCATACTCCTATCTATTTATACAAACTTTTAAACTGAAGATGATGCAAAGGCCAGATCCAAATTTTCTTGAGGTCTGGGATGGTGAAGTGAGATTCAAATTTAGACTCTCTTTCTGTGCCAGCCAAGAACTGAAGACTGCGGGATACTTCTTCATTGTGGGAGATCCGCTTTTGAAAGCCCACTTTATAAAGAAAAATCTCTGTATGCTATTTCATCCTTGGAAAGAAAAGTTTGTTCCTTGAGGTACTTTTAAACAGTACTGAAAGCTACTCTAGATTAACTTGGATTTAAACAGATTAAACAGACAGTGTGGAAAGGACCATGCTGAGCCAGATCCTACGCTGGGTTAAATTGGCATGATGCTCTCAAAGACAAAGGAGTGACAATTAATACCAGCTGAGTTTCTGGCCCACTGCATTTAAAGACCATGTCAGAGACCACCTACTTTCTGACACAGCTTATAAAAATGGTTGAAGACATTTAGAGCCTGCTATGCTAGCTGGAAATTCCCAATCTGGTTTCTGAGCCAATGAAGGACACCAAATGTAGATGTTCAGTCCTGCACCCAGTTGTGATATTCCATGCTTTTACTATAAACAGTCTTGAAATGGTAGCAATTATTTTTTTTAACAAGTGCGGGTATGTATATGTGAATATTCCTACCCAAATAAATAGGATTATGTACTAGCACAAGGATTTGGAGAATTGTCCATGTAACTTACTGTTCCAACTCATTCCGGGTTCAGTTAAAAAACAGATTTATTAAGGAACAAATGGGGTGATATAATTTTTTTCTAAGTTACTGTAATCACTCTTAAAGCACATCACACCACATGATAAGATCCTTTGATAGTGAATACTGATAGCACATCCATGTGCCCTTTGTTGCAGTTTTGCATTACTCTCCAAACATATTTCCCCACAGTCTGTAGAAGCAGTGAAGTTATAACATTGGCTCTCATTCTACATTCTTACCAGTCAAGATCATTCACTGATTCCTGGATGTCAGGATCAATGGTGGTGGCCATATGGCTTTGGAATGATCCGTTGTCTTTTCCATATTGGCATTGTGGCTTTGTGTTTCCCCAGCAATGATTAATAGGCACAGACATGCGTTATGCACATGTTGATAGGTTTAGATGAACTTTGAGTTTTTATGTCTTTCTTCTCTCTCTCTCTCTTTTTTTTTTTTCCTTTTTCTTTTCTGGGGCAGGGGGAGGAGGAGTGATTCTGCATTGAGGAAGTGAGAATGGGGTCTTTAATGAATATTCATCTCTCAGGGACATGGTATGGTTTGATCAGCAAGGCTAGATGACAGATAGAACCCGTCTAAATGTCCAGGGATAATTATGACAGGAGGATTATTTAAGGACCATTCACAACAGGCATCCCTACACTGAAGAAGTGCTATTGCCTTCTACTGCCTCTCGCTGCTAACCTTGGAATCAGGATGTACAACACAGAGCTAACCCCATGCTCCCATCCCCACTAGCTCCAAAAACCAGGAGGTACCACACTGAGCAGAGCAGGTTTCCTTTCCCTATCACAGCGAAAATCTCTGCTTGGAGGCACACCATCTCCCAAGCCTTCTGCCTGGAGGGCACAGCAGGGATGGATGGGTGGATGGATGGATGGATGAATGGATGGATGGATGGATGGACTTAATCAGTTGTCCTGGATCTCTCCCATGGAAGGCATGCAGTGAGCACCAGGGGCTGGTATTCGTTGGTTGGATACCCAGAGCATACCAACAATGGACTAACAAGACAAGGCCTGTCCACTAGGCTGTTTTTCCCCACCTCAAAACTCAGAAAAAAGCTACTTGGTTAACCCTTGTTTCTTAGTTTGAGGTAAAAATGTACACTACTAACACACAATACAGCAAATAATGGGGGAAGGTGGGGCATACAAAAAATTATCACAGAAGTGAGTCTGAAGTAAGTGTGGCCTGCATATTGCTTTCACAGACTCTGAAAAGGTCAGCTTATCTTTAACAAGAAGCTGGACAATTCTTCCATAGCTATTCACAGCTGGGTGGCCTGGATTCCCGTCCCATCCTGCGCAATATTTCACTCTTCTTCCTAGTTTCTGGTTTGATGAAAATGGATGGACTCCACACACACACAAAACAAAACAAAACAAAAAACAACCCACAAAGAGTTTGTGTTCTGGAGGAAAATCCATCAAGGGATACCATTTTCATAAAAATTACATCTGTACATCTGCATTGAGAAATATTTGCGGTGCAGGTGGTGGGCGGCTGGCAGACAACAAGGAGAAGTATCACATGTGTTTGCTTTGCTCATTTGCTCTTCCACTCTGGTCTTCTCACACTATTAGAGGGAGGATACTGGGCTGGACAGGCCCTTCATTTCACCCACTACAGCTGTTCTCATGTTTGTAGGCTATGGGACTTCAAGCATTTAAAAAATTCAGAAAAAAATGGCTCGTTGCCCAGGTACCATGTGAGGTTTGTTTTCATCTTCAAAAAAAGGTAAAATCCAAGATGTTTGCAAGAAGTGGCAGAAATTTCACAAGAAAGCAGCTTCTAGAGTGCACCAGATTCAAAGGGCTGGTGGTGGTTCGATTGTTTTCAGTAGCGCTGTTTGAAGTGTTATATATAACTAACAGTTTTAACACTTTCCAGGTTCTTTCATCGTGAAATTTATGTTGCAGCAGATTGGAGAGAAGATTGGACATCCTCTGAGGTGTTAATAGTATGTGTGTTTACTAAATCTCTCTCTCCTTTTTGATCTTCCTTCATAATACGCATACCGCAATAAACACTGGAGGCTCCTTGGGAATTGACTGGCAGCTGTTTGGGTGGCTTGGAAAGGGTTTGTCTTTCAATCCTAAAAAAAGTATAGTCATCTACTGGAACTGTAGAAATATTCTGTTCTAGGCTGGAAAATTTCAAACTTCTCACAGATTTCAGGAAACTCCAGAAGTGTCAATAGAGACTTACATGTAAATTTTTATTAAATTTGAGGTTTTCAGGCTGACACCACACAAGCATTTCTAATTAGAAAAACTAAGGTGCTGTGTATGGACAAATCTCCTCACAGGAGTAAAAAGTGCAACTGTAACATTGCAACTGCCCAAAACAAGGCAAAAATTTGGACGTTTTGTGATGTTATTGAATGCAGATGGTCTATTTGGCTCAAACACATGACAATTATAATATTCAACTCACCTCCCTCTACACACTCAACTCCTAGTGATGGACACTATGGTAGTCAAGACAATGTACATCTCAAGGCTGAAAAACAAACTCTGGTCACTCCACAGCCTATACGGATGTCCTGTCTTTATACAATGGGCGCTCAATGTGTTGGACTGGAGCAGGATATTGGACTTTATTGTAGCTTAAAGGAAGGCCCAGCTGCTACCCTGTTATGCTGAGGGTGAAATTTGCTCTGTGGTATGAGAACATAGGTGACTGATACACAGCAAGGGGAAACAGAAACCTATAGACAGTAGGATAATACTAAGAAATGGTTACCTGCGAAAAGTTTCCTTTGACAAAATTTGATCTAATAGCTCAGAAAAATGACTTTTAACCACTTTAACAGCACATGGGGGTTCTATTTTTCCACTACTAGTTATAAGTTCTAGTAGACATAGCTACTTTTAGTAAGTAATGTGTAACAAGAGCATATTCTAAAGACCAATAAACCTGAACACTCTGGGATCAGGTCTGTGCAAAGGGTGTTGGATGGCACAGAGTATCAAGAGATGAAAAGTCAAAAGTGGAACTTTTTTTACATTTAGCTACTTTTTTTTAAGAGACAGTAGTGTTTTCATGCACATGATGCAATCTGGTAGCTTCACAACCTCACTCCCAGTCAGGAAAAATATAAATCCTTCATATTAAGTTGAAGTTTTCACAGCTTATAGACAGTATATTGAGGACAAAAAAGTCTTCTTGGAACAATAAAACAAGACTGCAACATGGAGACCAAAGAGGCTAGCTCTGAGGAAATTGAAAAAAAATTGCAATATTTGGCACTTTCGCTGTGATATAAAGTGCATGTTATTCTCATTTAGCAGACGAGAGCTGACTCGAACAATAGAAATGTTTGTTAATACATTCTGCTCCACAGTGACTGTAAAAGTATTTGCTGCATTTGCTTCTTAGATGCTGAAGCTCTCTCATTTCACACCTTTTCCCAGACTTAATCTCTGCAGTATTATTTATGTGGCAATATTAGATTCAATTTACAAATTACAGCCTGCTGCAAAACGGAGCTGTTCTTTTCCCTAGAGGTACCAGCAACAGTTACATTAATCTTCTTTTAAAAAATTATTCAGGGGCTTTCAACATGCTGCCAAGAGCTCCCTCCCAGATTCCTTTGTAGTCCTGTTTTTAATTGTAAGAATATCTGCAGAAAATATAACATGTAAGGCCTGGATCCCAGTGGAGCTCCATGCTGGCAGAAGTCCTGCAGTGAGCACCAGATGGGTGGATTTGGGTTTATTTTATCTCTTCCAGCTCAATCCTGTACATAGATCCTGACCCAGGAACGTGGTTCTTCACTGGGTCAAGGGGTACCCAGTGTTGCAGCACATTTGGCTGGGAAATCTCCAGTTTGGGGCAAATGCTGTTTTATATAACCAGACACTCTTCCATCACTGTGAGCCTCAGAGCCCTTCCTGGTCCTCCTGCCTCTGCACCAGCTGTGACTTGAGTTCCATGGCCTAACGACATCCAACAAATCCCTGGCTTTCCTAACTACTCCTGAGGTGGTCGGCACAGCCTGGTGAGGACCCAGAGCTGGACATGAGCCAGCAGCAAGAGGATTACCTCTCCTGGCAGGAGGTGAGATGGCATTCTTGTGCATTTCTCAATGGTCAGCCACCAAAAATAGACACGCACACACTTGCCATTTCAGACTGCTAAGAGAATGTTCTACTAATGTTGGGACTTCACCACAATAAACACCGGCCTCTGGGAAGCATGGACAGCCTTGTGCCCTGGGTCAGGTAGTACGGTCAGGCATGAAAGTGTTTGGTCAGCTCACATGGATGTAAAAAAATATTTTTATTTTTTAATGTTTGTTACAAGAGCCTTGCAGTTGACATTGGCTCCTGACATTGTAAGACGGTTCTGTCCAAAATCTCCTCTAGCAGATTCCCATGGAAGGAGCTCCCAGGTGTCTGAGTGTTTTTGCCCAAACCTGGTTCTTATAAGCTCTGCCTCCTCAGAGTCTTCCCTGCCCAGACTGAGCTTGTAGTCACCTCAGGCCATACCAACCAGCTGCTTCTCCCCACATACTTTGCATAGGGAAAAACGGTAAAACCCATGTAAGACGAGAAATGTCTTGTACAAATATACGTGAGGAACGAAAGGAACTTCTGTGAGTCCGTTACTAAATGTCAATGGTTAAACTGCTAGTAATGAGACGCTATGAGACAGATGCATTCAATAAGTATTTCTGTTCTGGTGGATCAAAGCTGGAGGAAGTATGAGTATCATATGATGCTGATGAAATATTTTCTGGTCTTACAGTAAATTGGGTGAGTGCAAGTCAACTCAGATCTGAGTCAGCAAGGCTGAATAAAATGTCCCCAAGACTTCTTAAGGCAGCAGCTAAGGAACTCGCTCTTTCTCTAGGCAGGTCGTGAATGCTGTGCTTGCACTCAAGAAGAGTAGGAGGGACGACCCAAATGATTATAAGCTGGTTAGACTAGCTTTCATCTTGGGAGTGGCATATAGGAAACTGCTGATACTGAAAGCAAAAGTAAAATCTGTGCCAATTAATATGACTTCATGGAAATTGGGGCTTGTCAAATCAACCTGGTATCACTAGTAGAAGAAACATTTCAAGATTAGAAGTCTGATGAATCAGTCATCTGATTATAAAATTTTAAAAAATAGCATTTTTAGAAGCAACTACCAGATTTCAACATAGATATTTTATGGGCAATAATCAGGGGGTGGAGACTTTCTGGAAGGGAAACCACTCATTTCTCCTTTCCACTCAACACAATCTATATTTAAGTCATAAATACCATATAAACAACTGCAAATACATTTTTCAGATGACACAGACTGGAAAGCAATAAAGATGGCAGTACTTCATGTGTGAAGGTAATCTGGCTCTCTTCATAACCTGGGTTCAACCAAATGCAGCCAAAACCAAGTTCACACTTAGAAACAAAAGTGTATAAACTGGATTTACATGATTGGGCACTGCATCACAGAAAGCATGAAAAGGACTATGGGGATTGTCACAAATAAATGACTGTCCATGAACTCTTAATATAACTTTCTGGCTAAAAAGGCTGAAGTTATCATTGGAAGTACAGAGATGGGGGCTAGGAAGGGGACTATTCTGTCTGTATAACGCAGAAGTAGGACCGCTTTTGTAGTGGCAGTGGAGTGGATAGAGGAGCCAAGGGAGGAATAGTTAAAGGATCAGAACCTTTATATAAGACACATTTATTCCATGATTGTTTCATGATGGATTACCCCAGAAAATAGCTTCCAAAAGCATTTCCATGAAACAACAGAAGATCATGCAACTCCTCTGCTGGACCCTCCCTCAAGTCATGTTTTCTGGATTAGGTTCCAGGGCAAAACAGTAGGGGTTGCAGCTTTCTGAGGCAAGTTTAATGTTGGATACCTGCCTATGTGCTGTGACGTGCTGCCTCGGCTAATAAATCGTGACCTGTGTGGTTATACTGGTCAAATGCTTTCTCAGCCAGAGCAATTCCCAGCAAATCAGTGGGCTCTTTTCACAGTGCCCATCTGACAAGCACAGGGTAGCACACAGATGGTTTAGATAAAAAAAAAGAATGCTGCATCAATGCTGTATGTGTGAAATGTTTCAATTATTCCTAAAATATTTTTAACGTGTTCCAGATTTATCAGGCAAAATGTTTAGGAAGTAATTGGAGTTTATTCTGTTTTTCATTTTGGTATAGTATGTTATAATAAACACATGTTCAAAATACATTTTAGGTATCACCAAATATTTATAAAATGTATATAGGTGGAAATCCCAAGGTCATTACAGCAGCTTTATTTTGTCAGTTTGTTTGCAAGGAGATCAGTCATTAAAACCTATGGCTTTTTTTCTGTCTGCACTGTGAATCCTTCTGCACCTGCAGAGACAGTAGATAGCCTATTGATTAGACGTATACAAATATGATTAGACATTCTTTGATAGCAGAGGCTGAATTTAATTCCCCTTAATATTATTCCTTGGAATAATAAAAAACTTCTAGTGGCATTTCCAAATAGATATATATGTCTCATATTTAATATCTGATCATTTTGCTGGCATTTCCCCACCATAATTAAAAGTCGAATTAAACAAATGACTATCCAAAGTAATGCCGGTTAGGAAATGAGAAGGAAGATGGTATACTCCTTGGAGCACACTCTGGGCTTTTGCAATGAAGACTAATTTGTCTGTTGCATGCATCACTACCTGCCTGTATTGGGTTTATGTGGTAAAGGTTTGGTAGCAGGGGGGCCACAGGGGTGGCTTCTGTGAGAAGATTCCAGAAGCTGCCCCATGTCAGATCAGAGCCAGCTCCAGCCGGCTCCAAAAGGGACGCACCGCTGGCCAGACCTGAACCAATGAGCGATGTTGTTTGCACCTCTGTGAGAGCAGATTTAAGAAGGGAAAAAAACTGCTGGGCAACAGCAGCTGGGAGTGAGAGGAGTGAGGAACAGCCCTGCAGACACCAAGGTCAGTGAAGAAGGAGGGCAGGAGGTGCTCCAGGCGCCGGAGCAGAAGTTCCCCTGCGGCCTGTGGTGAGGACCATGGTGGAGCAGGCTGTCCCCCTGCAGCCCATGGGGTACCACGGCGGAGCAGATCTCCATGCTGCAGCCCGTGGAGGAGCCCACGGTGGAGCAGGTGGATGTGGCCTGAAGGAGGCTGCAGCCCATGGAGAGCCCCCGCAGGAGCAG
>VXAL01003506.1:85597-96400 GCA_013399475.1 Chauna torquata
AGAGGAGAGGAGAGGAGAGGAGAAAACAGAAAAATCTTACAAGATCTCTTCCTGGAAAAGGCAGAAAATGATTGTTTCTTTGTCTAGAAAAGAGTGCATGTCCTCCTAGTCGTAATTAAAATAGGTGCATTTGGAAGGAATACAAGCATTTATGCTACCGGGCATATCCACAGATAAGTAGTTAGATGGACAATTTGTGAACAATTAGTCTGTAATTTGTCTGCTAGCAATGTTTCTTCCATCCTCAAAGATCACTGCTACTGCCCAATCAGGAGGAGTTCTGTTGGCCTGATATGGTGGGCCAAGTCCCTTTTTTTTGGATCAGGCAACTCACATACTTTGGCAAATGCCTGCACTAGAAAATGAAAACCACCCCTAGAACACTTTGTTCCTAAAGCTTCTTTACTCCTGGTTTAATCCTTCCCACATCTGTCCCTAGAAGCACATCACTAGCTTGGTCTTTTCTGTTGACGAACAGCAGTGAGGCTGAGTATAAGAGCCTACTCCAAAACCTACCTGAAATAGAAGGACAACCTTCATGAGCTTTGGATCATAATCTTTGAGTCTCTGCTCAGGACAGTTCTTCCACCATTCCTCCCAAACAATTATAGACCATAAGGCAGGCAAGAAAGGAATAACCTCACCTTACTGCCAAATCTCTCTTTTAGCCAAATGGCCAATTTCAATTGCACAGCCAGTGGCTTCTGAAAGGATTGTGCTCCTTAAAGCAGGTAGAGCAGGAGACAAACATAGCGCCATGACATGCCTTTACTTATCATCTCCACAGCATCTCTGCTGGAGGGAGTTAATGTAGCTGCTTCTTTGGGGACTCATAGAGGGAACTCGCATCTTGGAGCTGCACGAGTGGGAAACAATTCCCAGGCCAGCCCTGTCATTACACTGTGGGTGATCGCCAATCAATTCCAGGTGCAGCTCACCAAGTACTGCATGTCCCATATTTCTCATGGCTGAGCTGATGCCATTCTGAGACTTTCCACCATTTGAACAAAGCTGGAAGCTAGCTGTTCTGCAAAGAGTTGTGCTTACACATGGGAACAGTCATTTTGTCACCAGTCACAATATGCTTCAGCATATGACCTACCCTCTTATTTATGATTATTCCCATCTTTCATTCTGATTTTATATTCTCATCCCCCTGGGAATCTTTTGCAAAATATTTTATAGGCAGAGGGGTTCTGGAGAGTGGTGCCAATGCATAAGGCAGCATCCAGCGTCAGCCTGCCACTGCAATGTATCCTGTGTTTTGAAAAAAGAGCTCCACCACCAGCTCTGCAAAAGCAATTTCTGCAGGGCGACTGCCCCCAGCCAGGGACCCCCCTGTCCTACCTGCTCACATCACTTGAACAGGCCAGGTACCCACAGGGCAATCCAAGGTGTCTTTCTCCCTGCGGTCAGTAGAGACAGACACTTTTGAAGGCTCCCATGAGGCAAGTTACACCACAAAAATTGGGCTCCTTCCTGTCTGTATTGACAGTACTGGGAACCCTGACACCTCAGTGCTTCTCTATGAGGGTTTTAAGGTTAGATATTAGAAAACAGCAGGCAATGCTGCTCCTCAGGGGTCAGCTGAGGTGGCACTCCTGCTTGGCAGGCTGTGCTCTTGTTAAAAAGAAGGACTGTCAGAGTCAGAGTCCCCCAGTACAAGAGAGCCCTAGACATATTGGAAAGAGTCCAACAGAGGGCCACCTAGGTGATCATGGGACTGGAGCATCTCTTCTGTGAGGAGAGGCTGAGAGAGCTGGGACTGTTCAGGCTGGAGGAGAGGAGGCTCTGGCAGGGGGGATCTTTTCAATGTCTATAAATACCTGAAGGGAGGGTGCAAAGAGGACAGAGCCAGGCTCATCTCAGTGGTGTCTGGTGCCAGGACAAGAAGCAGCGGGCACAGACTGGAACACCACGGGTTCCCTCTGAACATCAGGAAGCAGTTCTTTACTGTGCGGGTGATGGAGCACTGGAGTAGTTTGTCCAGAGAGGCTGTGGTGTCTCCCTCCTTGGAGATCTTCAAAAGCCGCCTGGACATAGTCCTGGGCAACCTGCTGCACGTGTCCCTGCTTGAGCAGGGAGGCTGGACAAGATGACCTTCAGAGGTTCCTTCAAACCTCAACCATTCTGTGATTCTGTGAATTTTCCAGCCCTTTTTGAATCATCCTCATCAGCTGTTAGGAGTGAGCTGTCTTGTCTGGTCCCAGGCTCCTGTGCTCTAACAATAAACCAAGCACAGCCTCAAGGACTGGCATGGGATTGCCCAGCCTGAGTAGTTGCTCACACGCTTCCCATGAGGATTTGGCTGGTGCCAACCCACCTTTTCCCTGGTAGGGCCAAGCTCTTCTTGCAGGACAGCTGAGGCCAGAAACTGCTGCTAGTAGACAGCAGGAACAAAAGTGCCCTCTTCAGGGAGAGACAAGAGTGCATCTGCATGAGTGTGAGCTGTGACGGGCACCTGCTCTTAAAGCAAACAAAGGGTCCATGTGCTGATCCATACACTAGTACAACCTGTGTGTGCATGGTAGCAGGTGAAGGACAGTCCCTCTTAAAAACATACCAAGGTGTAGTAGTGAGGGAATTTTCCCCAGTGTAGGGATGTGGCAGGTCAACCCATGGCGCTTTCAGTCGGGCTCAGTATTTTTTTAAAGTTCCTTTTGCCTCATCTCCAGTGCTGACAGCAGAAATATTTTCTGACAGCCTGACAAGGATTACATCAAGCAGGAGAAAGAATGGAAGGGATGTGAGTGCACAGAAAGAAGTGTAGCTTTTCTTGCGTTGTGAAAATTTCTTAACTTTGAGAGAAATGGTGTCTACAATTTTCACAGGGCATTAGTCTAATTTGTCTAAAGATCTGTTGTGGTTTGTGGGAGATGTTTATTAAAGCTGATATAAAAGGTAATGCTAGGATTTAGCCCTCAGGGCTTTAGCAAATAACCACTATCTTTTAATAGGAAGTGGGTGGCACATTGGTTGTCAACTCTAATTTCTCCTCTAGTCTGAAAACCTTACCCATACTTTTTCTATTATCTTGTACTAGTAACTTTTACAAGAATACCTTATCTGCTTTTTACACAGGATAAAACCAGAAGGTAGAACCTTCAACAGAGATTCCCTATGTTTCAGAAGAGCATCTGGGAAAGCATCAAAGCGGAGGACAAAGTTAACATTTGAAAAGACGCTCTCAGAACACCCATTGCTCCTGTGGTTTGTGCATTATGCTGTTTTCCAAGAGATCTGGATTTGATGTCTTGTCCTTTGCTTTCTGGGGTGAGGAAAACTCTGTGTCCTTTGAGAGTGGGGAGGGGTATTAAATAAGGAAAGAAGGGACCTACGGCAAAGATCAAAACACCAAAACAATACACGGAAAAAACAAGGGGACCAAGAAGACTCAACCCTATGGTACCTAACAATAATTTGTAAAGGCATGAGTTTGTCCAATGTGTTGTTTATTCATCCAATTTATTATAATGATGAACAGCTTTAAAACTGGAGTAGAATGCTAATTCATACTTTATGTATAGAATAAATGATAGGCAGCTGTGAGGCAGGGAGCCACTGGGGGGGTCTCTGGCAACACAGACTGTACAAGCAAAGGAACGTAACTTGGGGTCTCTCTTAGCAATGAGAAAATATATTTTGCAAATTAAGTAGTTCTTCCTACTACTTAATGAAAGCTGGGCGCATGTGACTGCTATTGTCATGCCTTGATCAATGTGATGTGAGTTTGGCCTGTACTTACACTGAGCTGGAGGAGTCTTTCATTGCTATTTGAATACTTTGAGTACAGTAATAGGAGTGGACTAAAGCTTCTTACCAGCCCTCAGTCAGGCAACAGGGAGGCAAATTGCTTCAGAGGCAATGAAGCTATTTGAATGAAGGCTGTTCATTTCACCACACTATTGAAATTAAATTGTGGGATGGATCTGGAGACCCTGAGAGCGCCAGCCAAGAGCAGTGTGGTAAATGTTTGCTTTTTTTGCCCAAGAATGGAAAGTAAGTCCATGCAAGTGATTCCATACTTTTGTGCATAAGCACATGGGGGACAGAGGCAGGGTTTGATGACAACATGGTCTTGAAAACTGTGTGCATTGTGGTTCCACAGAGTGAGGTACAGAGGAGCTCTGCCATGGACTAAGGCAACCAGCACCTCACGCTTTTTGCTGGAGATCTGTGGTAATGTCAGAGGCATTGAAAGAAACAGAAAAATTCATACCTCAATTTCCACACCAAGAAGCCTACACCATATGCACAAAAAAAATGATATTAAAACCAGAACATGCTTTCCAGTAAAATACAAACCCACATGCATCTTACATGAACTTAACCAGTGGTGCAAGAATACAACTCACCCTACACTCTGTGAAAGGTTGAGCTGCAGGTGTGAAACACATAGGTGAACGCAGGGGCAAATTAGGAATGAGTGTGAGTTCGGACTGTGGTTTTGCAACATATGTGTAAAAAGAATGCTGTTTGCACAGGATGGTATGAAACTTTGCCAGTGCAATGGAACCAGGTGGATTGCTTGAATGGGAAAGGGACTGAATGCAGGGAAAGCACGCCAACGTATAATAAACCCAGTGATAGGCAGTGGAGAGGTTTTTAACTCAAAAAAAAAAAAAAAGTTTTAAAGTTTAGAAGTCTTCATTCTAAAAGTCATTCAGGAAACACTGCCAGACACCAAAATACCCATAGACTCCCTGGCTCTTGTTACAAGAGATATTAAAATAGCTCAGTAGTTATTTTTGGATCTAACAGTACCTCAGGACAAATGTCCAATGCCAGTCAAACTCTTATCTTGCCTACAGACAAAACCTAACTGCAAACCCACTCCTAAAAATAGGCCAGCAATGACTGAGAGACCACATCTAAGAACAGAAGATGGACCCTGGTAACAACATCCCCAGACCTACCTCAGCAGTATTGCCTTGGTGCAGCAGCAGCCTAGACTCCCAGCTCCGTGGTGGATGAAAGCCTGACTCTAACCCCAAATCGAACCATAACTTGAAGCCTGGCTTTATCATCAACAGTGATGTGGTTGCAGGGTGATCATTGACCTCTTCCAGACCCAATACTGCTCACAGCTAGGTGGTCCCCCTCAGCTGCAAGACTAAAATTGGATCAATAAGCCCCTGTAATCCAGGTGAAGTGCTCAGCATTGGGTTTACAGTGAGAATTAGGGTTACAGATGGGGTCTAGGACAACATGAGGACGATTGACAGCTTCCTGAGAGGTCTCCTGTCCAGGTGTGGGACACGTGATAGGGGCACGTACCTTTTTTATTGAAAAGCCTGACAGAGCTTGTTGTTCTTATCTGCAGCTCTACTATTTTGTATAACAGGTTTGGATTTGGGGTTAAAGTGGAAAGCATGAGTTATGACTGGATCAAATTTGGGTTGCCTAGGTATACAACCACTGCTACATGAGTCTTTTACTTCAGGATTAATTAGAGATAATGTTAGGGTGATGTATCAAAGTATCTTGGTGACAAACGTTGACAGATTTGGGTAAGGAAATTTTAAGAGGAAGAGCTAGAGATGGCTTTGCAGGTTCACGGGGGCCAGGGGCTGAGGATGTCCATGGAGCCTGCAGGACCCAGCCCCACAGCTCCACCAAGGCCACCAAGACCAGCAAAGATTGGCCAGGGCGGTAATGGAACCAGCCCAGACCTCACAGCCACCAGGCTGTTTGTAGATGAAGGCATATGTCTGTTCTAGCTGTGACAGCTACTTCTGGGGAAAAATAAAAACAAACAGAGAGAGGGAGGAAGAGGAAAGATAAAAGGAATAATCTGCCCAAGGCCAGCTGGGAAGAGCAGCATCAAGGTCCCAGACCACAGTCATCCTCTGGGACTCTCTCCAGAGCAGCAGCTGGTGAGGATGAGGATGATTTTCATCATGCTTTCCCTCTTGTAGACTTTATTTCTCATTGGGACCCACTCAAACTCCTTTTTGTGTGTTCCTGTTTATGATGGTATTAGCGCTGATCGGAGTATGATAATCAAGCACAAATGTTTCAACATCGGCAATAATAATTACTATTGCCTACTTTGTTGTGCACTATGTTTGGTTTTCTCTAATATAAACTAACATTTACAAACCAAAAGGCAAAGAAAAAGGGGGAGAAGAGGTCAATTCCCACAGCAGTAGGAGCTACTTCCCATGAGGACCTGTCTTGACAACTCTGCCAGGATTTGCAGGTGCAAGGCCATGAAAATAGCAGCACAAGAACAATAGCATAAAAACAATTAAAGAAAAATACTGCCAAAGGGAGTCTGGAAAACACTGCTTGGATGACTTCAGGAAAAGGCTTTGGAGCTGCAAACAGCAGGCCGTTATCGTTATGAAGACTAAGGCAATGGGGTCCTTAAGGCACCGTTCAGCACACATGTGAGACAAGCACTGTTTTGTAGCAGGGTGACAAGTCCTGGAAATTTCTGTGGATCTCCCTGAGGGATTCCAAGCCTTTACAAAAGAGCCTGTCAATAAGGGACATAAACAACGGTGTCCTGCAGCAGGCAGTGAAGGGTCTGTGGATCTGTGATGGGTCAAAAACAGTTCATTCAAGCAGATCGAGGACTTCATGAATTGCACTTGCTTAGCTTAGATGTAGGTATTCCTGGTCCCAAAGGGCTTCTTCTGTACTTAGTCCTCAGCCTGGCAGGCGTCACTGCTCCTGGCCAAAAGAGAGGCTTGATTTTGGTATCTCGTTGAGACTGTTATGGATCAGCGAGTTATATTTAGGGGTCGCAGACTTTCTTTCCAGATATTTCATCTTCATATTCGTCTTTTTATCTTTTTCTTTTTTTATCTTTCAAGCCAGGTGTGACATAGTATGTGCATGTCTGCTTAGCTAAAGTCAACAACACACAAGCCCCAAACCGACTCCTTAGGTATTTGCTGTGGATCTAGACACAGCAATATGATGGCAAGTCAGAATGAAACTGGAAATAACTCCTTTACCTCCTCTGAACACAATCTGTCAGACACTGTTCCCCACACATGTAATTACAGATTTCATGCTATTATTTCATTGTTCTGGAAGAATTCTTTGAAAAGTATATCAGATCTTTACCAGTAATTTAAACTAGCTACCAGTCTACATCCTGGTTACCGCATATCTACTGCCAAGACACTGTTTTGGTAACAGTTAATAATCAGCTGTCTGGACTACCTCACCGTAAACATTACAGGGTTTCATCACTCATGTTTTATTTAATTCCACTTGTCAACAAGGTCTATTATTGGAGCCTTACAATTTCGTTCAAAACTGATTTTTACTACTGTTGAAAGCTCCTCTACGTACTTTTTGCACTTTATTCTCCTGAGCTAGGACCCTTTTCTTTCAGTTCTCAGGTTGACATAAGACGTTTGCTCAAATAAATTCATTAGATGATTGACAGGCTATAGGTGTCCCTGGTGGAATATGCTTGAGATGCTAAGGGGAAAAAAAGGAAAATGCATGAGGTTAGCAAATGGCTTGGGCTAAATACAACCACCTGTCTTTGATTCCACTCCTTATGCCACAAAGCCCCTCTTGTTTACCATCCTGTAAAGGTATGTCCAAGCTGAAGAAAGTGTAAACTGAAATTGTCCTTCCCCATATTCTTCATCCTTCTCCCATTGCTTTCGTTTTCTTCCTGTTATGACCTCCTACACTCTGCCTGGAAGCGTGCAGTCTAGATGAAGCAGGTAGTTGCCTGGAATAATATAATGGTTAAAACGGTCAAAGATTAACATGGAAGTAACGATGGAGCAGCTCCTTCAAGCACTGCTGTTCCAGAGAGTCTCTGGTGACAAAACCAAGTAAGCACTTCAGCCCCTGTAACAAGCAGTGATGACCCTGCCTTTCACATGCTGGCTTTGCCCTGCATTTCCTCTGTCCTCTGGCTCTGCTTTTCCTCTCTTTCCAGGAGGAGAGGTTGTACAGCAGAAACCAGCAGCAGGCAGGGACCGTGTAGGCTGCGCTCCTGAGGGGCATGGGAGAAATGAATCCAGGTCACTGTGCCAAGGAATGGCTGCTCATGCTCCAAACTGAAGGAACCCAGAAGAGGTGGTGGCCGGGCTGGAACGAGCCTCCCACGTTCCACCAGCCCCAGAGATTCATGAGTCCAATGTGTTTTGACGAGAATTGCCCCTTCCCAGCAAAGATAGGCCAGAGTTGGTGCTTTCTGCAAAAAAGGTTGGATAAATCAACATTTTTCTGGTGGAACAACCTCCTTGTGCAGATCTGTGGTTGGGAATACCCTGGTGTGCAAGCTAGCAGTGGAAGATATCTGAACAGGAAAAGGCATCTTTTTCCTAAAAGTCACTAGCAGGTCCTAAGGTAAATACTTTTTTATGGAAGGTCCCTAAGCATGTTGGTACACCTATGTCTAGAGAGTCATGCTTAGCAGCCTGTTCAGGCACTACCTCAGATAGTTCTGCTCTGCAAGGCACACAATCATGTTAGCAAGGCCCAGAGCATGAAAGAATAAGTCCTGCTCAGAGTATGTGCATAAATAGCTCAAGACAAGCACTGTGCTATGCTGTTGCTGCTATTTGGCCCAAAACTGTCCAGCTTCTGGATTGCTCCGAGTGCAGGTGGAGCAGATGCACAATGTTCTGCATTTGTCCTTGTGGAGATCTTACCCTGAGGCGCTCGGACATGTTTTGCCAAGAGAAGCAAACCTCTTTTCTCTTTATCCTGCAATCCCTCTGTCTGCACTGTAATTTCTCCCTTCTCTGTTGTTCCTGACCTTTCTCAGATCCAAAGCTGCTGCTCCAGGCACAGTACTTGGAGTAATTACTGATCATCACTGAACAATTATAAGTTCTCTGTACAGCAGAATCAATTTTCTTTGCCTGCAGCATTTCTTTTCTTTTTCTTTTTTCTTTTTGGTCTTGTTTTTCCTTTATTTCCATTACTTACACTCTTGGATTTTTTTTGTCTCCAATCACTGCTTTTAAACCTCCCTTAATCCCAAGCAAATTTCATTCCCAAACACTTTCTGTGCATTTGATATTTGCTTATTTCCAAAATTCCTTCACATCTGTCATTTTTGGTCTTATTAGGTTGGTCATGATGAAGCACATTTCCTTGGTCATCGCAAGGCAATAGGGAACGATGGTACAGGATCCTCCCTCTCTTCTGAAGGCAGAGTTCCGGGTCTGCACACAGATCTTGGTTGTGGATGGTGCCGAGCCTCCATGCTCAGGTGCTTCCCCAGGGTGGTGGTGCTTTAGTGGGACTGTGAAATGGTGATAGCTGGATGATGTTTTCTGTGGTTTACCAACTTTCCCCATGCCTCTTACATACTGCATTCCAGTTCCTACTTCCTGAAGATGTAATACCAACTCAAAGAAATGAAAGCTTAAAAAACAGGATCTTTTTTTCTTGATAAAAGTCATGATAAAAGGGTATGTCAAGTGGAACATCTGAAGGATTAGAAGCAGATACCAGAGGAGTATCAGTGTGACTTATGGGGAAGTTACTCTTCAAGTTTATGGAAGTAAACACCTCCAGTCCTGTGAAATCCCATCCTGTTCTCTGCACCACATACAGCATGCATCCCTTTCCCCCTCTGCATCCTTGTGGATGTGTGTGAAAGAGAGCAGTTCATCAGAGGGTGCGCTCCTGCCTCTAAGCTGGGCTGCTACACAGGACCGAACCCTGTGCTCCTGCTCAGGCCCAGTTCCCAGCAAGCCACAGATTAAGGACCATAAGACCCAAGCTTCAGTTAGTGTATGTGAGGGAGTCGTAATTATCATTGCCCCAGAAAGGACTGAAAATTTTGCTTTGCAAAAACTTCAACCTTTATCCCCAATATCCTCATTTAGGGTAAAGAGAGAAAGAAAGTGGGACGTGGTGAAAAGAACAAGCTTTGGGGCACTTAGTGTGCTGTAGACATGGGGCCCAAAGTTAGGAAGGTGGAGGTAGCTGTTTTCCATCTCCCTCTGGTACAGCCTCTGTTGCCTCCCAGCCACAGCTTTTCCAGAATTGTGGATTTGTGACTGGGGATGCCACTGCCTCTTGGAGTTGTAATGTTAGTGTTTAAACAAACAAACAAACAAACGTTTTCTTGATTTTAATTTACTGAGGCAGTGTTAATCTTTCCACAGTTCATTCTGCAACTAGGATAACCCCAGGAAGGTGTAGCTTGGGCTCCAGAAAATCTGACAGAGCAGCCTTGGTGAACATTGATGCTCAGGGAAGGGAGCCTGAGCCCTTGTATTTTGGGGTAGCCTTTTGAAAAGGTAGTCCTGCCCTCCGGGGAAGCCACAGGACACCGCCACCAATGCCAGGCTGCGAGCAGGGGTGTTTGGAGAGACCACACAGGCACCAGACCCTCTGGGCACTTCTAGGGCTGCTGGGGAGCCTGGTCACCATGCCCCAGCCACGCAGGGAGTAGAGCAAAGCAGCCTGAAGCTGATCAAAATGTGGTCAGAAAAAAAAAAAAAAAGTCCTCTCCTGCCCTTTTGTTTAGACTGCTCAACTTTCCCAGTCAAGGTAGGTGCTTCCTTCTGAATAGTGAGGAGCTTGGGGAAGAGATGATTGGGTTTTTTTTGCAGCTTATTCTCCTTTTCTTCTAGGTAGAAGAATAGTTTCGCTCAGAAAGGCACGTGGGTCCAACTTGCACATGATAACAAAGACCTCTGCCAGGATTTCCTTCTGGTGCTTTGCTCACCTGCTGTGGTAGCCCCAAGCAGTGTTAAAAGGCATTTAAGGGGACAGAGAAGGGGGAATATGGGGGCCCCAAAGAGCTGTCCTCCTCCCTTCAGGTGGCTGGACCTAGAGTTTTGCAGGAGATATCCTTCTTGG
>VXAL01003506.1:96436-126410 GCA_013399475.1 Chauna torquata
GGAGCAGCAGCCCGTGCGTCCTTGCCCCATTCCTCTCCCCCGGCTCTACCCCACGTCCCTGGGACTGTATGGCTTTGGGAAGGGAAGGGCAGGAAGGAGCCGACGCAGGCAGAACAACTGCGGGAGCAGCTGAGTCAGATGCCAGAGTATTTTGCAGTTTTCACCAGCCATGCTCCATCTTTTGCTGTTCTTTGTTCCAAACCCCATCTCCGTCTCTGTCTCACAGCTCTCTGTCTCAGCTTCAGTCATATTGGACCCCATCTCCTGCTGCCTTCTCACTCCTCTCCTGGCTGGACCAACCTCCCCTTTCCCTCATCCTCTCCTCTTGCTTTCCCACGTGGGCTTGTCCCTCACAGCGTGCCCTGTCTGTTTTGGGCACCACCTCACCGTCCCTCAGTGTATGCGCCCTGCCTGGCACGCAGGGGTCCCTTTTCAGGCACTGCTGTAATAACAACTGCAGAACTGCATCGTGCTCATGTCTTTACTGGCTTATACAGGAATATACAGTGGTGTTTTACAAGGCTATAAAAATACATCTTAAAGGAAGCAAGCACAGGAAAACAGGAGAAGTGGGGCCAGATCAGCTGACGTAAATAAAGGCTGCATTGAATTAAATAGCACTGTGACTATTTACAGCAGCTGCAGGACCTGACCTGTGGCCTCCTCCTAAAGCAGGGAGGTGCTGCAGCATCCCCTCTGTGTTATGGTAGATGCTGACCTGCGCTCCCCTTGCCCACCCAGCAGAAAGGGGTGATGGCAGGGAGGAGGAGATGGCCCCTAGCTCCAGCTGGAAGCACAGCCGCATTGCAACTGCAGAGGGTGATGCTTATGGCCAGGCTGCTGCATCGTGCCTGGCAGTGATGGGCAGACTTGTCCTCCTCTGCCTGTCCCTGCTGCAGACTGGCTGCCACTCAGGGAAAAGCCCCCATGGTTGGAGCTGGGCAGGATCTGCAGTATTCACCAAACCATAGCATTTCAGGGCTCCAGAAACTACTTGTGAAGGTAAGGTCAAATCCAGTGCAGTGGTTTGACTTGTAGGTGGTGGAAAGAAAACAAGAAGAAAGTAATTTGGGAAGTCATTTGGGAAAGTCAGACATTGCATTTTGACATTTTTTGTTCTGGGAACAACTGAATTTGTTTCAGTCTTACCTGGAACAAGTGTTAAACTTTCCGTTCAGACCCTGAAATGATAGACTTGTGCCACAATAGGACTTTCTGGATCATAGACCTGTTCCCCAGGGTGTACAGTAAAGCACATTTTATCTTTCCTGGATCAAATTTTTATAAGAATAAAAATTCCAATAGCAGTCCTTCAGGAGAGACAGTTTCCCACTGAGGCATCAAGATGACGAGACCTTTCATCTTTGGCAAACCGCTGTACTGAGCAGCTACAGAATCCAGGTATGCAAGTAAAACAAAGGGACTAGTTCTGTAGAACTAAACTTATAAAATGGATAAAGCTGTTTTTGTGTTTTTTGTTTTTTTTTTTCCAGGACTTTTCACGGGTAAAGGAAGTTTTCTCTGTGGCAGTGCAGTTTCATAGACAATCAGAAGAATCTATGGGTAGGAAATTTCACCTTTACACTCAACCAGATTGCCTTAATTGTCTTGTTTGAGTTGAATACAGATTTCAGTATGTTCAAAACATAGCATTTTTACCTTTATTATAAATTACAATAATGAAAAAAAAACATATTCAGTTTGAATTTTTAAAAGAGAATAGATTTCAAACAATGGGATCACTTGGTGTTTTTTTTTTTCTGTTTTGTTTTGTTTTTTGTTTTTTTTAGCATAGAAATAAAAGGCTCAGAGAACTTCCATGATATATATAAATATCAATTTGTCAGCTCTTCTCCAGAAAAAATGTAGATTTCTATGGTTCTTCATTTCATTAAAAACAAAAAACCTTCCAACCAGCTGCAAAGAAAAAGTGCGAAACTATCTCGTCCCAGCAGCCAACTTTGTGAACGGGCGATGAAAGGAGGTCACGTATGGGATGGATCTTTCAGCTCGCACCTCCAGTGGCTACACTCATGTCCACCTTGGCTGGGGAAGAGAGTGGTCCATCCTGGCCACAGATGCCAGACACTCATTTGTACCTGCGTGCCAGGGCTGTAAAGCCCTGCCAAATCTGCTTGGGGTCAAAGCGACACCCAATCAAACTGGGGAATGTTCGGGTTCAGATTTCAGAGGGTCTTTAGTTCTGGATCCCTCATCTGTGATTAACAGTCTGGAAGCACTCACAAGTTCCCCCATGGCCTGAATTTAAGCAGCCATCCTGGGGGAGGAGGAGGATGGGTTAAATCCCCTGCAGCTTGCCTTGGGTTGGGACTCACAAGGAGCGGCTGGCCAGAGCGCATTCAACATGAGCACTGGGCTTTGGCTCCTCTTGCGAGAGCTCAGCTCTTCCAGGTCTACGTGCATCTGCAGTTGTGTAAACCCGATTCTAAAGCACCCCTTTCGAAAGAGCTGAGGAGATACGCCGGGGAGAAGGAAAAATGTGCTAAGATGTGATTGCTAAATAAGAAATCTGCAAGACCAGTTTGGCATTACAGAGACTTCTCCCTGCGATTTGGCAGGGCTGCCTACACGTTGCACAGGTGCAAATGGCTCCTCCAGGGACCAAGCACTGCGAAACTCGGCCTCTTTTCCAGCAAAAGGCAAGTGGGGAAATAAAACCGCTGGACCAAACCCTTCCCTCATTAACACCCCTGAATCCTACTGACTGAAGGCAAAACGCTCCCCAGATCGAGCAAGACAAAGATTTTTATCTCCTTTTCCTGGTTTGGCTAGCAGATACTCAAGTCTAGTCTGCTCCATGCCAATGGAGACATATTAACCTCCTGGAGGTTATGGAGGAGAGATTTCCTCCACTGTGTTTCCATTCAATGCTTTCTACTTACCATTTAATAGATCCAAGCAGGGCTCGTGGTTTCCGTAGTCGCTCTGTAGGAGATGGACGGCACAGTCCTGCTGCGTCCTAGGTCCTCCCTGGAGCTGTGGACAGTCAGTTTTCCATTCCCATGGCTGTCACCAACACCCAGCAGCTCTGGAGCTCCCTCGACTCCCACATTTACGGTGCAGCAGTTCCCAGGGCACTGCTCAGCCACAGGCGTTACAGCTGGTCTGGGATTTGTCCTTGATCTGAGCGTACAAAGGAGCACATGTTGCAAATAACTATCCCTGTTCGCTTTTTTTTTGCAAGGACTACAAAAAGAGGCCATGAAGAAGCATGCACCATATTATACCAATAGGCATTTTTACCACTTATCAATGAAAAATTAAAATGAAAATGTGCTCGGACTAGCCAAATATAAAAAGCCAGCACTTTTTTACAAAGCCTCACCACTGCCAGTTCTTTGTTTTTCGCTGGGAAGAACTGCAAAGCAATTTGGATATACTTATGTTTATCTAAATGTTCAAAGTGTGCAGAGGTCTTTGATAGCAGAGCAACCCCTCTGCAGCCTGGCTTTCTGACATACACCCTGCTGGCCTCTACTTTATGTGCTGCAATCACCAGAACATTATACTCAGGTACAGAAGAAGTAGATAAATACATACTTTAATTAAAATAACATCCCCTGCCCACATACATTTCACAGTCTTCCCCTCCTCTGGCCTTAATGTTTTATACTGTGTCAGGACTTTACTTGTGTGTGCTTGTTGAGCTGCATTTGGCAGTCTTCTTCATTTTGTAGGGTAATTGTGTGAAGTTGTTATAATTCTTTGCAAGATTTATTTATTACAGAAATATGAGTTTCTTTCATAATTGCAAAAGAAAATTGCAGAAGCACAATACAAAGAAGATGTTATATGCTTCATGCAACTTTCACTTTCATCTCAGCTATTTTTGCTCCAGGACTTTCCATTCTTTCAACATTTTTCTTCCAATTATTCACTTGTCCCCCTCTAATGTCACTCTGCTGTGATGACCAGCTGGGCGATGTATAATTATGGTGCATGCATACAGCATCAGGGAGTTAAAACCTGACTGTAATGCAAGTATTATTCTACCAGCTTGATGAACTCTTTTACAGCTATGATTCAGGTAATAAAATTACAGAGCTGTAAATCCCTTTGATCTTCTAGAGTCCTTTAGCTGATGTCATTTTTCACCGGGAATAACATCTTACTTCTTTCTAGAGAACTAAGCAGTGCAGGGAAGGTGGATATATATGATTTTTAAATGCAGTATGTGCAAGAGGGATGCTGAAGTCAAATATACACAAAAATTAATAGCTTTCCTGATCTGAACTCATGTTTCTCATGCTCTTTGGATTACAGTAGGGTTACCCTTCTGGTGTCTGCACCCCAGGGATTCACATCTGTGTAAATGTGGTAATAGAAAAAGGCCCTCGTGATGAATTCATGAATTGTTCTCATTGACACTGGTTGATACTTTTACTTGGACAAGTCTCTTTTGCAGGTGCACTGACCACACACTAATTGAAAGGATTATTTTCATAACTTTCTGTGCAGTCTGCAAGGCTTTCTGTGAAAAGCATAATTGTTTCAACCAGCTGCTTGGGGTTGTTTTTATTAATTTCTTTAAATCCAACAATGCTGGATCGGCATATTTGAGACTCTCCCTCGAACTGCATATGAACATAAATAAAATCAGTGCATGTGACTGTTGCATGGGGAGAGAACTTTGCTTGCAAGTGTGGCCTTTCTGTGACAAAAATGAGGGGGAAAACTGCTTTTAAAATATACTTTTCTCCCAGCCCCTTACTATTTTTATCCTCATCCCCACAGCAAATCCTCAATGTGCAGTATGTCTGTATGGCACCTGTTGGGATTAGCTAGGACCAGAGCAGACACACTGCGAATCCATGCGTTTGCACTTGCCTGATACATCTAATCCCGAGCTTATGCTGTATGAAGCCTCAACCGTAAAGGTCTCCTTGAGTTGTGTTATTCTCCCTTTCTGGATGAAAGCCAGACTTCTTCCCTTTTCTGGCCCCTCTCCTCTTGCACAGGGCTAGATGGTGGCTGGAATATGATGTAGCAGATCTTAAGCATATAGCACCCAAGACTTCAAGCATTCCTAATGCAAAACATTCACGCGACCCTCAGCCTCCATTTACTTCCATGGGCTCACAGATAGCCCCTTTGCTCCCATGGGGAAAGTGGTTTTGTTGAGCAAACACTGTGACTTCCTTCTGACCCACCCTGCCTGTGTCCTGTGAGTCAGAAGAAAGCAATTGCAAATGTTTAAAAATCAGGCAACGAACCTTGCAAAACCAAGAGGCTGCCCCAGAAATTATTGGCTATTAATATGCATGTAAAAGTAGGTTTTCATAATTTTCTTGATTTGGACTCACAGGGGTGGGATACATTTTCTACTTCTTCTCTGCAACCATTTAAGATAGAAATTTTTGTTTCAGAAAAAGATACTTTGCATCTTAAAAAAATGCAACAAATATTTGGGGTATTTTCAAGGAAATAACAAGCACTGGCAGTATAACTGGTCAAAAAATGGAATTGCTGTTTCTGGATATATTTTGACATGTTCAAGCTTGTCTCCACTCCAAATCAGAATAAAACTCAACTTGTTTAAATTCTATGGTTTTTCATTTCCAGGAAAAAACAAACAAACAAAAAAAACTTTTATTCAGGCAGTAAAAATACTGTTTTGATAATAGGCACATGAAATTAACTAAAGCATGTACTAGTGTAGCACAAAATTTAAAATGACATAAAATAGCCAACAGCCAAAGGAGAGAGAGTGTCTCTCCCACTGAGGTTTCATTGCATTCTGAAGCAGGTGTCAGGAAGGCACCTCTGAGGTTGCTCTCTTGCTTGAGTAGAGGATGAACTTCTGGAGGAGCTTAAGCCAACCTGTGACCAGGCTGCCACAGTCCCCCCTTCCCCCAAGCCCTTGCCTATGCCTTTCTATTGTGGGCCATCATGTTAGTAGGGTTACATTTGCTTTTTCTCCAGTGCTGGTCTGATGCAAAATGCTGTTGTGTGAACACCCAGCCCAGGATTTGTTGTATGCGGGGCAAATGCTCTAGTCATGAAGGTGTCATGCCCATGGCACCAAAAGCTGGTGATGTGTCACTGCAGCTGGGACCCTCACAGAGTCTTTGCCTGCCAAAATCCCTCTGCCCTCACAGTGCCGGCTCTAAATGGGACCTCCAAACACCACAGCTTAGTACATGGGTTGCGGCCAAGCAGCAACAAAATCCCCGCATCCAACCCACTTTGGCACATACGCATTCCCTTTTTGATGTCAATGTCTAAACTGCTCAGCTCGCTGGAGAAATGCTCTTTCCCCACTCATTTTCACTCCATGGGGGCCAGCCAGGCCGTATTCTCACTGCCATCCTCCAGGCCAGGAGGGGGTTGGCCAGACTTCTCAGTTCCCATCCTTTTGTCCCCAGTCTGCATTTCTTTGGGCCACAAGCAGCAAAGCCTCAGCAGAAGCGCTTGCCACGTTCCCACCTTCTGCTGCTCACTTCCCAGCGCTGGCAGGGAAACTCTTCCTGAGGAGCCCAGGTCGCTGCTTGTCCCGGAGAAGGCAGAGGTTTTCTTTGGCAGGAAACAAAACAAAACAGCTTTTGCTGCACGGGGCCCCATGCTGCTCAGCATGGCCAAGGACGGCATCGTCCCACCGTGCAGCGGAGGAGCCTCTTCTCTGTCTAAACAGGTGGATAGATCAAGTGCTGCTTTATTCGTGTTGCTTAGTCATGACTAAAAACCGTATTCAGCTCCAGAGTTTGCTGCCATAAACTTAACAGAAAAGCTATGTACTGCATTGAGTAAAAGAGTGTTTGTTTTCCTACTGAATAATACAAAAATAAAGCAGGATTGATTCAGTTTTCAGAGCATGCCAAATGCTTCCAAGACAGAAAGCGCTCTATAACGTGGCTTTCTGGTAATGCTGTAATGGGCCTGATTCAGGAGATGACAGGTGAGGATGAGACTCTTCCTCCCACAGGGCCATCCTCATGCGAGGTGGGTTCCCAAGCAAGTCCTCCACACACACCCTCCAAAGGATGCTCCTGCATCCAGCTGGAGCCAAGCAAGCATGGTACTGCGCAGGTCTGGGAGTCCACCTGGACCATATAGGATATGGCCCTGGCCAGGCATGTCTGGGACAACCTCTGTGTTAAACTGCTCATGTACGTTGCAATGTGCAAGGTGGTTTTTGTGTGTGTGTGCAAGGGGCCTTCCCACAGCTGTTAAGTTTTGTGAGACAGCGTCAAGATTAGCCTTTAAATCAATGTTTGAACATAATAACACCTATAGCATGTAAAGCATGCTTTACTTTCCCATTAAGAACTCACTAATGCTTAACATTTCACGTGCCGCATTATTGTCCCTATTTTTCTCAAACAAAAATATTTTTGCTGTTTTGCCACGCCTGGCATTACTAATACATAAGAACGGTTAATGAGCACTTTCCTGATAAGATACAGTCCCTGCTAGGCAGCCACTAAAACCACTCCTATCCGGACCACCGTGGCATGTGCTGCAGCGCAGGCTTCTTTCTGCCCCGCAGCACACAGCGAAGCAGGGCTCCCTGCAGCCGGGTGGCACCGTGCCGCACTACGACCCCCTTTGCCCACTTTATCAAAGGCTGATCCTCAGCAGGTACGATTTATTACAGACCGGACGTGGCAGGTGGTTCCAGCCCAGAAACATTTTCTTTTTTTTTTTTTTGCACAGATTCCAATTAAGTGTTTATAAGCTATTGGTTACATAAAACTCAAATCACTGATGTTGGCAGGTTTTCTGTGCTTCTCTGTGTGCTAACAGCTCAGCTTAACTTTTGTTTGTTGTTGGGGGACTTTCAAGTGTGTGTCAAATATTAACATTTTAATTTGCGAGGAAATTAGTAGTTGGAAAACTATAATCCCTTACGAGCATGCACGCACACACACATATGTGCACAGTCTATTAAAATCACTTATGTTATTAAATTTGTAATAAATCCTTGGTGTGGAACGGCACGTGCTGAATCACTGAGGTATTTGACAAAGATCAGTTTAAAGGGTTATTCTGGGGCCCCAAATTCCATTTTTAAAAACAAGGCCCTATTGAACTTAATCAATGGGTTTTCTGTGATTTTTTTTTTTCAGCAACTTTAATTAAGAGCTTTTGGGCAACTTTATAGATTCTTGTGTAGTATTTTTAGCTATAGTTGTGAAGTGCTACAGGAGAGCATGAAAACATACCTACACAGGTCTTTATACTTCCATCTTCATGAGTAGCTGGGAAGCTTTCCATGACACATAGGTCACGGGTAACATTTGTTTCTATAAACCTGGCGAGAGGAAACTGGAGGCATATCTGAAGCATCTATTGGTCCTGCTGCGACCGCTCCGTGTTCACACCCTGGCACAAGTGAGGCCAGTCAGAGAGTTTTCCTCCTGGCAGGCTCATCTGTGGCTGCTGCAGCCAGGGGAGGTTTGGCTCTAGGTCTAGTATCATAGCGTCATGGAATCACAGAGCGGTTTGGGTGGGAAGGGACCTTAGACACCATCTGGTTCCAACCCCCTGCCATGGGCAGGGACATCTTCCACTAGACCAGGTTGCCCAGGGCCCCATCCAGCCTGGCCTTGAACACTTCCAGGGATGGGGCATCCACAGCTTCTCTGGGCAACCTGTTCCAGTGCCTCACCACCCTCATAGTGAAGAGTTTCATCCTTATATCTAATCTAAATCTGCCCTCTTCCAGTTTAAAGCCATTACCCCTTCTCTTATCGCTACTCTCCCTGATAAAGAGTCCCTCCTCATCTTTCCTGTTGGCCCCCTTTAAGTACTGGAAGGCCCCTATGAGGTCTCCCCACTGTTAGGTCTCACCAAAACAGCTCAGCATTGGCTGCATCACCTGTGCCTCTCCACTGTCCGAAGGGCCAAGAGACGCATTTTGATTTCTTTGGTGGATGGTTTTTGTTTTTTTTTTTTGCTTGTTTGTTTTTTAAGCAGAGTTTTCTGCACTACATGTGAAAATGGTGGAGGAGGGACTGGACTTTTTTTTTTTCCCCCAGGGTAAACTCTTATATCCATTTCCTTTTTTTAAATTTTTCTCGGTGTTCTTTGAATGAGGAACAGGGCAATCCCACCAGTATGAAGAGATTTGGCCAGTGTGCCAAAACTGCAATTACAGCCAAATGAAAAAAATCAGAAAGAAATATATTTTATTCATTTCAGCTGTTATGTCTTAATGCAAAGAAATCACTTTGCACAGTTCTGTAACTGACACCAATTTCTAATCTCCAATACTATTAAGTTCTAAATCTCTGTTATAAAGAATATTGGCAGCATACCAGAGTCTAATGCAGCTAAATGGACTTAGTCTGAGCTGGTGTTTTATTTTCTTTTTTTCTGAAATGTTGAAAAAAATGGTTAAGCTATTTTGTTAATTGCTGATAACATTTTGGTTAGTTTGATTTCCTCTTTTGGATACAATAGACACATTCCTGGAGCATGACCTAACTTTGCCTTTGGGACAAACAAAAAAAATGAGACCATTTTTTGAAATGACAAAATGTATTGTTATAGGATTAGAGACAGGATAGCTCCGGGATTATGCTGTATCAGTAACTCAATTTAAGAGCCCTAGGAATTGAAACTAAATATGGAATAGCTGCAGGGAAAGGCCATTGTTAAGGAATAATATCTATCTGAAAACTCGATTGTTTTATCTCAGCTCAGTTGCAACAGATTTCTGATAACTCCAATGAGATCCACTGACACAAGCTAGCAAACCTTAAAACATCTATTTCCCGCTACCCCTTCACTCCAATGGCACTGTAAAACCAATCCAAGTTTCAATTCTGCATAAATAAATATTACAAACAACAACAACCTGGACAGAAATACTTCTACAATTCAATGATGGTTTTTGACTGAGGCTGCTACCTTTACATGAAGACATCTTCATTCCAAAGGAATCTACAAAGCTGTCTTCTGCTTAACTTTAGTGATGCCCTAAACCAATGTTAGCATCACTTCTCTGTCGCAAGATTAAATTGGGAGCTCAAACAGATAACAATGAGTTGTGCCAAGTGGGCCAGTGGAAGTAATTATCAGATTTGGATATTCTGGCATCCTGGACAGAATTTCTTAGGCACAGGAAATGAATTATAACAGAACATCTTTAGACCCAAAATTTATTGGCAGTAAAGAAGGGAAGAACAATGCAGGCTTGGTTACATGCTGACGAGCTTTGGCTGATTTGTCGTGTTACCATTTTAGTCTGTGTGTGGCGATTTAATTTTTGTTCCTCAGGAGAGCTGCAGTTCTAACACCATCTAAGTCAGAGTTTGGAGAGCTTTCTTCATTTTGTTTCCAAAGAACAGTTGGGTTCACAGAGGACCGAACAAAGGGAGAATATCAAGAAAATATGGTTTGCTCTAACTGGAGCATGGGATCCTCCATGAATAAGACTTTCTTGTAATGTTAAAATGGGTTATAAAATTCTGTTGCTAAACTTGCAGCTTAGCTGTACCTGTGTCATATTTTTAAATGATTTCAGTGCTCACAAAAAGCTCTTAACTTTGAAACTATAGAGACCAAGCCCTGGATTCACCTCATCTGATTTTAGACACCTACATGACATCCCTCAGCAAGCAGCATCTTGAATCACTCTCTGGCACACCTTCCACTGAGCAGGCAAGTCTCCTACAAGGCTTATTACTTTGGTACCTAAACCAAGGGTCTAAAACGGGTGCAGTGAATGTGAGTGTGGGCCATCTGCAGGAGCAGATGGACAGAGGAGCACATGTGCTATGGGGACCTGATGGCAGAACATTTTCACTGTGGCAGCTGAGACTACCAGCAGGGCCGGTAACACTGGTCAAATCCTGTAGGTCATTGACGTGCTTGGAAAGAAGATAAGATTGCGCCGCTCATTTACCAGATGTCACAAGTGGTTCTCAGATGGTAATTTTCCACTGTAAGCTCTGGCTTCTTGAGCAAAATATGATCCAAAAGAAAAGGTTCTGTATGCCATTATCAATATGCTAAGCCCAGTGTCCTACCAGCTGTGACACCATTAGCTGCACATCTGTCTCCAAACTGTAGGTAATTTTCAACCTCTTATCCCATGTCCACTCTAAATAAGCTCTGAATAAAAGACACTTGTTAAAATTCAACTGTAGCAGGGGTTGCATCAAGGATTAAGAGATCGCAGATGGGCAGGCCCAAGCCTCTATCACTGAATACAAAGATATATGGTCTATTGTCTCCTTATGACTCATGTGATACTCTTGATAAGATGAATGTAAGTTTCTGGCAGCCATACAAAGTGAAATATATACCTCAGGAATGCATATAAGTCAACTTCTACTTAAGCCTTAAATGATGGTTGTATGTATAATAGTAGCCAGTGAAGTAGCGCTGAGAAAATGTGAGATTTTTCAGATCACTGGCCTATCTGGGGGCAGAAAGTGGGGAGGAAAAGCAACTTGGGATTGATCTGAAGTAAATATTTGAAGGAAATTTTAACCAATTAGAAATATATTTTCCCTGGCTTTTTACTGAAAGGAAACAACAAAATTCCAAAACACATGAAAAGGAGGGCTTTGTCAGTATTGGGCTTTGCTCCTTGTCAGGACACACCCTTTGAGAAACAATTCACCCTAATCATGAAAGAAGAAAAAAGCAGAAATGACCCTATAGTTTCCACTGGGAAGAGTTCTGGACCTGTCTAGGTAATACCTGTAGACTCGTTGCTCCAGTCCCTCCATATCAAAAGTCAGTTTAATCTCAGGTTCATGCATTTGCTTTGCAAGAAACACCAGGGACCCACTGTGAATTGCAAAATCACAGACTGGCTACTGTTTGTGTGGCCTCATCCCATCCCCACTCCAGAGCACAAGTAAGAAATTTTGACTTTTTAACAGAGTCAGGAGTACTCTATAATCCAAATGGCTTCATAATGAACAAGCTCTTATTTAGTGTGAGGCCTTATTCATTGCAAATCTACTTTTTTCCTTGCAGCATACTGTTATAACAGCCATAGTGTTGCCCTGACTCTGTTTTGTTTTTGGACTAAACACAGTACAGTAAGTCAAACATTATTGGTCACAATGGTAATGCAGAGTGCATATAACACGCTTTTATTGCTGTGAGGCATAGTTGAAATATTTACATGGAATACATGAAATAACAGATTCATGTTCTGTTCCTTATTTGTAAGGTATTTTATTAAAAAGAATCTGAATCTGAAGTTCATAAATAAAATAGTAATATCACTTATATCCAGATACTAGTTCCAGCTTGTTGATTTTAATGGACAAGTATAGCACTTCAAATGTGGAAACACAGTGGGTAATATTTATATGAAATCTCCAAGAACCATGGTATTTTGCTCATGTGGAATATCATGGCATTTTGCCTGGATCAAGTAACCAGCAGATTAGCACATTAACACTTTTAAGAAACATGCGTGTAATCCACTCTGAATGTGGTCTTTGACTCCTGGTAGGAATACCTAATGATTTCCAAATTGACACATTACTTTATGAAGCAACTCAAATAAACAGGAATTGCTGAGGGGTTTTGGTAAAGATGTATGGCGTAAGCATGTTTTCAACAGAAGAGACAAATCACGTCTTCACAGGACTTGCAGAATCTATAGAGAGAAAGAATAAATTTGGCTTCCTTTCTTTTTAAAGGTTTCTAGCTTTAATGCTAGATGCATAGGTAGATATAAACTGATCCCTCTGACTCAAAGTCAGTCTCCAGCTCAAGGTGGCAGCTTAGTAACAGGCCCTCTAAGACAGACCAGAGCTAACCAGTAAAACCTGTTGAAACCATCACCATTGCTGACTGGGAAGGTCCCACTTCAGTTAGCAGCACAAGGGGAATCCACATGAGCCAGCCAGCCGTGCTCCGGCTGCCACAGGCTCTGTCCTAGCCAAGGATTCAGAGGGAGAAGGGTAGGAGGCACAGGGGGTTACATCAGTCCTGTGTCACTCGGCCAAGGACACATGCCTTCAAAGCTGCACTCCAGCACAGATTCTTCACGTGGTTTTGGCCACGCTGCCAGACTCCCTGAACTTCTTCCCTCAATTCCCATGAGGAAAAAGCTCACCCTTTCCTCTATGGGAGCTGCTGCCGATAGCAGCAGCGTGTTCATGATGATGAAGTACTTTGCGTTTGCAAAGGGCTGGTTTTGTAGGATGCACATGCAAGCTCAGCAGTAGCTCGGGGGCCCAGCTTATTTCAACAGCCATCCGGAGAGGAACAAAACTTTCTATTCCCAGGGTGCTTTCAGTACGGCGTAGCAACTGAGTTCAACTTCTGCAGCAGGAGACAGCAGGGAAAATCCAACAATCCCCCTCCTGTGAAAGAAGCAACAGAATCTAGGCCGTGTGCCAAGGCATCCTATCACTAGCCTTGTAAAAAAATCACCAGGGCCACCTCAAAAACAATGGTGGAGTCATGCTTGGCTGCTGTTAGTTATGTTTTGAGAGGGAGACCACGAACAGGTCTCACAGAACTATTGCGGCTGGCTCCATTTTCTGTTAACTCAATTCATCACACTTGTCCTCTCCCTCCTGAGAGACAACTTTTATTAACCCAGTTAACATACTTAGCTAGGATCCCTGTTTTCCTTAAGAGCAGATATGGTTGTCCTTGCTCATACCAATTAAGACGTTTTGTCAGGAGAAGTGACTCCACAGAAGTCAATGGGGCGAAAAGGGGTTGTTTGCAGCCAACCCAAAATAAGGGTGCAGGATCTCACCCCTTACCCTGTCAGTGGCTCTCATCACTTCTGCACTGAAGAATCAGGAAGGATCCCTGAGTTTCTAGCCTTTACCACCTGCAGGTTATGTGACACCAAACAGCTATCCAAGTAGAAGGGGAAATAGCCTTCCTAGTCCCTCCATTCACAGAAAAAATAATAACAACTCACATATTATTATTATTAATTAATTATTAATAAATAAACTTTGGTTTGACATTTGGTTAAAATAACCCAGCTAAGAAACCCCAAACATGAATATTTGCAGAATGAAAGAATTTTAGAAAAGCAAATTCTGGGATTTGAAAAACAGAGAGACTTGTCACAATGGAAAGAGTTGAATCGAACTGTCTTTTGCAGCCAAAGCTAAAAAGTAAAACCAAAAACCGCTTCCCCCTCTACTTCAGTTGCCAATTTGGACTCTGAGAGGATCTTTCCTTTGCATTAAAGTTATCTGTTGAAAAAAAACCTGGATTATAATGGAAAGATTAAAATCTTCATCATGAAGAGCCTACTTGGAACACTCGCATAGAAAGCAGCTCAGATGTCAATGAGCAACAACTGCAGTAAACCAAGCACACATTGAGTACACTGTGTTAATGTCTTGTCAAAACTCTTGGGCATACAACATCAGTGAAGCAGAAAGAGCTCTAAGCAATGCTCCAATGCAAGAACAGGATGAGGTTTGATAGGCTATTAAAAAAAAAAAAAAAACCTCCCTTTGCTTAAATTTACACAAGAGCCCAGATTTTTGGAACATCACACTCCAGTCAGGCCTTTCGCTCCCCACTGGCAGCCAAAAGTATTTTTGAATTTGGGTCAGATTTAGTGATTAGGTTTCAGCCAAAAAAAATTCAGGGGTGGGGGGGGAATCATCAGAAAAATCACAAGAGTTTGTTTGACTATTTCAGACACAAAAGGTTACCATTTTTCAGGCTAGATTCACAAGAGGATTTGGGAGCTGACCGATTTCAGATGTGCTCGCTGTAGAGGGGCGATTACACATCCAAGGTTGCAGCAGTGCTTGCCTGCCCTGTGATTTTGTATCAGACCCCCACGTGGAGGCAGTTAGATCTGTAGAAAAGTGTTTGCATAGGCAACTGAGATCAGCCCACTGAAAATGGTTAAGCTTCAGCATTGTTTAGAATAGCATAGATGCTTTCACATGAGGGATTTCTCCATTTAGTGAAAAATTGGCTCACAAACTGAACATAAGTAACCCTTGGGGTAAGAAAAGGGACTGAAGGTAGAGAAAGTCAAGGATGTGCTTTTCTGGAGCATTTGGGCCAGAAGGAACATAGTCTGATCTCTCCAAAAGTCCTATATTTTTTCATCCGTATTTTTAGAGCGAAGCAGGATCTTCCACAGATGGTCCTCTGTGTGCCAGCTTCTCTACTTTCCTCTCCCTCCAGATTCTTCTTTTTAAGTTCTTTTGTTCAGAAAGGATGGGTGTTTGGGCTTGCTTAGTCAAAGTGTAGTAAGTAAGGCAGCCAGCAGAAGAACCTTAATGTAAAGCTACCTTTCACCTATACACTTACATGGTCTTCAAGCATCATCTAAGTCTCTTGCAGTTGTTGCTAGATTTCATCTTCACAAGACTGTTCACTAGATAAATATGTTTTCTGTGTTTATCAGTGCCAGACAGAAGCAGTGGTTGAATGGAGTGTCTCGGCAAAGGTCACTGTGGCCAGTCTCAGTTGAGGCAGGGAGGGGATCAGGGTTTTCCAGGTCTCACCAGCCCCTGGGACGTCCTTCCTTCCTCAGACAGTCACTGCGGAGGGAGGATCTCAGCAGCAGTCCAGAGGGAAAGGGTCTGGGGCTGGTCCAGAGGAGAACGAAATAAAAAGCATCATGTTTATTTGAACATTGGCTTGTTTAACCACACTCTATTTCCAGATGCTTTGAGGTTTGCTAGTTGCCTTTAAAGAGCTGCTTCATTGTGAAATGTGAGTGGAAACATGGCACTTTTCCTCAGAAGTCCATCCCTGTGGATGAAGCAGGAGCGGGAGGAGACCATCTCCCATTTCGATGGTGACCTAGGCTCTGATGAGTAGGGGCAAGATGCTGCTTTTCAATCACAGGACACTGAACAAGTTACTGAGATTAATAAAGTGCTAAAAACTCAAAATTTCTCTGTCAGCTGAGGCACCTGGTCTCATTTCCCTTGTAGTCCTTTGTGCACAAACGCCTTAGCTTTCCTTCCAGCCACAGGTAATGTCAAGCTAGTAGGCAAGCAAGTCCCGTCTCTAAACTTTCCTGAGGAGCTTATAATACAAAGTGACAGGTAATCTCCTGCCTCTGCACAGCTAGGTCAATACACATTTTTTTTTGCCTGAATTTGATGGAAAAGCATGTTTTTTAATGATAAACAGTAAATTCACCCTGAAAACTGCTGAGACACCATAAGGCTTTGGTCCTACAAATGTCGATACAGTCCCAGGAGTTTCTCTCTCAGGTGAAGCGAGGCACTTGCATAAAATACCATGGGATCAGGACCCCAGGCAAAAGGGCAGCACGTACCTGGTGGCATTCATCTGTTGGATTCTTTTGCGATATTCGCAAATGCACTGCGTAGCTTCTGCTGGAAACAGAAAATAGAACTATAGAGGGACCCCCAGCTAAGGACCTGTCACTGTGCAGCATGTGTTCTCCCGGGCTCTTTGGAGGTGCTTTGTCCAGCTTTCTTGTGCCATCTCAACACCACCACACAGCCTCATTTTCCTGCCAAAGTGTTAAATTCCAGCAAAGACTCCTTTAAACCACAGAAGACAAAAACTGGGCCATGGGAGTACTAGAAATCATTTTGGAAATGTCCACACTACCTTCCTGTTTCTTTCTATAGTATTTTACTGTTTGTTTGGGGAGGAGGGAATGGGGAAGCACTAGAATTTTTTTCCAAAGAGTATTTGCATGCAAAGATTTGAGAAGCCAGGCATTTTGAAAGCCTAAAGCCTATTTGACTGTCTAAGGAGCATATAACGGTTTCAAACAAATCCCTCTTAGCCCAATAGAGATGCCAGGGCTGAATTCTTTCATATTACACAGCACAGAGCAGTAGGCACCCTGAAAGCTGCAGTATATCAAGAAAAGCTATGTTTTCATAATGTGTATGTCTAATCCATGCCTTCCTACTCAGCCCACCCTTTCCATGCTTTGCACTCTCACTGAGCTGAGCTAACTTCCAGTTTGACTCTTGATTACAGTATCTAACTGCTTAATTGCAACCATGTTAACCCCAAGTTTGTTGTAAGCGAAAATTAGCAACACTTAACTATTAGGTATTTGCAAAAAGAGGACAGAGGTAAGGAGCCTTAATTTAATATCCATCTTCCAAAGTTTATAACTGAATCCATACTTGTATTTAAATACCAAATAATCTGCTGATTATTATGCATAGTTTTCAGTCAGTGTAACGAAAACATGATGTCGCAGTCATGCTGTGAGCTCTGTAGCTAGATTTCCTTGTTTATATTAACAGCTGTAAACACAGCCTAACTCAGCCTTGATTTAAAAGCAGATTTCCCATACTTTTAAGAATTCACCACATTGTGAAAGCTAAAATTTCAGAACTTTTCTCACGTGCTTATTGATTATGCCCAGGAACAGCTTGCAAGGCTACAAATGCTCTTGCAATGACCCATTTTAGAGCCTCTGCATTAAAAGGGCCAGTTTTCCATTTTCATTAAAAAGTAAAACCAGCTTTGCAAATGTTTGTGTATAATCCTGCCCCTTAATGTCCTGAATCCAGCCTGCAACCTTCTGCATATGGGGTTGAACATGTTCTTAAGGGCTTTGCTGGGTCAAGGTTTCACATCTTTATCCCTCCATTTAAAAATACAGATTGTAAAACCATCTTAAAGCCATTTAAATCAATGAAAGGGATTTCAGATTTCAGTCAGAAATGTTTTTTAGTACAAAGTTCTACTTTCCTACCGTTTAATAAAAGCATTGGAAAACCTGAGGTTTTGGAAAAGTGATACTGCCTGCATAAAGGACTCTGAACTGTCTTCTTACAGTTAAGGATATGTTGAGAAGCGAGGTATGCATAAGTGGAAAGTCAAGTGAGGCAAAAAAACCTACTAGGAGCATTTCATAATATTTCTGCCTTGAGAAATGAAGTAGTGCTTCCTTCTGACAAGTTCCTCTGATGCGGGTTAGAGCTCCCGGCCTGCAAATCCTGGGCAGAGCCAACCAGAGCGGTAAAGCAACCTGAAGCTAGGCAGGTGAAGGTCCCCTCTGGAGTAAAACTGCCCAGCTGTACAGAGCTGCTGTAGCAATTTACCATCAAGGGGCTTCCATCCACTGGGTCTCACATGGAGTAAGCAAGGGAGAAGGATGGGTGTATGTCAGATATATGCAGGGTCTACCAATCCCATCAGAAAAGCCTTGTTGATCATACTGCTCTACCACAGGGTAGGGATGCTCCTGGGCAAAGAGACAGTATGTTCCCACCAATAGTAGCTAATGTTTCACCACTGGTGCCTAGATTTACCTGTTGCACATCTCCTACCAGCAATCTATGCCTGGAAAACCTGTTTTAGATCATCACAGCACCAAAGTTCTGCAACTTTGTCACAGCACTTTTGCTCCAGAGAAATATATCTCTGTGGTCAGGAGGGCCAAAGTCCAAGGCAGGCCTCATGACCCCGCTCATACTTGGATCCTGCCTCAATACACTCACCGGAGCTCCTTGCATAGGGCTGGTCCCTTTGTGGCTCTGCTGTCTGGGAGGATCTTGCTGTGTAAGGGCAAGCACACCACCATCCACCCACATCTGATGAGCTTCACTCCTCCTAAGCACACAGTGTAGGCTCAGAGTCCAAGCTGTAGCTAGGTTAGGTACACAGATATATGCAGAAGTCAGGGTCCAAGCACTTGGACCTGCTCTGAGGTCCATTTTCCAACTGGAGCCTCTCTGAAGCCTTGCTGCATTTCTGCCATCCTGTTCCAGGGAGCAAGTGCTGATGGAGAAACACACAGCTTGTCTCACATGGGACTCTGGATCCTCTCCTTCGTAGAGCAATACACACGTAAAGTAACCTCCCACTTGACACATGCACTGCTCTCCTGCTATATTCTCACTCTTCCCCCCGCCCCCATTTCAATGATCACAAGTGAACTTGTTCAAAAATTAATTTTTCCCCCTTAAAAGTCACAAATGAACCTGGACTGCCAAGTGCCGTGACAGGTGGTACTGGTGATGCTAAAATATACTCTGGATTGACAAGGGATCCATAAGGAGCTTAGCCAGGCTACTCCTCACCATCCTGTGTAAGTCATTTTTTCATGTCCGAGATCTCGTTCAACTTGCTTGACTTCTCAGAGGACAATTAAAAACAATGCGTAACAGATGGGGTAGCCAAGACAAATAGAGGTTCAATGACTTGCCTGGGGCTGGTAGTGTCTAGCAGAATGGGCGACGGGAGTCCTGGGTATTAATTAGTTAATATTTGTACAATGCTATGAAAATATATAGCCCTATATAAGTATTATTGTAAGGTGGCCCCTGCGGTTTGGAGAAGCAGAGGGCAACAGCGCACAGGCGAGTGCAAATATCCTTCCTCATCTCGTGGCATTTCGGTTGTGCATGGGGGACGGGGCATTCCCAGGGCACACCAGAGAGGCAATGGGAAAGCCTGGGGAAAGAGATCCCACCCATGCAATGCTGCTGCTAGGTGCCGTCAAATTAGGCTACACGATCCGCTGCATTCAGTAGAAACCTTGAAACTGAATTTGGGACATTTGTGGGTGTTTACAGCACTGAGAGGTGCAAATCTCTCTGAACTGCCACTGGACCCATGTGCCATGCTGCTCTGCGCTCTGCGGCAGTCCCAGGAGGAAGGTCAGGCCCGTCTGTATTAAACGAGTATCTATGGGAAAGAAGGAAAGGGTCACAGTGTCAGAATACTCCTTTTTTTCCCACCTCTCTGGGGCATTCATCCTGCTCCCATGACTTCAGATCTGATTTCTTCAGATGCCTTTTTCAGTCTGGTTTCCCTTCACACCACTGCACATCTCAGCCTGCAGCTCTGAGCTTCCTCCAGGTCTCAGTACCAGCCTGAGTGAAACATGTTGCAGTTTTTCTCCAGGACAGCTCTCACCCTCCAGTGCTTTTAACATCATCAATTTCTCTGCCACGAAGTTTCAAGAGTGGTGAATATTTTCAGACATACCCCTTCTTTCTCTTGGCTAGAAAACAGAGAAGTTGTGATGCATTTTCCTCCACAATTGTTAAATCATTCAGACTTCCCATGTACACTTCTAGAATTTTCACTCAGATCCCATCATCTCCCATCTTGATTATCAGGATCTGCCATTGTTTCCTCTTCATTTTAACTCAAACCTGTCTGAAATTCAGAATTTCCAGTTGGTAATTCCAACATTCATTTTCAACCAAATCAGGATAAAAGGCTCAAATTTTAAAAGCACCTCCTCAAAGATATTGCCATTTCAACTTCTATATATCTAGGCAAGACTTTTCAACATCCCTAATTTTTGAATTCTAAGTGCTGAATTTTGTTTAATTTACTTCACTTGCTTTATTTTGAGTAAAATCAACATCAAGCTGCATTACTCTTCCCTTGTAGGTAAGCTCTGCTTGGTGTGGGTCAAAATCTATAGGTATCTACACTTCAGGGCAATGTGTCTTTACTGCATGATGCATTGGGAAAATCATATTGTGTGCATTGAGAAATGTACGATATAGACAGGGGCCTCACCCAGAAAGGAACAGGGAGCAGCAGCCTCACAGATGTCCTACAGCTGCCACCATGCACTAAAATGATGCTCGTTTCTGTACCATGCAACTTGAGAAGTTGGTTGTGTGTTACACAATGGCAGGCACAGGTCTTTTTGACATGAAATCTTTCACATCTTTTTAATAAAAAAAATGTTGACTGGATCAAAATTACCCTAAATGAAACCTTTTTCTTTTTTTGCTACAGAAAACGTCCATCACTGAGAAGCTGTGTTCTCAAATGCAGAATTATCCTGATAAAAATGTCCAATAGCCTCAAGTCCAGCTGCCACAATCGTTATTTTTGCTACTGCTCTATCTGAGCCACTTGATGTCTCTTTGAATTCCTCGTATTTCTTTCTTCACCAGCAAACCCGCTTCTCCATCACCCCCCTCCAGACTGTCACTCTTGTCCCTGATGTTACCCATTGTAACCTTTCCTTTCCCAGCCAACCTCCTCATGATTTCACAGCCCAAACCAACCTGCAAAGCCATTCAAACTTCTAAGCCTGGTTGAAAAACTTGCATGTTATTTACTGGCATTTTTTTTTTTAATGTTACTGGTTTCAGAAGGGTTGTCAACAATTCCATCCAGTTCCCTGAAATGGTTGGAGAAAAATAAGTAACAAAATATAATGCATTTTTACTCAATTCTTACCAAAGTTTAAAATTTTCAACAACATTTATGATTGTCAAAAATTGACAGTGTGTTCTGCAGACTGGTTTAAAAGCTTGGAGTATGATGTTGAGCTTGTGGTTTGAAAACTTTTGGAGCTTTTCCTCATCAGAATTGCTATTTCCAATATGAAATATAATAAAAATATGAAGTATAAGCCAATACAAATATAAACTTAAAAATAAAATCTTCATAATACAGACTTTGCAGCCAGGCCTGCTCTCCTTTTCCAAATCCTGTATCAAAACTCCTCCTCAATGGCTGCAAGAAACCAGCAAATCAGCAAACACCAAGATAAATGCAAGGCAGGAGATACTTCTAGATACTTCTAGATCCCTCTGAAGCATCACATTCTGAATGTAATTAATGTGCGGCCAAAAAGGCATGTTGCTGAGATCGCCACGACCATCCTCGTTCGTTCTTTGTATTTCTCAGTGTCGCATGGCTGTATTTTTGTTGTATGGATAACCTCAGGTCCTGCAGACTCCCAAACTTCCACCCCTGGTATCAGACCTGCACTCGAGGAGCATCGTTCCTTGGTTCCAGGAAGAGCGTGAGCACGTTTTCCGACACTGCAGTTGGGGTTTGATTCGGTGCAGCGCTGAACACATCCCAGGAATGCCAAGTACCCTCAATTACATTAACTTCAGTGGGAATTAGAGGGCTCAGCTGTATTTAATATTTTACAGGGTCAGGCTCTGAAAACTGTATTAGCATTCTCAGCTCCCAGTAGGCTGAAATTCAGCAAAGCATTTGGATTGAGACTTAACTGTAAACATGTGAACAGTCCCCCTGATTTCAATATGACTATTCTCATGCTTAAAGTTAAGCATATGCCTAAGTGATGTGCTGAATTTGGGCCAAAAACTACTGTTTTCAAGTGCTACACGAGTTCACAATAGGCAAACTGCTGGTCTATAATGGCAGTTGCATAATCCTCTTTTTTTATTATTTTTCAGAAAGGCTAACACGAGACCACGTACTTTTAAAATGAAGCAGCTACACTGCTTAAAGAAGATGGGGGATTCTGGGGAAGCCTTGGGTATTTCTGCAAAATTACTAATTTAGTGTTATTGTTGTTATTATTACTGTTATTCCTATGTGAATGCAGGACAAGCACCTATCCCAGAGCTTTTGCTATTCCTAAAAGAATATAATCCATACAGGAAAGAATAACAAACTCTCTCTGCATGACAGCAAACATCAGCCAAGTGACAACTAAAAATATCCCGCCCTCCCCAGAGACCCTCAGACTTCTGTGCATCTGAACCCTCCCAGAAGCACTGGAGAACAAAGTGTCTTATGTTGGGCTCTGAATATCCCCATCTTTTGCCCCTCTGGGGGCCAGAACAGCCCAGGAGCTGCTGGAGAAGGGTGGGCTGGCACCTCCTGCCTTTTCAGAGTTTGGGGGCTCCACCTTTGAAACGGTGCTGGCCCCTAGGAGGAAGCAGCTTGGCCAGCTCATGTCTGAGATAGACAGACACGGCTCTTCAGCAAATTCCTTCGCCCAGAGAAGCCTGGGGGATGCGGGGTCTGCTGTGATGGCTCTCCTCCTCCAAAAGCTCCTTGCACTGCGAGGACACGGGGTCTCAGGCACTGAGGAACAGAGGGACCTCCCAGAAGATCTCCTGGGGCATGGAAGAGAAACATAACTATGCATTACCCTGCACTTTGGACCTCCATTGTGCATGCAACTTCATTCAGGGCTTTTCTTATACCCCACGGAGGGAGGATATAAAGCGTGGGCTACCCAAAGCCCCACTCAGAGGCTGGCTGAGTGTTATTGGGGCTCACTTGTCACCCAGGCCCCCCAAGTGTATACAGCTCTGAGAGGTGGGCAGGTGCTGGAGCTGTGTGCTGAGAAGCCTGGGGAGCAGCACAGAGGAGGAAAGGAGCAGAGCCCAGCTCTCCCCGCTCCACAGAACAAATGGGTGCTAAACCAGGAGCCGCCGAGGTGCCTTCAGACTAGCTCGAGATCCATGCTGAGGCCACAGACAAGCTCCCCGTCCTCCCCCTAGTTTTGTTTCCCCTTTCAGCAGCAGGTCACTACCCTATATCCAACCCTTCTGCATAACTCCTTGATCTACAAACCTTACAATGCAATTAGCTGGCTGCTGTGAAGACACCGTAAGCCAGAACAAGGTCACATTTGAGATGGAACAACTGCTTATGAACACAAGCCCAGAACCTACTGTTCTCAGGCTGCTTCTCCCTTTTTTGACATCTCTCACAACCGTTTTAGCATGCAAGCTTTGGCACACGTGCAGATACTGTACCGACAAGATAGTCCATTGTGGTATTTTCTCAGTTAGGCTAATTGGAAAATGTCCCCTGCCTTTGCTCCAAGCTCTTGTAGGAGGATTATTATAAAATCAAAGCAACAGCTTAGCCATAATCCATAAAAATACAATTTTCAATCCCAAACAAATCTCTCTTGGCACACCAGACAGAGAAATGGCATCTACTGCTAGAGCAGAGGCTCGGGCATGAGGTGCAGCACTGGTGGGACACATGGAGGATGAGTGACCCAGACCAGGGGGCTAGGCAGATGCTGACTCTTCGCCTTCCTGCCCTTCGGCCTCAGCTGACTCGGGTGGCAGGAGCTCCCAAGCAGAGGCACGCGTTCTCTGTTAGCAATCAGTCATCTCACAGAGATGTTTCCTGAGCAGTTCGGTGCCTCCGGCTGTGTGCGCCGGAGACCTGGTGCAGCACAGGGCTGTCGTGCCGCGGTGGGCGGCTGTACCCGCTGCGGGCGGCTGGACCGGAGCTGACACCCGTCCTGTCAGAGCCCCTTGTCCCCGGTGCCAGGGCAGGTCACAGCGGGGACACAAAGATTTGCACATCCTCCTGCAAGGGCGGACCAGCAGGGCTGGAGGAGGCTTTCTGCGCTACCCTTGGGCACCCTAACCCCGCCGTCTGGAAACAGAGAGCAACAAATGCAGCCGGGACTTCACGCGTCACAAATACACGCCCGCGTCTTCATTTTGCCTCAGCGCGTTCGAGGGACTCCCCCACCCGTGAATTCCCACCACCGCCCTTACCCCCTGGCTGCGGGAGGGCCCTCCGTGGGACTTCACCCGGGAGCTGTTTGCCGGGGCTGCGAAACCGCCGCGCTCCCCGGCCCGGAGGCTCGGCCCCTGCGCTGCGCCCACGCTGCTGCCACCTCGTGGAAAGCCGNACCCTGCTCCCCCGTCCCCTTCTGCCGTGGATGTGGTGCTAACGCGAAACATCTTAGCACGGCTCTGATTTCCAGCAAGCGGTTTTTGGCGTTCAGGCGTCCTGGAGGGAAGACCCCACCGGCCATTAATCACTTCAGGATGTCTTAGACGTGGGCAATAACACTGCGGAGAATCCAGGCCCTCTGACACTTCAGTGCAGTATCGGAGCATTTAACAATAACAGTCAACACTGCTGATGCCTGTGAAAATACAGATGTAAGCCAGCTGTCTGTCAGGGTGAAAAATGTGTTTGTCTTTTCGTTTTAATGTGTCATTTCCCTCTTGGACGTTTGCTGCCAGGATATCACGTGTTTCCAGCACAGACTAACCCGGGAAGATGAACCACGTTCAGATGGAGGGCGGGTGTCACTGTCCTGTCTCTGCAATTTTTCTTGATCTAAAGCTAAGCATAACATATCTGATTTACTTCCTTCTTTTTGCCCACAGCACCAAAATCATTTTCAGTATTTACTTCTAGCCAAAGCGAATCACAGGTTTATTCACAAAAGGGTCACAGAAGGGATGAAAGAATGTGTGTGCCTGGGAGGTGTCACCTTGATGTTTAGATTAAGGCAAGAAAGTTAGAGATTAAGTAGAGGAAGTGGAAGTCTATAGAAGATAGAAATTAACATGCATAAAATAAGCACATGGCGGGATAACTCATGCAACAGGTGCAGCAGTGAAAAAGGATGTAGTTTGTTCATGAAGGAGAAGAAAGGCGAAAAGGGATGCTCTCTGCCTCGTATGTGAGGCTTGCTCTCAGCTCCAAAATACAGAGGGAAGAAATGCTGTTGAGCGTTTGATCACAGAGGAACAGCATTTACACGCTCTTGGGATAAGGATCTGCTGTGGACAGCCTGCCCATCAAGTGCAGGTAGAGACAGCATTTGGTGAGCTCCCGGCAGGAGCCTCCAGGAGGTGATGCTCTCTGGGATCTTCTCTCTTCAGCAACCTGTGGAGAAATTAATAAACCAAGAGACAAGAGACTTCATCGATTGCAGTAAATGAAACAGCTCCAGAGCACATTCCTCAGCATTGATGCGCTGTTTTTCATACTGCTGAAATTCCTTGACATGGTTTTGTCCTCAGGTAACTGGCAGTGTCCCAAAACAACTCCCAAGCACCGTGTGGAGAGAACAGATAGCAGCAGCCAGTTCCCGTGGGAAGGGTATGGCCTCCCAGTTTTGGAAGGTGAGTTCAGCTGTCCAGATGTGGGCCACTTTCTGCCAGCTGGTCTCAGTTTTAAGGAATAGTTGTGGGCTCATTTCATGTGTAGTGATATGTAGACAGAGTGTTCAGCAAGCTCTAGGAATGTGCTGATTACAATTTCTTGACATGGAGGTAAAGAAAAGCTGGCAGAGAGAGTAGGGGGAAGATTCCTACTGACTTGGAAATAAATGGTTGAAAATACACAGGTGGAAATTGAGATGAGGGTGACAATGACAAGACAATTTATGATCCACAGGAAAGGAAGGAGAGAGCAACAAGATAAAAACAGGGGCCTTCAAGGAGGTAGATTGCAGTAAATTCAGAGAACAGGTAGGTAAGATCTTATGTGAGGACAGTTTACAGGAAAAAGGAGATAAGGAAAACTGGATTTCTTTTATGAGAAGCAAATAGATTGAAGATTAAACCATTCCAAAGCAGTAGAGGAAGAAGCAATAGTAATAAACCAACCTGGTCATAGCACAAGCTCTTGCTTGACTTTGAATGCTGGAATAAACACAAGCGGTGGAAAACAGGCTAGACTGGTAAAGAAGAAAATAAGTCATGACTGTAAAAGATGATCAGGAAGGCAAAGGCACAAAATGATAACAAGAAGTCATTCTGTAAGAGGAAAATCAAGTAAGTGCTGAAGGAAAGCTATTGACATGATCTCTTGAAGGCTTTTTTGCTTCGGCTTTCATTGAAGGTAATGACTAAAATTGGGTGGCATAAGTACAGTATGACAGAGAAAAGGTAGGATCTCCTGCTAGAATAGGCGAAGAAAAAGCTAGAGAGTGCTCAGGTTAATTAGAGACTTTAGTATCAGCCACATTATTCATCTTCAGTACCTGGCTAGAGCCCTCTCAGACTAATCGCTGGTTGCAATTACTCTGCAAAAACTGGAAGAGTTCAAGTGAGGATCCAGAAGAGGGAGAAGGATAAGCAGCATTCTTGTCTCTAAAAGAGCACAGCTGGAACCGTAGATGTGATACATTGACTTCAATTCCCACAACAGGGCTGGAACAAATAATAAAAATAATTCATAAGCACCTAAAATTTAACGATACGAATAACAGACCTATGGATTGCTCAAGGACACACTGTATCAATTTGAATAATTTCCTTTTCTGACAATATAACTGGCCTTGTGAAAAGAAAAGAGCTAGAAAGTGTTTTAACAAGGTTTTTGACACTGTCTCATAAAGGCAATCCATGGAGACACGGTCCAGATGAAATCCTGATTGAGTGAATGTAAAAATGGCTGCTACAGTGCCCTCAATTATTTTCATGAATGATCTGGATGTCGTATATTAAAGATTTTATAACATCAACACGGGAGAAGCTGCAGGACAGAATAATCTACAAGAACAAATCAGAGAAATGGTCTGCCAAAGAGATACAGTGCTGTTCACTTAGGATTCTTGCCTACATGTTACTCTCACCCAGGAATAATCACCTGGACAAGTAAAGGATAGGGAACAAATGTGTAGGTTCTGTGGGAAAGATCTTGTGCTTCTAGTGGACCATAGCTGAACACAGGTCAATGACATCTTGCTGCTGCAAAGAAGACAGAGGCAGTGGTGGGCTCCATGACTGGGATTTTGCACCCAAGGCAGAGTAGTACTGCTCCTGTCAGAACTGGCGAGGCTCTGGCTGAAACACCACACACAGGTTTGATGTGGGCGAATGGGAATGAGACCACAGAGCACCGGGACTGAAGGGAAGTCTTCAAAACGTGACCCACAAGAAAAGACTGAAATAGCAGTTTCGAGAAAGGGAGACTGAGGTGAGATAATCACGTGGGTATTAGTAAATTAAGAGTCCTGCCACGATTTGCTGTGGGCCAGCTGGCTGTCTCCCAGGCAGCTACCAGGGAAAGGACTTGGGATACAATCCAGCCCCATTCCCAGTCAGCAGATTTAATGTGGCCAGGCTGTATTAGAGGTTGAAGGAGTTTGCTAGAACAGATACAGGCTGCTGAATGCCAGTTGCCCCAGTACCAGATATCGATCCCCAGTACATTTAGCTTCCTGCTATAAACCTGGCTACTAAGTCTTCAAAGACATAAAAGGTGACTTCAGGGAGGAAGTAATCCCCTGTTCTCCATCATCTACATATTTAAAGTAAGAAATAATAAATGCAGTATGCAAAAAAAGAAGCATTAGGCTGGACGTTAGAAAAAAAAAATGGAATTTTTTCCAGCATATATTGCCTTTGGGAAGTCTCTGTCACTGAAGGTTTCTGAGGATAAGCCAGGTAAACATCTGACAGTGATGCCTGAGGAAGAGTGGATCCTTTCTCATGACAGAAGGATAGACTAGATATCTCTTATTTTCCTCTCCAGCCCTATTTTCTGCTCTTCTTTCAAAAGCTAAGGATAAGCAGTTAGAAAGTTACAGTTCTCCAGTTCTATTCAGTGGGAAGCAGGACCTCTTGCTAAGGGACACCTCTTTCATCATTTGTTCTCATGATATTTCCATACATAGTTACAGGATGATCTCTAATTTCCTCAGAAATGAATTGCACCGAATTAGCTTTCCCAGTAAGGGCTCCATAATTTAACACGGACACTTTGAGGAGCTACTTTTTGTTCACCATTCATATTTAGTCTTCTAGAAAGTGTGATTTTGTGGCAGTTTTGACAAAGATCATTGAAATAAAGAGCTTAGACATCCTGAAGACCTCACAACTGGTACAGATAGGTCCAACCAAGAACCGATTACACTGGTGAAGTTAAAAAGCATCCTTAAACTACACAAATCTATTGGAGCAGGTATCAGGGAGGCAACTGTTGAGATCTGAGCTAAAGCTGGCTTCTTTTTATGTTTTAGTGCCGCTCTACTGTCATCATGGGGAGCACTTTAAGCCAAGGTCTTTTTGTACCTGGAGAATGATTTAAGCAATGTAGGAGCAAACAGAAACAATCCATCAGCCAGGGCAGAGATGTTGTCTGGAGATCTGTGAGTTAAAAAATAGCCTTCTTTTTGTTGTCTAACAGACCTGTTCAACAGCATAAATACAAGTAAATATTTTTGACAAGGACAACTATCTCAGGTCTGTTTCAATTCATTTTAGTTCAAGAAGGAAATAATTCCCCTTGGAATCCAAATCCTCCAGATCGCTTAGGCTCCATGACAACCTGCATGGAGGAAGTTGTGTTGGGGTAGCTGGCCGCTCTGTTTCATTTTTTAGAAGTCAGATGAAATTATCTTGACATTCCTGAAGTGAAAAGTTGCCAGAAGTTTCTTCTCCATGAGACACAGAGATTTTTTCCTTTCGGTGGGAGTAAAATCTTTTTTGACATGCCGTAATGTCACGCAAAATGGAAATCTTGAATTTCCAGCCATTCCTGGCTGCTCAAAAGCTGGCTGTGCTATAAAAAGACAAAATAGCTTGGAAGAGTTATAGCCACCTCAGGGGTGGAGGGCTGGGACACAGACATTGCAGCTCAGAGGTTCACACTTGCTCACTTACTCCCTTCGGCTTTCACTGACGCTTCAGTGCCCTGGTGCCACAACTGCCTTTGAAAATGTTTTTCTGAATGATTTATTCTTAGTCGTACAAGAAAGCTACCGCAAAGGCAGGTGTGGGATTCTAATTTTCAGTAACAGAACAGGGAAAATTATGTATTTGTTTTCCTGTCCATCTGCTCTGCAGTGATGATGGGACCTAAAGCAGTGTTTCCACTTAGTTTCTATGGTTTAATAATCATCAAATTCTCATACAGAGTTTGTGTCCTGAGCCAAGTTTCTCCACTAACCAGCCCAAAACATCTTTGCTCCTGAGATGAAATAAGATCAGATACATTAAGTCCAGCCTGGCCATAAGGAAAACATACAGATATTTATTTGAAAAGAAAATGCCTGAAATTCCTTAATCCCAGATAATTTGCTCTGTGCAAAATATCAGGTGATGCAAACGCATGCAGTTCATACCAATTTTATGAATCAGAGCCTGGGAACGTACAACGGGATGTGTGCTGTGGGTCAGGACACAGGAGAATGGCACAAGAAGAAACTATGTTGATGATTTCAGATTCTGCTGATGCTCAGTTAAATGCCTACGTGAAACACAGATGAATAAAGCTACTTACACACCATTTCAAGCAGACTCTTTCCCCAAGGACTTATCTGTCAAACATGAAGTGCCTTGGCTTTTCAATGCTCAAGAATACTTTGAGTGCAACCACACTACTAAAATAACAAAATAATAAGTATTTATTTTTCCCTTTACCCTTGAAGTATTTTTCTTTTAACATTAATCACAGGATAGGTGAGGTGAGATATTAAACTCAAAGTTTTATATTGTATTCTTGATGGATTTTTTTTCCCCATAATATATCCAGATAAGTTTTATTTGATATTTGGATCATTTGATGATTTTTTTTCCATCGTAGCAAATGGGATATTCACACAGTGCTTTGCCTTTTACTC